>OX461808.1:124601568-124966693 GCA_949802685.1 Dicyrtomina minuta
AACGGAATGTGATAATTTATTTTTACTATGTAAAAATTTAATATTAGAGACTTACAAATTCAATCCCAGCGTACAGAGTGCCCCTAATTTTTCCGACCCATTTCACAGTGCCCGCATGATTCCCCGTCTCGGATACCCACACTATCCTGTGGGACTCCGTCAGGCCACTAGGTGTAAAGCCTAAGTAAAAAAAATTATTACAAAATTGTGATCATACCCTTACGTTATTTATGGGCGATCCCTTACATACTTCAGTGTCGAAACATTTTAATATTAACCTATATTCCTAATTAATTACAATATTAACTTACGCAGAGTAATCGGTCTGTTTAAAAACAGCATCGTAAGGCCTCGGACATTCACCGTAGTGAGACACCCGCTGGATTTAGAAGTATTCATGAATTTTCCAGCGTTCCCTTTTCCAGGCTTCCCTTTTGCTTCATCAGTTTTAGGGGGTCCTGGAAATACAACATTAATTAGTCGAATTCGAAATTCTACTAAAAATTCATACCCTTTTGTTTGGCATATGTCGAATTTCTGTTTAGAATTCCAACTCTTCCCCAGTTTCACTTACCAATATCCGCAGTGGACACAGATATATCCGACAGATCATCCGCATGTCGATCTCTCATTTTCCTTCGAAATTCGGTATTGGATGGAAGTTTCATTAAATTCAAAGATGGACAACTCGCTCGAAGAATTCCAGCTGCTGCGAACCTGGAAGTTGAAGGTTGGGGTTGTTGTTGTTGGTCTTGTTGTTCAAGATCATTTTCCTCCGATAGTGGATCAGGAAAAAATCTTCCAGGACTATCAACACCATGAACGAGTGTTGTAACCTCCAATTCGCTATAGTATCCCGAAGAAGAACTCGCTGAACTTCGACCTTTACCATCTCGATTATGGCTTCGACTAGAATTTTTGCTACTGCTGCCCAATGGTCGGTAAGGGAATACGACGGGATCCCTCATTTCCTGGAATTCGTCATCATCTTCCCATTCACAGTCCCAAGACGAGGGGGAAGATAAATATTCGGAAAATCTGGCGTCACTTGCTCCAATCGAAAGGCGTCTTGGTCTCAGTAGAGGCTTATCTCTTGCCAATAATGATTCTTCAACATTATGGTTGTCAGATTTGTGAGATGAGGAGCGTCGTGATCGTGGTTGTGATTTTGGAGTTTGTGGAATTTCCATCGTTGAAGGTGCAGGGCTGATTGAAGAACGCAGTAATGGCCCGGAATAAATAGCACCAGAAGAATTACTATTACTACTGTTAATCGTGCTGCTACTACTGCCTAATAAGCTACCTGAAGATATCGAACCAGAACGAGAGTGGCTACTTAATAAACTAGTTGATCTGAAAAGAGGTTTTCGCTCAAAAATCTCTCTTGTGGATGTTGCAAAAAATTTTGTGTTGGATGTTTTTTGACTTCGGTGATCAGTACCATGCGCCTCAGAATCATTAGGTTCGTAGTCGGAGGTGTGTGATTGTGGCATTTTTGGCTTGTCGATTTCGGTCGTACGCTTTTTTTAACTATGTATAATATATGTATTCACATCACAAAATATAATACTTTTTTGAAGACCAACTACATAACGGTAATTAGCTAAAACTTAAAAATGTATGGTGCAATTAAGTTATTTACAACTTGAATACAAAACTATGCACAATGAATTACAAAAACTCAATGTTTCCACACCGTCAGCCGTGTGCCGTTACTTGTGCAGTGTTCAACAGTGCGACGTTAAAAATCAGCAAAAGTTATGCCTAGCGTGAGCACCACGTTTTGACTGAACTCTCTATATTATTATTGAATTAATTATTGCTCAATTTTTTAGTGGCAGTCCAACTTTCCCCATTCAAGTTCCGTTCATGTTGTGTATCTGAACTGACAACAATGAAATATCCAGTATATCATGGCTCGGCTCCAATTATTACCATGTAACTGTTATTAATAAATTATTCGATTAATTACCGCACTTGCTAATATTTCAATTTATACTAACCAATTTAATGCGGAGAAGTGATCAAATACGCCGTATTAAAAAGTCCAGGGTGGGACATAGTATACGCACTGGTCTATTCTATAATAATTAATTTCAGCGATGACAAAATCATTTGCCAAAAAAATCCTTATCGATCGTCAAAATAGAGCACGGATGCTTTTTGTGTTCTTATCAATATTTACATAAGAGAGTTGATAATTATTTGAGATAAGAATATAGAGAAAAAAATAGGATATACATACATATTGTGATGAAGGCTTAAGTCTATGTTCTGGTCCTGGTTTTTGAATGGCATTATGGAAAATATTTTTTTTTAATTATGTATACAAAGCAAACCTACAAAGCTTTAGTCATCCACCAGCCACCATCATGCACTGCTTAGTGGAGCAACTTGTATACTGTAATGCATTTAGTATTCTAAAAGTCAACGTATTAATTACATATGATAATATATTTTCAGACAATGCCGTTCCATCTATACCTGTAAAACAAATAAGACACCTACTACAACGATGTTTGACCTGTATCAATGACTAACACAAATTCTTGAAATTTTTGAAGTGGTGACAGGAAAGATTAAAGATATAATGTATGTGTGATAAGACGTCTCAATTTAAACCGTGTGATCAAATAAACTGTATTTCCCTTACTACTGCTTAGCTATATACTTGTATAGTATATGCATATAGGTACTTATGTTAATTTCCTGACTATACTATCTATACTCAATCAAATAGTACATAGGTACATACCATATCTACATATCGTCAGCGAAGAAACAAAATGACCCATATCCAATTTAACCTAGTGTCAAAAGGAGCTATGTCGAAAAAATCTTTAAAAATTAATAAGATTATAATGCGTAAAATGTTAGTACGAGGTTTTTAAAAGATGCGAAATATTTTAATTACATGTTTTTGAAAGTTGTGCAATATATTCTTTTTACATGTTTATGAAAATTGCAAAATGTTCTATTTACATGTTTATGAAAGTTGCAAAATATTCTATTTACATGTGTTTGAAAGGTGCAAAATGTTTCTATTTACATATTTTTGAAAGGTGCAAAATGTTTTATTTACTTGCTTTTCACAAGTGCGTCTAATTACAAGCTTTCAAAATCATGATGTTTTAATATTTTTGTAGAAAGTGCTTTTTGTTTTTAGCTAAAATGGATTTGGGTCATTTCGGTTCTTCACAGACGATGTGTTGCTTCAGTGATCTAATAGTAAAAGCTATATTAGTACAAGACGTGAATGTATTGTTTGAATGAAATTTTAAAATCCTCACCCTTTCTTTTTATGTTACCCATATTACATTACGCATAGGGTGGGCAGAATTTACAGTGGAATTTTATTAACGCAAAGTAAAATGTTTAAAATTACTGTTTAAATATCATAGTAAAAATTCAACAATGTATAGAGGAAAGACAGGGCTTCTGTTTAATCGTTTAATGCGTGAACGTAACTGTCTGTAACTACTTAACTAGGAAGATATTTCAGTGTGATTCATACAAACATTTTTATACATAATAATAAGGCATCCCTTCATACCTTAATACAGAGTGTATGTGAATTAGAGTATTAAAAACATGAAATAAAAATCTGTAGCTTCAAAAATTAGAAAAACTGAATACGTGATAATATAATATATTATAATGCTACAAAGAATGTTAAAATACATATTATAAAACCAAAGCAAAACTGAACAAAAATTTCCGCCCCCGGGTGGGCTCGAACCACCAACCTTTCGGTTAACAGCCGAACGCGCTGCCAATTGCGCCACGGAGGCGATGGAAAACCACAGCATTTTTTTGTAACTTTGAATGTACGGCGTGGAAGTATAGCATATTATACTAAATATTACAGGCCTAGGAATATCCTCATTTCATTTCCCTAAAAAGTACTGCATAAAAATAATACGATTTTACGTGAGTACTTCGCTTTTAAGCTTTAGTGGCATTACCTTGTATACTTGTATTTCCTGATTACATCAGTAGTTATGTACGTACAAAATAAAATCTGCAACGGTGGTCCGGTCGGTGTGTGTTGTATTTTGTACGTTGTTTTATTTAACGCTTGCTTCACCTCACGTCCCAGCATGAAATAAATGTCTCAATAAAATATAAAATAATTTATGTATCTGTACTGTACCTGTACGCAGTACAGCACATTTCTAATAATACTTATTATTGTAATCTTAAAATGCATAAGTTTAAGCTTAAGCTTGGTTTTATTTACATTTAAAATATAGAATTATATAGCTCGCTCTGTAATTATATATAGCATCTACTGAAATTCAGAAATGTGAAAAATATACAACGCACGCCTTATGCCTTATAACAACATTCCATAACACATAGGTAGGTAATTACTTAGCTACAGACCCAAATAGCAGCCAAAAATCTTATACGAATTACTCAAAGGGAAACTTGAATTAGAAACAAGTATTTGTGGCATCCAAAGAACACCTATTACAGGAGATTAATTTTTTTAACATGCTAAGAAAAAAGTATTAACACAGTTATTTATTGTAATTTTATACAAAGATATCATAGTGAAGAACCAAGGAAGTGAACCACATTCATTTGTAACTAAAATTAAAATGCAATACCTACAAAAAAAATATTAGGATCCCAAAAACTTAAAAATTTTGCATATTTCAAAAATATGTAAATATAACAGTTTGAGCTTTTTCAAAAGCGTGGAAATTGAATATTTTACACTTTTCAAAAAACAGTCAAATGAAACATTTTGCACTTTTTAAAACCTCATAGTTAACATTTCATGCATCAACCTCATTTAGCTTCTTTTGTCATAGCTCATTTTATTCTAGCTTAAATTGGATCATTTTGATTATTACTCACGTTGTGTATGTTTACAGTTACAGTTTGCAAATGCAATAACCATTGCAGATGCATACCTATACCGTATTTCCTGTAATAGTGAACCCAGTCTACTATTCAAATTTCGACCTCCAAAACCCGTATACAATATAATTACAGGCCTTTCTACTATTACAAGAAATACGGTAGTGTAAAAATCTGCAATCTTGTACATGTTAATTTGAAATTTTATTATTTGACTCGATTAGCAGTCGCAGTTTAGCTTACGTTTACTTTAAAGCAGTTCATGGAATACCTATATTTATTGTATTGTATTATATTGTCATTTTTGTATGATCTGCAATCTACATCGTGAAGTTGCAGAATTCGGCGAAAGCCACTTATTTATACTAAAACGTACTCACATCCTATGCTGCCAAAGTCAATCTCCCCCACTTGTCAGTCTCACGTCTCACTCAGGTTACTCATCTATAGCAAAACCTAAAAGTAGTATGTCACTATGTACTACCTACCAGCCTACACGTTTTGCTATAAAATCCCAATTTACAGCTAGCAAAACCAGTCAGAATGTTACTCCCCTGTCCCCTGTCGCTGTATTATGTATGTATTTCTTTTATGCCCGTGCATACCTGTGCAAACATTGTCAATTCACTGTACTAACAATCAGAAAATCAAAACGTCTCAAGAGAATTTCGCAGTTAAATGAGTCAACTATATTCCATGGATGAGTTCATTTAAAACTCAAGGTCAACAATCCTAATCTATTCTAATATTGCACTGATTGAGCAAATATGCACTTCGTCATAGTATTTTAGTAATCACATTTTCCTCTATACACGTAAGCAAAATTGCATCGGTTTTCTTCCATTATACATCCAGCTGCTATTTTACTAATACTTTATTAATTATTATGCACTGCAAGTTAATTAAATGATAAAATTATGATTGCTGAACAATATGCAGTGTTCCAACTTCCAACTCCAACCCAAATATCAGAACTTGTGTAAAGTACAATACAGTTAATATTACACGAAAATGATTCTATACTACCAAAATGTGAACAAAACAGACCAAAAGTTTTCCGCCCCCGGGTGGGCTCGAACCACCAACCTTTCGGTTAACAGCCGAACGCGCTGCCAATTGCGCCACGGAGGCTCAGTTGAAAGTTTGTGCAGTTTAACCAGATTAGAATAGAGGATTTTGAATCTTAATTATTTTACTTTTTTTTGTGAATAGTACTTTGTGACTTCTTCAGTTCAGATTCAGATTGACGTGGTGATGCGGAATGTGGATAGGTATCGAATCTTGCTTGCATGCAAACTGTAAACATGTCATTGCATTCAGTTCAGGGAATAATATTACAGTCGCAGTCACTACTAATAATATTATCGTTGGTAGTTTCTAGTTTGCACTTATTGCTGGTAAAGCATTTCGGATTTTCGGATTATCCCAATAATAAAGTTAATGTTTCTAGTTTAAGCTTAAACGTGAGTTCACTTTCAACTTTGAACTTATTATGCAGAGTTTTAAATTTATTTAGCTAATACCTAGAATGATATAACCAGAAACCAGACAGTAATGTCTTGTAAGTTGTTGCACTTAAAAAGTAATATGTATTGTAATGGAGTGCTATACAATTGTAAAAAGTGGAAATAGTCATATTTGCTCTTAGTGCAAAATGGAGATACATAGTCAGTTTTGCTTTTAGCAGGAAATGGAGATTAGTCAGATTTGATCCTTCGCCGAAAATAAGCACAACGACTCCATTTATTTTCTTACTGCTGTCCCTCCACAATCAAAATTTTCTTACACTAGAAAAAAAATTATATTAATGATTTATTGTCTACAAAGTATAGAATACCCATTGGAATTATTAAATACCAGGTGGAGGGAGATATTATTAGAATATTGGGTTCAAAGATAGCTGGACAGAAACTAGGTTTAATAGTACACGGGTCTGAGATGCAGGAATCTGAATACATATTATGTAGTGTACCATTAAATGGGTCTATTTACACTATTTTTGGCAAGTACACGGGTCTGGAATAGTACACTTATACGGTACCGGGATTAGTGGGCCCCGCTAATCTGGGCTCCACAGCAGTCGGCCCCGAAGTTCTTGGCCCCGAGCATTCTGGGCCCCGAAATATATTCGGCCCCGTCGTTACTGGGCCCCATTATTTATTTTACCGTCCGGCACTTGCTTTTGCATAACATACGTAAAATGTAAATAATGTAATAAAATACTCACGCAGGAATGTTAGACGTACAACGATACACGTTAAATGTACATATTTCGGTCGTTTTTTCATTTTTTTTAAAACTTCATTGTTTTACTGCATTAATACACCTTTAATAAATTGACGAAAGCTGATTGAAAGCAAAAAATTCAATCATTGATCATTATTCATATTATTTTTTCACGGGGACCAGTAACGACGGGGCCGAATATATTTCGGGGCCAAGAACTTCGGGGCCGACTGCTGTAGGACCCAGATTAGCGGGGCCGACTAATAACCGAACCCACTTATACACGGGTCTAGGGAATTTGTAATAGCATAGTTATTATTAACGCAGAATTTATTTATTGGTAGTCGATAGAAAATAAAGCGTATCTATACCCAATTACATATTATGTATGGCTGCACGGCTGGTTTTTTTGGTTTTTATTTTCAAGTATTACGTTTATTTAAGTACCTACTTATACTAACAAAAACTTAAAAATTAATAATCAACATCGAAATCTCAGAAAATACACTATCTGCTACAGTATATAAGTTTACTAATTTATATTCTTAAGTATTATTAAATCTCTAAAACTAATTTAAAGCAAAAATAAAATTGCTCATAATGTTATTCAATCAGAATCTTCAGGAAATGCGTCTGCAACAAAAAGCAGTTTTTAGATTTGTTTCGACAATCCTAAAATTGTTTTTTAACAACTTAGATTTAAAATTAAAGGGTAAACAAATGCAGACTAGAAACTTTGGACTTCAAATATCCCAAAACTAGCTTTTAATGAAATCGGACAGGCAAGGGCGGGTCATACTTCAAAAGTGAACAAGACATTTTTTTTCATGTGCGCCATACCTCAATTAGTAAGAATCCAAGGTTTTGGTTTATTACATGCATATTTTATCCCGTAATACCCGGGTAAAATTTAAACGGTTTTTATTTATTTTAACAGCGTGTGATTAAAATATAAAAATTCTGCGTATCTTACAATTTTTAATTAGTTATTTACCATACCCCTGATTTTTTTGAACTCGAAATTCGTAAAGAATCATGATTAACCCGATTTTACCCGTGTTATTTTGTTTTCGGTTAATTATATTTTTCTCGGGTGGCCAAGCTAACTCCAGCATGTTTCATATCTTAAAAAATTGGGGAAAAAATTAGCTATCTATGAGATTTGGAATTTTGTCAGAGTTGGTTTGGCCAAAAAAGTTATAAGCAATTAAACTTTAATTATTTTTAATGGTAATGGCCTATGTTAAACTATCCTTGGCATTCCTTGGGTCTGGCTTGCTACAGGTCGAGGGTTCAAATTTTGGTGGTGGCGACACCTTTTTTTGATTTTTTGCTTTCTTACTTATCTAAACTACAAACTGATACGACAGATCGAATCAGCTTGAAAAACTCTATTTGATGAGTATATGTGTTTATTTGTTTGAATAATTTTGCCTGCGGCCTTGTATTCTCCTAATTGGCTAAATCATGGTCAATCAGAAAAAAACCTGGCAAACATTTTAAAATGTGAAAATTTTCAAAACAATTTAGAAATTTTTAAATGTTTGCTAGGTTTTTTTCTGTTGGGATATTTAAAGTCAAATGTTTATAGTCTGAATTGTTTTACGATTTAATTTTAAATGGAAGTTGTTAAAATTTTTTTAATTAAAACTTAATTTTAGGATTGACCAAAAAATCTAAAAACTATGATTTTTGTTGGTTAGGCCATTTTGTAACTTATTCCTAACTGATTAAATAAATGAGGTGTCAAACAAATCTCCCAGAAATTGACTTTATTTTGGTATATTGTTTATTAAAATATTAAAATCAAATGATAAACTTATAATTTATGGCATGTTAGAATCTTTCGTAATAAATGGCCCACCCTGTATTAGTAAATATGACATAAGTGATGTCATACTAGGGGGTGGGTGGGTCTAAATCCCTAATATGACTTGAAATGAGATGGGGGTGGGTCGGTCCTAAAAAGCGTGAAATTTGAATGACATCATTTATGGACCATGCCATATTCAGATACAAGTACAACTACCATTTTTTAATACTGCTAATACTGCCACAGAAAACTGAAAATTCTCTGAGCTTTTTTAAGCCCTCCACGATTGCAGAATATTTTGGACTGACAGCCCGGCGCTTATTAGAGACCCGGCAACGGGTAGTTATAATTTGTTTTTACATGAGTAGAAATTATGTCCTAGGTTAGCTCGTGGGTAGCAAAAGCCCGTATAGCTCCGTATACCATTATAGCATGACGTTTACAGGAAATGCGGGAAACCCGTTGTTCGGAGTGCAAGGGACGTCTAGCGGGGCAACGGGATAAAAAAGTTAAATCCTTCGATTTTTGATTGAAAGAATATAGACATGTAGTCGAAGCATAGCGCCTATCATATATATAATAAGTTAAGAAATAGGCAATGAGTAGGCGGGCCGGTAGGCAATTTCGAAGAAAAATAGGCGATGCAATAGGCAGGTACATTCAAAAGTTAGAATGATAGCCTACATAGGTTGGATACCTATAGACATTGCAAAATGCAGGCTGGTAGGGAATTAAATTGTGGTGGGCATTTTATGCATGTCAGGCATTAACCTCGATTAAAATTATTGAAGTACTGTCGCCTAATTATAGTATTGTGAGCTTGTATTAGTTATTTTACCTACACGTAAATATTCTGTATTAAATCTAGACAAGTAAGTTTCAAGCCTAAAATTAAGAGGTAGGCTTTAAGAAATCATGGTAATAAGTATGTGATAGGTTACTATTTCAAACGCCGAGATTTGCATGTAGACATCGTTCGTTCGTCTCTCGCGAGTGCCATTGGAGCCACCTACCGTAGCGTAAATTCGAAGGAACTGTGAAACGTGATGGTAGAACGCTCACCAATCGTCATCTTTTATCCTTCCTATTCCCTTTGCATCTTCAGCTGGGATTGCCATAGCTGCATAGGCATGGTCCGTAAATGATATCACCCACTAGGTGGGTGGGTCCTAAAAACCTCTCTATTTAAGCCCATGTTAAAAAAGTTGTCATTCTATTGTTAGGGTGGGTGGGTCTATCAGAAAAAGGCATGTCATCGATGACATCATTTATGGACCATGCCATACGGTTCTGCATGTAACGTTCCTCCGACGATTTCCAGCGTGGCGTTGAAGCCGTTGAACGATCGTAGCGTAGGGAGCAGCTTTACAATATATTATTAATAGGATTGGAATCCACTGAATTGTACCTAACTGCGTAGTGAAGTCTGAATGTGGAGTCTGGAAAGTTTTTTTGAGGGAGCCATTTTATTTTCAGCTATCTGAGCTATCAGTTGGAGTGAAGTAAGTGTCAGTCACAAGTAAAATAAAGTTACTCTGTTCTTTCTCTTGTCCGTTTCAAACTTATTTCCGAATTTAATACAACGATTGATTGGCAATTCTGAAAAATATACACCTATCAGAGGCTGTTGCTGTAGTTCTTAATAAAAGGTAAACCGTTTTTGCTATATATTTACAATTTAATTTAAATCACTATTGGTAAACACTGAAAACAAAAAACCAGTTTGTTTTTAAATTTTAACTTAAGAACCCACGCTCGAATAGCCCATACTGCGAGAAAAGTCAAATTCAAACATTGTTTCAATTGTCAGCTAGCTATGTAAAATGTTTTAATTGTCAGCTAGCTACGCAAAATGCTTAAATTGTCAGCTATCTACGTAAAATACGTAAACAAAGATTTGTTTCAAATGTAAACGGGATATAAGTCTATTTTTTTAATAAAATTAATTAAGTGTTCCATTTAATTACATAAAATAAATAATAATAAATATTCAATAAGTCGATATAACCGAAGTTCTTGTAACTAGACCAACCAGTCACAGTGGGTGAGGAAATAGGAGGCTACCGCGTTAGATCGTCTCGGTCTTTGTACCCTTTCACCTATCCCCGTTCCCTCCTCCACAGTAAAGGAGTCCCATTCCCTAGGCCCCTACAGTAAGTAGTGGTCACTAAAAGGAGCACCGAAGGAGATTGGGTTTCAATCAACCATCCAGTGACGTTTACCGTACAACACCGAGCCGTAAAAGATAAGCAGTGGCCGAGGATCAAAGCCAGGTCTGAGACTGTAAATTTTGTTACAGTCTGCAGTCCTACCCGCTCACCCAAGCACGCCTGCTTTCATTAAATTATATACATAACTGTGTTCCATGGTATAGGTCAAAGTTCTACGAAAGCAATTTTTAATCATTTCAAAATGTTTGGTTTTGGCAGTAGGGCATCAGTCCACCTAACTAGTCACTAGTAAGTAAATCATGCATTTCTGATTTAACTTTGGGTTTTGATTGTTTTCGTAGTTTGTAGAAAAAAATTCATGTGTGTAGTTTTAATACACATGAAAAAAGTTAACAGGAAAAAAAGTGAAGTTTCATTCAATGCGACTAAAATTTCATCTCTGGGGCTTTTTAATCCATGTTAAGTTATTAATTTTGAGGCAAAACAAAAACGGGTCAAGTTCACAATATTTTGATTTTTTAATATTTTTTAAAAGATTTGAGCAACTTGGTGATAGTGCTTGCAGCATTTGTGGGACATTTTATTAAAGGATATTTCCCCCATATGCATCCCCCCCGCCAGGGAAATACCCTATAGGAGATATTCATCTTCAAAAGCGTACAGATGACATTTTCCTTCCAGTATCAAAATTACTTGACTAAAATGAACGAGCGTTTTCATGTTTTGAAGAGTGGTTCTTTCCAGAAAATTTAAGCACTAGAAGATATTTCGAAAAATAATAACTGTAATATTTCTCTTCCGGAATATTCCCCATTTTTATGAAAAAAGGCTTAGCAGTTTGTATTATGAGTATTTGATAAGGAAATGCGACTGAACGTTACACTGACGTCGTACTTCAGCTTCTAAATTTTTCATACTCTTGAGAAAGTTTACGAAATACATTGGTGGATGGATACCCTCGTTTCTTTTAGTGAAACGATTTTGATTTGATACTGGGAAGAAAATGTCTTCGGCTACAAGTTGGGAGGAAGATGCCCTTGAGGAAATACTGTGGGGGGGGGGGAATATCCGGGAGGAATGATGTCCGTTTCCCGCTTACAACGTATTGTGTGCAAACATATTAAGCTTAATTTAATCTTCGTTTTCACATATGCTAATGTGTAATTATTTCAAATTCGTTGTTCCTATAAGCCTAGCTTCGATGGGCGTAGTACGTTAGTTATGCTTACTGGCATTCAATAGTTTACATTTGTATGCCATTCAATAGTACAATTAACCTATAGTTAGAAGCAGCGTAGGGGAAATCAAATTGGAGCTAGCCGCATTTCACAAAATATTTAGAACGGCTTTTAAGTTAAACAATTCCAAAAGTATTAGCTCAACCAATAGACAAACAGAAACACGGTGACGACGGCGAAACGTCAGATACCCCGCCATAGACAAACTTCTACAAAATCAGGAACTTTACACTTTTTGTCAGCATTCAGCATTCCTAGAATTCCTGTAAATATTTACTTCCTTTCTTGTTTAAACTTGAAAATATTTATTTTTCAAGTTGTGTTTCAACTTCAAGTCTCAAAATGTGATCTGTGAATATTGTTTCGCTTTAATTCCAATCCATGGTCATTTCGACATTTGAATATTATGTTGACCTTGTCCTTGTGTTGCTAATTAGGTTTTACCGAAAGGTTAGTAAAAAGTAAGTTTTTTAAAAATCATTATCGTCACTAGGTCAATAGTTACTATTATTATTCCGAAAAACTGTTGGTAGCCGTTGTTTAAATCCTGTTGATGTTCGTTATTTGTTATTGGTGGTGTCTTGATCCTGCATCGCTGCATCCCAGCATTGCATTTTGACAGATGTAATATATTCACAATAAATAATGCGATATGTTGTACTTACTTACGTGTAATCGACGCATTCGGGTGGATTGAATTGCAAATTGACATGTGTGAGTTTATCGTTCATTTTTGTTTTGATTTATTATTGTGCCTCGTTGGTTTTTATTAGCTACTATTCCATATTCACTAACTAGTCAAGTCAATGACAGTTGTCAGTAGTACTGCGGAACCTACGTTCGTCTCGGTTTGTTTATAGATTTTACTTTTATGACCTTACTAACCGTTGGCTTTACTTAATTCAGGTTTGGTAGTATCTATAATAGATTCCTACCTACTTCCGTTGATCACATCAAGGTCAAGACGCCTGTGTTTAGTGACTGATCCAAGGCTGAACGATCCCATCCCCCCATCAATCAGGGGAACTTGAGGTAGAATGGCAAGCCATAAACCTTCAAAATCAGCGACGGGAACTAATGCTGACAAAGGGTATCAGAAATCGCGGAAGCAAAATGAGACGCAGCCGAAGCTTGTTCAAAGTCAATTCGATAGTTGTAAAGGTGCTGAAAGCCAAAAGAACGAGAATCTTGTGAATGGGGAAGTTTGCAATGGGAGATCATTCCTACAGCAAGAAAATAATGTCAAGAAGTGCCATGAATTTTCATCACGAAAAGCATCAAATTTCAAAACTTTGAAATTTCAGGAAAATGCGAAGATTAATGGAGAGCGATCTACGAAGGAGACGAAGTGGTAATAAATAAGGCTTGATTTTGAATTTATTAAAATTTTACTTTTATTTAACTAGGTTGGTTATATTTGTAATACATACTTTCAGTAACGTGAATTCGATTTTGTGCAGTAAATTGTCTGACGAATCTAAATGTATGCGTTGACACTCATATTTATTCTTAATACATATGTGATCGTAATAAATTTTTCAGCAATAGCACAAACAGGACGACGGAGGTCAAGGAATTCCAAATAAAACGTGGAAATAATCTGCCGGCAATTAAATCATCGGCAGAATCAATAAATGTGTCATCATTATCTGATGAAACTGTAAATACTTTTCCTCACCATCTTAGTTTAATTTTAACATTTAATATAAAACTATCTAATTACTGTATGTATACCCATGTATAGATACCAAATATATTGCAATAATATGTATTCTTACGGTGCTGATATTTCTGTATTTGACTTTTACCATAGGCTTCTCAGACTGAGGATGACGAAGATGAGATTGATCAGTGGGATCCAATGGGGGACTACTATAATTCTGTCAATAACATAAATTCCAAGGACATTGAATTTGCTGTTCAAGGGTTGACTAACTTCGTGGGTGCTGTCTGTCCTCATGCTAACAAGGCGGGGGGCTGCTACAAGGGAGATCGGTGTCCTTTCGAACATCACATCGATCGATCCAAGATTGCAGGTACAACTCACGAAAGAATCGCATCTAGGCAAAGTTTTAATTTTCTTAAGTTTTTCTTTTCTTTCTATTTCTGTAAGTTATATTTTTCCATATAATAAAACTATTCAGCACACGATTTTAATTTGTTTTTTTGTAATAGTTAACCCACTGCTTAAGGAAAAATTAATCAAAGAAACGAAGGCGGTTCAGCATTACAATAAATTGCCTGAAAAGCCTCTTGGGCCAGGGGAGTCCGTGTTCGTTGGAACGTTTTCGTATGTTCGGGGCCCTCAAGAATTCTATGTGATTCCTACACACACTGTTACTTGTCTGTGTACCGAGGGATTTGATAAAGGTGTTTTAATAATTATTATTATAACTAAAGTTTTCATTCAACGTAGACGACACTTTAAATCAATACGTCAAATGAAAATTTGTGAATATAAAATTATTAGATTTTTTGTTTAAATAATATCGTTCTCTGTTTGTTTATCAAACATTTTAGGTATTTCTGTAGTTGATCCATTGACGAAAATGTCGAATGATCTGAGAAAATTTTACTCCAACAATACTTTTCGAAACGAAGTTTCTTACGCTTACCATGAACTTGTAGCTGTCAGGGAGCGGGTGGATGACATCTTTAGATATCACAGGGCTGTCGTGACAACAGCAACTGTTCTCTTGGAGACGGACAACGTCCCTTCCGTCAGTTGCTTTTTGATAGATGTTGGGATGAACCAAGAAGTCCAACTGTCAGACTTGGCAAAATTGCCCAAGATCTTTTGCAATGACCCCCCTTTGGTATTGGTGCCTCAGTATTACTTCGTTTTATAATATAGAGTATTTAATTGAATAATCAGCATGAATTCAAATGCGATAAATATAAAATACCTACATACCTAGAAATATCAAGTTGAGTATGCAACCGAAAACGTTAATGTGTATTTGTTCTTAGGCGTACAAGTGCAGTCTTTATGGAATCAGCCCTGTATACAGACGCTACCCAGCTCTTGTGCGCTCGCTGTTCCTGGAATTAGTTCAAGACAAGGAGGCATTGATCATAATTCGACGGCCGTAAGAAAATATTTTATAATTTATTGGCTTGCTACAGTAGTAAATGCAAATTGTATCCGAAAAAGTTCGATTTTATTTCTTCGTCCCTATTAAGTATTAAAGAAAATCAAATTAGGTGTAAACTTAAGCTATAGAGCTTAGGCTTTCACAAATTAGATAGCAGCAAAATTAAGTGATAACATAATTTATTTTAATTATCTTTGTGCTTGTAAAATTGTGATTACAGGTACTACCCTAGTGAAGATGGAGTTGCATTCATCGAACCCGTCCCATACAGTGTAGAAGTCCGTGTATTCCCCAGTATTTGGGAGAATGCTAAGTATCCAACACTTGTCGACGTCAAGGAGGAGCTCGTCAAGACAAATCAGGTTCTTTCCTGGAATCCCAATCCTTATCGCCCACATCCATGGGTTGGAGTCACCGACTGTGAAATTAATTTGATTGTGGACAAACATGCTAACAATAGTGGTAGTTTCAAGGGGAAGACCAACCCACGAGTAATGCAGTGGGAGAAAAATTGCTTTGATCAGTTGCTGACAGAAATCAAAGACGAAATCAAGAAAAAGTCTGCTCAAAAATCCAAATCGTCATCAGCCTCATCCGGAACAACAACTACTACAGCTACAACAACTCCGGCTCTATCAACTGCATCTTTTGTGACTGCCATTGAAGGTGAATCTGATTGAAGAAAAGAAGGCATTTTGGCCGATACTGTAGGCGCAGCGGAATATCAGGAATGATTTTTTATGAATTTTATGTTTTTCTTTTCTATTCTTATCTATAATCTATGTACGCTTTTATGTAGTTTCTTATTTTCTTCTTCTTCCTTTGAATTTTATGCTTTTAGTGTTTTATAGAATGTAATAATTGTATTATTTTTATTTACAGTAGGAATTACGTTTGTGAATGTATCATTAGGGTCTTGAGTACCATTTATTATTGCAATAGCACCAAGATAGCGCAGAGACGATCAGTAGGGCTATTGCTGTCCCTAAGATTTAAGACTTAACCTAAAAATTATTGTTTTAACAATTATGTATGCTATCACGTCTTTTTCTAGTAGAGCATCCCTGATTATTTCAGGCATTAA
This sequence comes from Dicyrtomina minuta, assembly GCA_949802685.1. Lineage (NCBI taxonomy): Eukaryota > Metazoa > Arthropoda > Collembola > Symphypleona > Dicyrtomidae > Dicyrtomina > Dicyrtomina minuta. The sequence goes on from OX461808.1 coordinate 124,618,065, forward strand.
GTATACTATTTTGTCGTTCAGCCCCAAAAAGTGATAGTAGCGTTAAGTGCTGACATTAATTACTTAGGACAAAATTACGAGTTAGTTCGATGCCAAAAGAGTAGCCACGGATTGTTGTAGATCTTTAGCACGTAGTAGAATTAGAAGTTATGGGACCCCTAAACTTGGAGGAATTCGATTTCAATTTGATTTCGATTTGACGTGCGATTTCGTCCTTATACTTAAAAATTGAATTCTTTCTATTCTAGGAGCACCGTTAATATTAATTGTTGAAAGCTTAAGGAAAGCAAAAATAATTAAATATAGCAATCATGAGAGAGTGCAAAAGTCTGACGCAAAATCCATTTACTTCGAGTTAAAATGCTACTGGGTATTTGAGTTTGAGTTTGAATGAACTTTATTCAGTACAATTGTACTGTTTTACGATAACGGACACTAATACACACGATATAAATTAAAAGTAAACCTTAAAACTTGCTCACACATAATCCCATCAAAATTATCACAATTCGGTATTCAAAATTCGATACCAATTACCTAAAATTACTAGAAAAATTCAGTCATGGAGGCTGGTGGACTAGAAAATCACACCACGGCTCGCTATCAGATGCTAGCCGTGGTAAAATGTAATACATTTTAATGAGACCACCTACTACCGCCTATGAGATATTTTTGCTTGTCCCGTTTTTTTCTAGCCAATTAGCGATTGGACTGGAGTTTTTCACCTGCTAACCAGCAAGAAGGTTATACATTTTTGAAAACGCATATCTCGAAATGCATGGTTCCCAAAACTTCAAACCGTTTTATTCTATTATCCTTGCATATTTGTTGTGACGGTAGGACTTCTGCAGCGAAAATACCTTGTAGGTTGTCTCAAGTATTTTTAAGTCAGACTCTAGTTACGATTGCGGCTATAAGGAAAAAGTTTCTTTGAAACTTTAACCTCACAATGTAAGCTTCTTTAGGGTGGTAGTAGAACATTTTCCTCCCAACGTTGTACCGAGGAAATTTTCCTCCCAGTATCAAAATCACATCACTAAGATAAAGTAGTGTTCCTTTCCAAAAAAATTATGTTTTTGTATATAGTAAACGTTAATTAATTAACGAATTAAATTAATTGCAATAAACTTCTGTCGTACTTCAGTTTATAAATTTTGAATATTTTTAAGATTATAGGTGAATACATAATTTTCTGAAAAGTGAGGCTGGTTTATTGTAGTGATGTGATTTTGATACTGGGAGGAAAATGCATGTCCTCCGTACGAAGTTGGGAGGACAAAGTCTAGTAGAAAAGTTTCCGTATACCCCCTTCTTTAGCTATGAGGTGATTAGTTTGGTGCTAAGCGAATGAATTAAGCGACTGAACTAATGAACATTTATTTATGTCAGATTTTTTTGAATTGACTCTGTAGCGTCATCTTCAGTGGTTCATATTAGTTGTTTTATTTTTTATAAATTGCTGATTGTGTGATCCTAGGGTAGAGAGTTTGAATGAACGTTATTCAAGTGTCAAGTTCATCAATACAAATGGGCTGCTCTCAACCGACGGACACTATTACAATTACACAATAAAATAAAATAAAATTAAAAGAAATATGCATCATCGAAAATCATATAATTACCAATTTATCAATCCTAATAGCACAACCGCACTCAGGGTGGCTGATAAACCGAATACTCAATGGGAATCCTTGAGCCAATTGAATGCTTAGAGAGTAATGTTCTAAACTTACTCGATTCATCTAAACATTTCATACTATCAGGCAACTCATTCCATTCAGTAATACTTGTCTACAGAAATGAATTTCTGAAAGCCTCAGTACTACAATTTACAAGGTATTCTAAAGTTAACGAATTACTAGACTTGGTTGTTCGTACAGTATGCTTGAGAACAAACCAAGAATTAAAAATATTCATATTTGACTCAAATCTGAATATTCAAAAGAAGGATATAATTTGGGATCGCTCATGTTTTTAACAGGAAAACATCAGATTTGATGATGGACGCATTACTAATATTAGTTAATAGTTTGTTTTGTTTGTGAGCTTTATTCAAGTGTCAAATTATACAGTTCATACATATTTTAGTTTGTACTGAATTCCAATAACAGCCACAGTATTCGGTTACATTATATCAAGTCCATTATTTTTAAAAACAAATCCAATTACGCAAATATGGTTACAAACGAATTAACAAATTTTTAAACTATGAATTAAGAAGGTGTGTACATAGAGAAGTATCTACATTTTTTACTCGATATAAAATAAGAACTTAATTGTATCTTAAACTCAGTTAAAGTAAGATCAGTGTTACGCAAATGTGACGGGAGCTTGTTCCAGGGATCTACAGCTCTATACAAAAATGACTTTTTAAACGCTGCAGACGGGCTACGATATATGTGCTCGAGCAAAATACCATCACCTGACCTTATTGGCCTTACAATCTTTTTAACTTTAAACAAATTATTTAAATATTCAATATTCGATCCGAAGTTTTAAATACAAAAATTAAAATAACATCGTTTATACGTTCTTTGATAGAAAGCATATTAGCCTGCTCCAGAACTATAGATTCATCAATTTTAACCTTATTTTTATTACGCTTTTTTGTCACAAATGAAATTTTAAAGAATATAACAACGCTCCTGTTAATTATGTTTTGCGTCTTGAGGTAGTACATATCAGTCTGAACGGCCCATATAGGCGAACAGTAGTCAATTAAGGATAACACATACGCATTGACCATAGTACAGAAAACCTTAAACGCTAGGTATTTTCTAATGTTATGTATTACACAGATAGCAGTAGAGACCCTTTTTTTAACATAGATACTGTGTTCCTTAAAATTCAAATGTGAGTCAATAATAATACCTAAGTACTTATAATTGTTTACACGTTCCAGAGATACACTATTGGACGACAAACTTACTGTGTCACTACAAACTACATCATGCGATTTATGGTATCGGTACATTATGGTACCGATAAGCCTATACCATTTGCGGTAGGTTACGGTAAATGTGGGAATGCGCATTGCTTACCACAGCAATGTGCATTTAGCGCATTACGCATCATCTTGACTCACGTTGAGATCTTTTACATCAGCGATTAAGATCACGTAGGCCAAGATGATGTAACAAACAAACATTTTTATATTTAATTATTATTATTTATTTTAGTTTCTTGCATGAAAGGACGAACTTAATTCTTTGATGCACGAAATTCTTTGCTGTCGGTTCTGATGTTTTCTTGTTAAAACCTTGAGCGATCAAAATTACCCTACCTATTGTCGGGATACAAATAAGTAAAACTTGGGAAGGTGGCAAGGTGGGCCCATACATTTATTGTACCCGCCTATCCCTGCACCAATACACGGAGGGGATGAGTGGTTACAATAAATGTATGGGCCCACCTTCCCAAGTATCACTAATTTGTATCCCGGCAATACATATTTAATAACTTTGTGTTGTAATTTAAAACTGGAGTCACTAGTACGCTTGCCATTTAGTCCCAGTAAGAACAAAAGAGGTCATTTACAAGATAATTATGATTTTTGAATGCAAAGGATAACAGCTTTAAAAATTATGAATTTAAAATTAACTAAAGGATAGATTCAGATTATGTATAATATGATTGTGAGCGATTGGGCAGGATACTCTAATTGTTGCAACTACTATTATTTCTATCATTCTTGATGGAAGGCGCAGTTCTTTACGAAATGACTCAAAGAACCCAGTAATAGAGCCGCTAGCTCCAACGAAAAGTCCAATACCATTTCCAACTTCTTCAATTGGTACTTGTCCATGAAGCAAGGAATGCATGGGTTATAATAAGCCTGCTTTTCATTATTCACATCTTCTGCTTGTTTTTAATACTGCTCTATACGTATTGTTGGAACCATGCATAATTAAACTATAATATAATTACAGCTACAATATTATGTCATCAAAAACTGAATTCTATAATAGCATTCTAATTGCAATCTGTCACATTTTAAATCAGTATAATGAGAAATATAAAAATTATCCAGTTCCATAGACGTCAGCTCAAATAGAACTTTTATATAATGAAAAATATTGTTGAATTCAGAAAATCTCCATAAGCAATAATAGTTTGTACTTCTTCAGTGCACTTGTAGTAGAAGTTCCTGATTCTAAGGGCTTCATCCCAGAAGTTAAAGAGTTGTTCAAATCCTCTTACATTCATGGTAGCAGCTGAAGGTTTTTTGAGGGTAAAACTCGTTCTAGTTCTAGGCCCGTACTCGTCAGTGCCTTGAGGAATTTGGTTCTTGGCGGTTTGTATTATGGGCATTCCAGCATTATGTCATAGGCATCTTACTCTCCTCTCCCGCATAGGCAACAGTTTAATGATTCTTCTCTCTTCCAAATTCTGCTCATACCGTTGAGGTTAGTCGTCTTTCCTCTGAAAACGATTCTTGGTAGTCTACATCCAAGGTTCAGTAAGAATTTTACCATGTTCCAGGCCAGATTTATTTCAAAGTATTCCGATCTTAAGGCATATGAGTCTGGATATCTTAAACTGCACTGCAAATAATCCTATTCAAGTCCGCAAGAAATTCTATTTATAGACAATTTAATTTAGCGGCCCGTTTGAAAAGGAAACGTAAGACAACGCCATAAATATTGATTAATAATTGCAATTTTTTGATTCGGAAACAACATCGAGGAAATAAAGAGGCAGATCGCATGGACTAAAAATCATATGAAAACATTGCCTTATTTGCACAAGAGGTAGTCCATTCTATTCATACATACGACAACTGATCAAAAATATTCTAATAGGAACATTTCACTAGAACGAGTTGTACTGGCGGATTATTTCGATTAGACGAGAGATTATGCGCTGGATACTTCGTCTGTGTTTCTTTTTATGGATAATGTTTTTATGGAACAAAGACTTTTTAACTTAAGCGACCTGTAAGTTTGTTAACTTCAACCCCAAAATGTAATATTACGCTAATTAGTGTTTCAACACTATTTCGTATACAATTTTTTAGTGTAACGGAAAATGCTAATAGTTTTGAAAAAAATTAGTTTTAGCCTGTATATATTTGGTACATAGAGATTTGTGTATAGGCTTTGGTACTGTTAATCAGTAATGATCTAGGTATGTTAGTTTGATCAATGCAACTGTTGTAATCAAGTACCAATTTAAACCAATAATTATTGGTACCATTATTAATGTAATTTCCAGCTTTCTTTGTATATTCCTACTCAAACCTATTCCTACTTTTCTTTCTTTTCTGCTTGTAATAGTAGTAGTTGTAGTTTGCTCATAATATTTTATTATTAATTTACGAATACGGACTATATAGTTGTAGTAGTTGTATGGAGAAGGGAGAAGGTAAAACGTTTGCGTTTAGTTTAGCATTAATGAATTTACCTACTTAATTACTATGTATCTTTAGTACTGGGTTCAAGACAGTTTTTTGTAACTTAGTATAATATGAATATGTGGTGTGGTCCTAAATACTGAATTGGAAAATATCATTGGTAGTTTCACCACGAGTTTTTGTTTACTATTTTTAGTAATTTTGTAATCCGGGCCCTCCCCGGTCTGATTTAGGTCTTGGGTATGACTGAAATACTGTATAAATATTTTACTATTTCCCTTTTTTAATGAATTATGTACCCATGAGTTGTAAAATTGACCATCGCATATTATCAATAATGAAAATGAATTACATCAATAAAAATTTCGAAAAACAAAAATAGTCACGATTTATAAGTAGTACTGATATTTTAATTTTCGGTGACCGCTTGTAACTGCTTTAACTATCAAATTACTCACTGGTATAATAATAATGACTGAATCGTTATTAAAGAAAAATAGAGAACGGCATGCTTTTCGTATTGTTAGTCGTAAAGCAATTGGTAATTACGAATTAGGAGATTAGTGCTCAACTTCCGAGATCGCACTGCACGGTGTACCGCAGACGGAAGGAAGGAGACATTTTTCTTTCTTAGCAGGCAGCCAATGCAGCGCGATGCTTATGTTTGCTGATATTGGAGCTGCATATTAATTTATTGCACATTTACCATTTTGATTCTGCTGCGATGATTGTACTTCATAGTTATAATAATTTATTTTCATATTGTCACTTCGCCACATTTTAGTAGGTAGTATTTTCTCTGATAGTACGCCCCGCGTACTATCCAAACTCGAGGTCCGACCCCCCGCGTATAATTAGAGACCCGCGCACTGGCATTTAACAACGTGTTAAATAGACCCGCGTACTATCCAAACTCGAGCTCCGACCCCCCGCGTACTATTAGAGACCCGCGCATTATTAGAGACCCGCGTACTATTAGAGAAAATACGGTACCTACTCGAACATTCTCAAATTTCGAATTTGAAGCTAAATCACAATCCCAGAATCACACCATGAAGTCAAAGCATATCTTCACTGAAGAAGCAAAATTACTTATCTCCAATTCTCACTACTTGCAAAATTGCATATCACAATTTTTGAATGCACTTACGAGTGTATAAATTTTTTGTCAACAAAATAAGCAAGTAGGTGTTTCTTATTGCTTATTGTGCTGAAAACCCAAATTATAGCCTATGTACCTAAGTCAAAATATGGAGATAGGCAATTTTGCAAGTAGTGAGAATTGGAGATACGTAATTTTGCTTCTTCAGTAGCTATTAAGAAGTGTAAAAAGCCCATTAATATATACTTTTTGCAATTTGTGTGGTGGTACTGACAAATATTGAGCAGCTGACAATGAAATAAACGTCAGATCAGTCAGGTGTCAGGTCAGATGGTGTCTCCAAATTCCAAATTAATTTTTTTTCCATCTTAACCTCTGTCTATATTAGTCGCAGACAAAATACCATCGGTGTCTCATAGTTTTCGGCTGTCCTGGTCCTGTGAAAAATATAGTAAGGGACAAAGCACTATAGCCTTCACATTCATATTCATATGTATTTATTTGCAAGTAAAAGAAAATTAAACTAAGCTATATAGTCATAGTCTGAATTATATCACTTTATTATTGACTCACTCAACAAAACTATTAAGTAAATTTTGTAAATTAGTTTGTCCTCTAAGGTTCCTGTCACCACAAACATCACACTCAAAACAACAAGAACCGCCGCAGCAGTCAGCAGTGGCCCGACCATTAAATTTGACAGCACAATTGACAGTCATTCATGTCTAGTCTCAAATCTCAGCACTTCATTTATTAGGGCTAAATGCAATACTCAATTTTGTGGTTGTTAAATGAGTTAGGCAGTTTGGTGTGGGTTGAGATTGCACTTCGTGTGCATAAAAGTGTGTAACGTAGGTTCCTATATGCATATTATTGCATATTGGTTATTTCACTTCACTATTATTGTGAAAATTGAAATTGAAAAAAGTTGTCTACTGTACAATTTGTATGCATTACTTATACTTTGTAATTCATACTTTGTTCGGTTCAACCGCACGTGTGGTCCACACAGGAAAGAATGTGGATAAGCATGATATAATATTATGTCTGGGATTATATGATTAAATAGTGTGTATAGTCTATTTACGCATTCAACTATTAAAAATTTATTACATTCAATATTAACGACTTAAAAGTCAAAGTCTACTTACTGTCTGATTTTTTTATTTGAAATTGAAACTGGGAATCAGCCGATCTCCAATGAACAAAAATCTGTATTTTCTTTAAATAAAAAACCTTTACTATTTTTCGTTTTTCAGAACATCGCGTATAGGCATCCATTAATAATAATGTATACCGTCTGTGAAGAACCAAATGACCCATATCCAATTTAAGATACAATCAAAATGAGCTATGACATAAATCAAAATGAGAAACATGCGTAAAATGATAATTAGGAGTTTTTGAAAAGTGTAGAATGTTCTACTTACATGATTTTGAAAAGGTGCAAAATGTTCTAATTCAATGTTTTCGAAAAGATGCAAAATGTTCTAATTCCGTTTTCGAAAAGGTGCTAAATGTTTTAATTCCCTGTTTTCGAAAAGGTGCAAAATGTTCTAATTTTATGTGTTTGAAAGGTTCAAAATGTTCTATTTAAATGCTGTCAAGACATATTTGAATACTTTTGTAGATAGCTGATATTATTTTTAGCTAAAAATGGATATGGGTCATTTTGGTTCTTCACAGACGATACCTACCTATACACATTTTACAAAATGCCACCTGCGATATATTTATCGTAAAAGACGCTGTATAGTAAATAAAATGGTAACATTTTCACATACTATTAAAAATCAAGGGTTGCATAAGATCACTATCACGAGCTGTTTAATTGTATTATAATTTTACGAAGGTAGGTGCCATGATGAAGGCACGCTTGTCAATCATAATATGGACTGATAACTGATACTGATAGGTACCTTTGCCCTTATTACAATGTAAGTGCCTGTTAATACCTATGTACCTACCTCATTTTGTTCACTGGCGTATTAATGAACTACCTTTTACCTTGCATTGCGATGGCAGTCAAATGCTTATTGAAGAATAAACGTATGAGGAGTGGTTTGACAAAATTCGATAAGGCAATTTAATACATACCGACGACTCTTCATACAGGGGGATCAATTTGGGTAGCCTGATTTCACGCATACCTTGTCACATAATTCATAATGTCAAAATCAAATATCAACCCTTAAAATTTGATTTAATTTGTTTTCCTTTGTCACTTAAATCACCACAAAATGTAGGGTGGTAAATAGTGGAACCACTTGAATACGTGATTTTAATATGGGTTTTGTTCACCTTTAATATAACACTATGCTTTGTGTAACCCATCAGGTGGTGGTGGTGGTGTCGGCGTCGGGAAGGCAATTTGGAGTAAAAAGTAGTAAAAACAGCACATGTGCTTCATATTATTGTCTCGTATTTGCATTTTAACTCTGTATAATAACACTTTCTACGTTTTGCAAGCAAGCAGTTTAAATTGGCATTATATTATTCTTGCGCATTTAATTCCAGACATACCTATAGAATACCTTTAGTATTTCAAGTCTAAATATACCTACGTACCTGTAATTACGGTTATATTCCATTGAATATGCCTAAAACTTGAAACGGTACTTGGCATTCCTTTACACTGAGCTGCACGGTCAACATCCAAATCTCAGTTCCTGTGGACTGTAATCTAAATCCCAATAACACTTAATGATTTATTATGCACAAAAGATTGTAAAATGGGAAAAAGACAAAAAAAAATGTCGCTGCATTATTAAAGAAACGACGACAAAACACGGCAATTCTAAAAATGGCATTAGTTGTTGGTGGTGCGGTGATTGTGTTGGTGCTATTATACATTTAAATAGCTTGTCTGAGAATTAGCATAGTATCTAATATCTAACTAGTAAGTACCAATTTCCGCTGTACACGCGGCACCGGCACCGGCACGCGGCATTATCCTGCAGCACAATGAGAAAGAATTGACTTATTTGATTTCCGTGGTTTAGTTTTCATTTATTTTTTTTGTTTCTTTGATTGCCGTGGTTTTGAATTTGAATGGCTTGTGACTTAACTATACAGTACGTTGAAGTTGAAGTGCAGTAGGTCTGCATGTCTGGCGTCCGTCGTCGTGGTCGTACCGTCAACCGTCAACCGTCGTGGTCTTTCATAGATTAGTCATTTAAATCCTTAATAAAATTATATCTATATAAAAATATATATATGTAAAGTATATGCTTACTTATTGAGTGTATATATTGTAACGCGTATTATTGTATGTACACCATAGCGAATCTCAATATCATGCACAGCACATGATTAGACTGTAAATTACACTGGCGACTTGTACTCCTTACTACTATTGCCGCTAAATAAACGATATGATATAGGCACCTGCCTGCCTGCCTATACCTTCCTAGTTCCTATAGGTAAGTATTAAAGTGTGGGAGCAATTTACTTACGTATAATCATAATATTATATCAATCTTTATTTAAATTAATCGAATATTTTCTTATATTTTCTTATCTTGGATTATTAAGGTACTGATATTTGATTGAGCTTCTGTCCCTCTCTCCCACCTGGCACCTGGCACCTGGCACGGCACGCGGCCACATTATATGTCAATAGGCGAATTTACCAATGGTAACCAGTACCAGTGTACCAGTAGCATTACTTTTTCACCTTAAGTTCTCGCTGGTTCTGATGGTGTCATTCATAGTCTATAACATGGTCTGGTCTGGCCCCATAATGTGATTTTTTTTGTTTAATTTTGTACATTTCGTAATAATCAAAAAATAATGGATATAATTAGTTGGCTTATTGACTACAGGAGCAGGAGGCTGGAGGTCGCAAGTTTTGTGTAGTAATTGCCAATTTTCAATTCGCAATATGTAAGAGATTAAATGTGGTGTGGAAGTGGACGGTTGACAGTAGACGATTGTTGGCGGTGGATTGGATTTTTGTATATAAAGGGCTGGAATTTAAAGGAATGATATCAGTTGATTTGTGCTCAGCTTTACTAAGCAGTAAATTACTCTCACATTTAAAAAAACATTTATACCTCCTTTAAATAAATAAATCCAAAATGGCAAAAGTTATGGTAAGCAATTGACGGGGAAAGAAAATTACAAAATTAATTCAAAATTTCCAAATTAATTCAAAAATCACGGTTCCAACTATTTAAAAAAAATTCCATTTGCATTCAATCTTTAATATGGTTACTTTTTTAAATTTTTTTCCCAGATTTTCGTTGTTGTCGTTGCTTTGGCTGCTTTTGCCTTGGCTGCTGAAGAGAAGAAAGAGGAAAAGACTGAGGCTCTTGAGACTGCCAGCTCTTACGCTTTGGGCTACGGTTTGGGAGGTCTTGGCTATGGTGGTGGTTATGGAGGTTATGGCGGATACGGTCGCGGATACGGAGGATACGGTCGCGGTTACGGATACGGAGCTGGACTCGGTTACGGACGTGGATACGGATACGGTGGTTTGGGAGGTTACGGAGGTGGATACGGAGGTTTGGGAGGTTATGGTGGATACGGACGTTTGGGAGGTTATGGTGGATATGGTGGTTTGGGAGGCTATGGTGGATACAACCGTTTGGGCTATGGTGGATTCGGATACTACGGTTAAAAAAAACTGGTTTTTTGCTCTACCTCAAATACCTGAATCATATGCTCGAATCATATGAAATGATATACGCTTCAAATGTAATGAATTAACTAGTTTCTATTTTTCTATCGAAGATTGGCCAATTATTTTTATTTTAATATTCGTTCCCTTTCGGAACATTGTGAATTGTTCCTTTATGTGTTAATTTCGAAATTCAAAATTCTGAATTTAAAATTTCGTTGTACGAAAACCTATCATCTGTATACTGTCGCCAAAATTGTTTACAAAGTATTTAATTGGTTGTAATTGAAATGGAATATTTGAAATTTAAAGTTCTATCGAGAAAAATGTGTAAAAACTGACAAAAAATTTAAAACCGGAATAAACCTAATGTATTTTTTGTATAAAAAAACACGCGCTTACTTAATTATTTTGTGGTTTTAAATATTTAGTGCAACATTATTTCTACCTACATATTTATATTATTACATAATTAAGTCTACTTTCGAAATGCATAAAAGACCTAGATATACATATGCGGACAAACTCCCTATAAGTGTGAACGAGCAAAATTTTCAAAAACATATTTTACAAAATTTTGAAATTCTATCTACAACCTTTGTAATTAAAAGCACCTTGAAAAAAATTATGGATCCCGAAAAATTGGAAATACATAAATAACAACTTGTATACTCAATGATTTTTTATCGCTGCTTCCTTGCTACGAGTTCTCCCTGGCACAGGAAAATGTACAACTTGCTTCGGAGGCTTAAAATTTGCATTTGCAACCTTCGAAGGTTTGACGCTTTTAGATACTGAGCTTTAGCTCATTGAGCGTCTAATGAAATGGTCAATTTGTCCGTTCCTTTTTTGTATGTTGTACGTGACAGGTTGGATTTTCTAACTGATTTTACTCAAACAACTTCTAAACCCTCACAAATGTGATGCAGATGTCCTGTGTAGTTTTTGGTTATGATCTATTCAGTAAGTTTGTTACAAGTTACAATTAGAATTTTAATGGATCAAATCTAAAACAAAATGTACACTTGATTTTGGACACGTATAAAAATCGTCGATTTGCCTGTCTTTTATGTGTCCCTGTCCGTCCGTAAGTCATAGGCTACAGCTCGCATTTCTCAACCGATTTGATTCAATCAAATTTTTGTCCCTTGTAAATGCAAAGGAAATGTGCTGTATTTGGATATTGTTGAGATCGCAGTTCGTTTCTCCACAATTATCAGTTGTATGGAGCAACTCTCAAAATTAAATTTTGTTTTAAGCTCTAGGCAGGAATACTTGCAGTAACGTTGTTAAGGGGCCACATACAAATAACGTCATCCAAGTCATTTTGAAAAAAATACACCCCACGAAAAGATAAGCATTTACGCATTAAACAAATAGGGTTACACACTCTGGGAGTCGAAAATTTTGGTTTTGAATGGCGTCATATTTTTTTCCGGCCCCTAACCTTCTCCTGTAATTCATTGTTTTCTCAAGATTTCACACCCAAACATTTGCATTACGAGCATAGGTACTTGGCTATGTAAGTCCTAAGGGATGGACTGTTGATGATGTTGAAAATTTAAAAATGTAAAACCCGATGATAGTGATTCACATTTAAAATTTGCAAGTGGGTAATTCGTAGTACTGGCACGTTTCTTAAAAAAATACTGCACATGGAGAAGACATTGTACGTAGGTATAATAACTGTCTTGCAAGCAGTCAACGTATAGATCATCATGTGGCAATGCAAAATTTTAAAAAATCGTCCGTACACAAGTTTTCATTGATTTACATTTTGCTTAACAACGATTTATTGAATTTTCTAAAATTAAAAAAATTCAATTAGACTATCAGTAATTAACTATAGCGATTTAAGTGCACATTTAACAAAGTAAAATAATTCCCTCATAATTAGTAAAGGCTTCACTTCATAAATAAAATACAGTTATGTACACAATTCAAATATAAATTTTGAATGTAACACAATTTGAAAGGCATTTTGCACACATAATTATTCATTCATAAAGTTGCAATTTAAAAACTTATCAGGAAATACTAGCAATCAGCTGCTTCTGGTTTTACCATCTGCCTTTTTTTATCTTTGGCAATTCCAAATTCCAAAGCCTAAAATTATTTAAAAAATATTAAACTTTCAATTTCAATGCTCTCAAAATCAACAGCAAATATGCTGACTGACCATTCCATACCGTAAAGATGCAACCCCTGTTGCAAGCTGCAATAAAGGATGGTTCATAAATGATGTCACTCAAATTATCACTCTCTTACGACTTCGCCACTCCAAATTCAAAACTTTACCATTACGTAAACAGTTAATTTTAACGTGGAGTGTCATCAATGCCCATGGCATATAATTTATTGTAGAAACAAGAACCCGCCATATAAACACAGCTTGAAAATTATCCACAAAACTACATTACAAGTATAGATACTTTGATGGCCCGTAGATAATGTCAACCAAACTGTCACTATTTAGTACCGCCCCGCTCCTATGTAATTGCTCAGAAATGATCCATAAATGATATCAGCCAATTTATTTCTTATTGAGTTCCGTCCAAGTCTACGTCATCACATTAACTCAGGGATGGTTCATAAAGGATGTCAACCAAACATCTCACCATTTATACCGATTATTTTAGACCAGTAATTTCTTTAGCTTGTACGCTTGCTTGCAAATTTTAGAAATATAATTTGATCCACTAATTAGATTTAACATTTAACATATGACCTAAAATTACAGTTACAAATATAGCTCTAAAAAACTCCTTTACTTCCACTTCCACCCACAATCCAAATTTTCCGCTTGTACATTTGCAAGTAATATAGCATAGATATCCAAAACATCATTTAAAGTCAACGTACTACGTACTCGTCGTATGAAAAAAAAATCTTACATCAACTTGAACACAAATTCGGACACAATACTTCGTACAAAAGGTAATCGGACAAAAGACTTTTGGACACACGCATTTTGGATACGTTGTACCCAAATTCGTACAAGAGACCTTTGAACAAAAGACTTTTAAACAAAAGACATAGGACCAGAATTTTGTACAGATAATTTGTTAAATACTATATAATATATAATTTATTATATTAGATTATATCACAATAGGATATAAATTATTGTATAATTGAATAATTTTATTATAATATTATATCGGTCTTTATTTAAATTAATCGTATATTCTTGAGTATTTTCTTATTTTGCATTATTAAGATATTTGAGCTTCTGTCCCTCTTTCGCACCTGGTACCAAGTACCAAGCACGGCACGCAGCCACATTATGTGTCAATTCAATTGGCGAATTTACCAATGGCACAGACCAATATAATAGTACCAGTCCACCATAGTAGCATTACTATTATTTGCGTATGTACCTTTCCACCTTAAGTTCCCTTGTCTAGCCCTATAATGTATTTTTTTGTTTAATGTTGTGCGTTTTGGAATACAAAAAATAATGGATATAATTAGTTGGTTTATTGGCTACAGGAGGAGGTGGCTGGAGGTTGCAGTCTGGTAATAAATGGCAATTTTCAATTCGTAACATGTAAGGGATTAAATGTGGTGGAAGTGGACGGCTGGTGGTTGACGGGTTGATGGTAGATAGGATTTTTGTATATAAAGGACTGAAAGTTGATGGAATGATATCAGTTGATTTGTGCTCAGTTTTACTAAGCAGTAAAATACTCTCTTATGTTTTCAAAAATACATTTATACATCCCTTAAGGAAATAAACCAAAAACCCAAAATGGCAAAAGCTATGGTAAGCAATTGACGAGGAAAACATGGCACAAATATATAGATTAAATTTTGTTTAATTTTTAAATTAATTTACAATATACTGTAGCAAATATTTACAACAATTCAATTTCATACGGTTACTTTTTTTTTAAATATTTTTCAGATTTTCGTTGTTGTCGTTGCTTTGGCTGCTTTTGCCTTGGCTGCTGAAGAGAAGAAAGAGGAGAAGACTGAGGCTCTTGAGACTGCCAGCTCTTACGCTTTGGGCTACGGTTTGGGAGGTCTTGGCTACGGTGGTGGTTATGGAGGTTATGGCGGATACGGCCGCGGATACGGAGGATACGGTCGCGGTTACGGATACGGAGCTGGACTCGGTTACGGACGTGGATACGGATACGGTGGTTTGGGAGGTTATGGAGGAGGTTATGGTGGATACGGAGGTCTGGGAGGTTATGGTGGATATGGTGGTTTGGGAGGCTATGGTGGATACAACCGTCTGGGCTATGGTGGATTCGGATACTACGGTTAAGAAAAACTGGATTTTTATTCTACCACAAACACCTGAATCATATGCTCGAATCATATGAAAAGATATACGCTTCAAATGTAATGAATTAACTAGCCTATATTTTTTGTAATTTTACTACCCGTACCTGTTCGTAACATGGTGAACTGTTCTTTAAATTGTGAATTCGAAATTCCAAATTCTGAATTTAAAATTTGTTTTTGCGAAAAACTGTCACTTGTATACTGTCGCCAAAATTGTTTACAAAGTATTTAATTGGTTGTAATAATTGAAATGGAATATTTGAAACTTAAAGTTCTATTGAGAAAAATATGTCAAAAATGATAAAAAATGAAGTACCGGAATAAACCCAATGTATTTTTTCTATAAAAAACATAACTTTTTATTCATTATTGAAATAAATTATAAATAACAAAATTATTTGAAATTTTAATTAAATTTCTCCCTCTCAAATATCCTCGAGAGGGGGGGAGGGATAGAGTTTCTTAACATTCAGAAATGCCTCTAATTCATAATTGTAAATAGTACCAATTTTGGAAAACATTAGATTGTAGTGCAATTTTGCTTTGGAATGGTGTATAAGTTGTGCTTATGCATATTTTGTTTAAAATATGCTACCAATTGTAGTTTTACTTATTACATTTGGCGGGTAGTTCAAATGTAGCAATTTTTAAAACCTTAGAAATTTTTTTTTGTGTGAATACAAAAAAAACTAAAATAATAAAATTAGTAGTGCAAAAATTGTAATACAGTACATTTTCATACTTAATAATAACTTAATACAGAAATTCTAAATTAAATGCGTACAAATAGATACCCAGTTTTACATAGGGAAAGAGAATGGTTTTCGATAATTAGATTTGTACGCTGAAGGCAGAATAGAAATATCAGAACAGCTTCTGAATGTTTCTTGGAGTCCACAGCCCATTCCTTCAGTTCCATTGCCGCAATTTCCCCAGTTATTTCCAGCTCGATAGTGAAGTCGAAGAACGCACTGAGTGCAGGACACATCGGAGGGAAGTTGAACCGTGGTATTTACCCATATAGGTAGTTCAACAGGAACAGAGAACCGGGAGCTTCCATCACCGAAAGTTAGTCTACGGAAACAGGACTCCGACTCGGGCATTTTGTCACATAGATGAACTTCAAAAAAACCCTTGTGAGCAATCGTGAATTCTGCGGAGAGCTTAATTTCCTGAAGTAAAAATAGGTATTTCAAAGTAATTAGTAGAAATCATCAGACCCATTTTTTTTATGCTTGGTATATTATAATAAGCTTATTTTTATAAGGTATGCTTATTATATAGAACATTTTGAATGTTGGATTATCGTTTTAAATTAATAAATTATGTATATGCTAATTATCGGCTTGTAAAAAATTTGCAATTACTTAGCATATACACCTTCACTCTTAAGTTTTTTTAAAATGTACAATTTCAGTAATTTTTCACATTTTGGAAATATTGTAATTAAAAGTTTGAAAGCCTCATATAATTTAAGAGTTGATACTTCTTGAAATTGCTTGAATTAAATTATTTTGTAGTTTTTAAAACCCAGTAATTCAAATTATTTGGTAAGTTTTGAAACCATGTAATTTACATTATTTGATGGTTTTTGAAACCGGGTGATTCAAAATATATGGAACTTTATGAAACCGGATAATGAAAAATATTTGGTAGATTTTGAAACCGCTTAGTTTACATTATGCGGTAGTTTCAAAACTGCATAGTTTGAAAGTACCTAATCTTTTGTACGGTTTTAAAACTACTAATATAAATTTTTAAAATTTATAAATGGAACCTTTTGAACTTATGGCAAAGTCGCAAGTAAAAATGGTTATCTATATAATTGTAAATATTATCGCAGTAAATTTGTATGGGTTTTAAGTTAGATGCGTAACTAATTAAAATAAGATATTTGCCTTTGCCAGTTTTCCTACTATGATTTATGCGCTATACCAAAGCTTACCTATTAAAGCAAAAATTTAAATGTGCGAAAAGCCTAATTTTCAATCAGGAATATATTTGTGTCGTACTTGCTGCATATTATAATTTCAAAAAAATAAATTTAGATTGTTTACCTGTCCAGCTGTGAACGTGCCGCTAATAATTCCCTTTCCATAAGTTCCACCGTCCTCATTAGCTCTCGGCGTGGGGTCAATGAAGGGGTCCCCGCAAATGCCACAAGTCTCAACAATCTCCTGCTGATGAACTTGACCACAGTAGAGACCGTCGTCATCATAGTTTGGAGGTGGGTCCAAGTGTTCGAAAGCTGGGTCACGCCAGAGACTACTTCTATTTGGCGGCTCGCGAAGTCTCACGTGCCCGGATGTCAAGGTTATGACGAAACTACCCAGAAAAATTGTTATAATAGCGACTAAGTTTCCAATTTTTGCATTAAATATTAAATTCGCCATCGTCAGTAAGTAATATTATTATTAACGATTTAACTAGAGTATCTATTTAATAAACTATTTTTAGAATTATTTCGTTCGACTTCGAATAACAACTCAAAAAATAACTACTAAGATTGCAATTTATTATAAAATCAATAAATTAAAATAGTTGTTTTAAACAGTATTTTGCAACTCGTCCACCTTGTGTTGACCAACAACTTTAATTTAATACAAATAACACACAATATTTCAAAGTATTTATAATGTACAGGTAATTGATTTACTATTTTGGACAACGCAAATAACGCAAAACATCACATCATCATATCATAAGGCTCATGACCTTCGTCATCGTCGATAATATGAACCCTTCATTATATATTTATAGCTTCGTCGTTTGTTGTTTACTACTTTCTACTTTCTATGTATCCACCACCAGCACCAGCAAAACTTTTATCTATTTTCGGCGTATATTACGCGAGATCACTCATTTATTATGCATGCTATGTTTCTGTAAACAATAATTTGGTAATAATAATGAAGTATTAGTAATAATAAAATCAATACTAAATACTTTAGATTACCAGATTGAAGTGGAAAACGCAGTGATAGATTAACTAAACAATGTCAGCAATGCAATGTACTGATTCAATTCATTCAGATGAAATTTCAAAATTTTACTATATTTTATCTCCTTTACCTTCCCCGCTTGTCGGCTGTATGGCTATGGCATGTCATAACTCGAAGGTCGAAGACCGAAGGCTATACAGCTTATAGTAAATGCAATTGTTGTAATATTTATGCGATAAGGATGTGGTTCGTGTTTTTTACGCAACCATGTATATAAATTATTATCAATCAATAAAATGCCATTCCTATGATTATCCTGATTTTTCTTTCTTCTATGAATATTGATGGACTAATTAATTATTTTGATTTTATGTAGTTCAAAATAACACATGCAAATAATAATGCATATCGTCTGTGACGAATCAAAATGACCCATATTCAGTTTACGCTAGAATTAAAATAAGCCTCTTCATTAAAAAACACTAAATTTATTGGATGCGTAAAATGTTAATTATGAGTTTTTAAAAAGTGCAATATGTTGCATTTACATGTTTATGAAAACTGTAAAATGTTTTATTTACACGTTTTTAAAAAGCGTAAATTGTTCTATTTACATACATGTTTTTTCAAAGTGTAAAATGTTCTATTTACATGTTTTTTCAAAGTGTAAAATGTTCTATTTACACGTTTTTGAAAAGTGTAAAATGTCCTAATTGTACATTTTTGAAAAGTGCCTAAAGGTTTACACGATATTCGTATCTTGTTTGTAGATAGTACATTATTCGTATTTAGTTAAAAATGAATATGGGTCATTTTGATTCTTCACAGGCGATATGATGTCTTAGTATAAGGTGTCCGTAGAAAGATAACCGTTCTAGTGGTCTGTGACCTCTAATTTTTTACAATTCATCTCTTGTTTAAAAAAATAGAGTTGACGTGTTTTGTCGGCAAACTTGTCTTGTTTGGATGGGATCCACACAAATTGTTATAGGGTGGGTGCGAATATTTACTTTATACTTTATGTATGTTACATGTATTATATATTATGTATTATATTTATGTTACTAATTGTAAGTATTTCTGATTACTATGTATGTCGACACAACCCTTAGCTTTGTGCAAGTTTAGTTTTTTCAGCTTTGGAATCTTAACGTTGTTCATGTTAAAAACTGTAAATACACTCCGTGCGTAAGAGAGGGAGTGAACAATCAGTAACGCAAATGATAAAATCGAGCTAAAATAATTAAATTCGACTAATTTAGCGTTCGAAATTCACATGTAATTCATATTTGTATTTTTAATTCCATCTAAAGAAAATCCAACCGCACTACATACTACATTCTACAGAGCACATTTTTAAGGGAGTCGGATATAATGGAAAATCGCTATACAAAAATGAAATTATCGTAATAAAACATTAATTATGCCACTTTTTTCCCTATCTGAATTTGCTTAGCGGAAGTTTTGCGAATATGTAACTATAAATGAGGAGCGCAATTAAAAATCTAATTTTAATTCTGAATCACTTTTTAGCACAAGTGTATATACAAAAATTTTTATGAATTGAAGTTAAAAACGTAAAAACATCTTATGTACATTACAAGCAATTGAAAGTAAAATATTTTTACTTCTTGCAGAAAATCGTATTTGTTTATACTGTGTTCGGCTCGGTGTTTACAAATTAGAGCAACTCTAATCTTAAGTTAGGCCGAATTTTAAGTCTACTTTGTGTTAAGAGATGGTGAGGTATGTGTCTGTATAGTCCGTGTTGAGAGTCTCACTGCTTATGCTCCATTAGCCCAAAAAACGTACGTTATTGGAAAGAATATCATTGAAAAATCTCATTTTAAACTAAAAACACTTTTATCTTGGTTGTGGTTTTCTATTTTGCATGTATTTTCAATGCCGCCATAATTTTTTAATGTTTTACTGCTAGTAAAAATAATGTTCGATACCAAATAAATAAATTATCAATTGTTGAAAGTACTAAAATGGCTTATTTACCGTAAGTACTCAATTTGCAGTCTGGGACACATTTACAATAAATAAAATTTGCTGGGAGGTCTGAAATTAAATCACAATGAATTTTGCAGGCAATATATGATATACTGTCTATATAGTGTAGGACAGGTCATATCCAAGACAATATCCAAGGCACTTAAGGCACATCATCTAATTGTAAGTGTAGTAAGTACTTTTACTGCTTCTGGTAAGTTTCGGCAGCCGGCAACCAGCTACGGTTCACATTCGTGTGTAGTGAAATCATATAATCACTAAAGTATTTACAACTTAAACCAAATAGATATATCGCAGTGAAGAATCAAAATTACTTACATATATCAATTTCTACAGCTAAAAACTAAATACACAATCTACAAAAATATTAAAATATTACGATCTTGAAAGCGTGTAGATAGAACATTTTCCGCTTTTTTAAAACATGTAAATTGAATATTTTGCACTTTTTAAAAACATTTAAATGGAACATTTTGCAAAGTTCAAAAATATGCAAAAAACACATTTTGCACTTTCTAAAAACTGATTATAAATTAACATTTTACGTATTTATCTCATTTAATGCATTTTCGACATAGCACATTTTAATGAAATATTTTCCATTTTTTCAAAACACATAAATGAAACATTTTGCACATTTTCAAAACATGCAAATATGTAGAACATTTTGCGCTTTTCAAAAATTCGTAATTAAAATTGTGCGTATGTATTTTATTTACCTTTTCTTAAAATTGCCTATTTTAATTCTGGATTAAAATGGAAATGAATCATTTTGATTCTTCACTCACGATATGTACAGTATACTATATTATACAGTATGTTCAATTTTTTTGGGTTATTTCACTAGCTAATGTCTTTAACTTGTAAGTCACAAAAGGCACATGTATAGCTTCACTCTCAGAAATTAAAGATCACACTTTTATTTTTCAGCAAATAAAAACATTCAAAGGTATGTCATTCCTCCAACGATATAGTTTCCTTCTGCTTCTAAACTTTTTAATCTTGAGCACCACGTAGATTGTGAGGCACAGTGTTAGGACGAATGCAAGTGGGAAAACAACAAGTAGCATAAATGCCATGTTAAAATTTTAAATACACTGATATTAGTTAATTCTACAATTTATTATGCTGCTGCTTGTAATTTTCAATTTTGTCAAAATTACTGATGCTTTTAACTTTCAACTTTAGACGAGCTAAAGCTAAAATAATACAATAATTTATATTGAATTATATTTTTAAAGACTTGAGAAACGACAGACTTTATAATCGAGTCTCTACTTTGTGTTGCATTTGCATAATAGTAATCGCTTTTTCTATAAGGGATCGTACATAAATGTTGTCATCCAAATATTCCTATTTTTAAGACCCTATGACCCCCTGACCCCCCCCCCCCTGTCATCAGCTTAAGCTATCTTTAACATGGGATGTCATCAATTAATCAATATCCTAGTGGACCCCTTGAACCTACACGTGACGTCATTTATGGACAATACCTAATAAAATGATGACACAATAAAAATTTGTAATTTAGTTTTCTCCACGTTTCTAGTTTCACTTGCAAAATTATTGTGTATGTATGCAAAATTATAAAACATGTCTATATGCAAAATAATTGTAAGCTATCAGCTCATTATACTTTTGCAAATTCAGCAATACTAAAGAAACAACGAGAAACTCTTTAGGGATAGTCCACAAATGACGTCATGGGTAGGGTAAATGGGTCTACTTGGCCACTGATGACATCCCATGTTAAAAATAGCTATTACAGCAATGGCTAATAAGCTGAGGACAGGGGAGTCATATCGTACTTAAAGTGGAGATTTTTTGATGACGTCATTTGTGGACGATCTCTTGTGGTAAAGCTATACACTAATAAAGTAATTTTTTCCAGTATTTAAAATAATTTATTTGCATGCATATTAAAAATAGTTTGTTAGCAAAGCTCGTTAAGTCCAGTGAATAAAGTGTCAACTTAACGAGTTTTGTTAATAAACTGTTCATATAGCTGCGTGATCGTGACCTGTGCCTTATATTAATAGAGCTTCAATTAATGCAGTGCATTACATGAATTTAAATGGCATTTAAATAAAATTAATTCTTTGCTAATATATTTAAATACAAATACATTAACGCTCTATTGTTAAAGACAGAAACTGTCGCATTTATCAAATTAAATTGACTATTGTAAATTGTAATAAAAGACGTAACCACCACAGAACAGAGTGTACGTTCGTGTAATAAAAGGCAAGCCTGGCTGATCGTACATAAAGTGTGTCTGTTTCTGTATGAAAATAATTTCTGACATGGAATACATTGTCATGGCTATAAGGAAGCTGGCTGGTGGGTAGAAAAGTTTCATTGTTTATCAACACTCATCTTTTAAAAAAAATTCATACAGTCAGATATATTTTTATTATTATGTCCAGAAACCGGCACCGGCTGAGCTGATGTTGAATCGTAATAAATTAATCGAAAAAATATTATTTTTGAATATTAATTTTGTAAAGGTTTTTTTGCGATCGATGGAATTTATTTCGAAAACTTGGATTTGAACAATTTAGCTGTCAGATCAACTAATAAATCAAAACGTAAGCAGCAAACACAAACTTGTACTTGTGACACTTATGAGAAAAAGCAACTAGTAAGCCCACTGGCTGCACAATATCAATTTCAATATCAAAATCCATTAAACCTAAATCAAAATCATACCCAGATTCCAAAAATTACAAAAGAAACATCAGAAAAAAATAAAAACGATGTCTTCAGTCCGACGCGCCAGAGTGAAACAAGAGCATGTCAGATGATGTCCAAAAGCAAGATCAGAGGCAGAGACAGATTCAAAATTGAAATTGCCAGTTGCCACGCTGCAACAAATAATATTAGGTAAATTCCGTTTAGTTTTAGAAATTTTGGTCACTTCAGTGTAGTTAAGTATAGTGCTGTTTAATTTAAATAGGTTAAACAAGCCTTTACATTCTATCTGAATCCTTTTAAACATCCAGCAGAGAGCAGAATTGCTTGCTGCTGAGTTTCACTTGCATTTTGCATTGAGGCAATTTAACAAACTGAAACTATATACAATAATAATAGCCTATATTCAAAATAAAAGTTACCTGTTATATAAGTACCAGAAAATGCCCTTTTTTAATTCCATCCTAAATTGTAATACACATTTTAGTGTACATATATCGCCAGTGTAGTAAGGACTCAAAGTCAAAATGAACTGTTTACATTTTTAGCTAAAAACAAAATGAACTACCTACAGAAGACAAGTTAGCATATCTATTTTTGCACTTTTCAAAAACATGTTAATAGAACATTTTGCACTTTCCAAAAAATTTAAATAGAAAATTTCGCACTTTTCAAAAACATGTAAATAGAACAATTTCGCACTTTTCTAAAAAAAAAAGTAAAAAGAACATTTTGCACTTTTCTAAAAACATGCAAATAGAACATTTTGCACGGTTCACAAACATATAAAAAAACATTTTGCGCTCTCTAAAAACTAAGAACCTGATGGTAATTCATATTCTACTTATTCTATCTTATTTAATGCATTTTTGACATAGCTCATTTTAATTCTAGCTTAAATTGGACATGAGACAATTTGATTCTTCACTCACGATATTTTCATAGGATATTATCATGTAGTATCATTTTTTAAGTTCAACAATTGCTTTTATTTTACCAATAAAAAATTATAGGCTTCGCTTTAACACTCAAAAAAACTTTCTACAGTGTGGCAAGACCAAGACATGCGCCTGTTATGTAATATATATAGGTACTGAAGGCGGGTATCGCATTAGTTTACCATTAACTATTAAAGTACTAATTTATTATTTTATACCAAAAATTTACAAGGATTGCATCCGCAAAAATGGATTTCAATGCAGACGACAATTCTTACTACACTCAAAATCAGCAGAACAAGTCACGCCGCCAAGTTGAAGACAAACACAGAGACCTTGGCCTTGAAAATCAGCAGAGTGTAAATAGCAGGACTAGGACTAGAAACAGAACAAGTAGCAGTAGCAAGAGAGACAACAGTCATACAAAAATGCCAAGTTGGAACAAAAAGGAAATCGGGAATAATGAATCTTCTTCAAATTCCATTTCGTACAGTAACACCTACCAAACCCAGCACCAGCACCAGAACCAAAATCAACGCAGTTCAAATGCAACTGCAAAAGGGTACAACTCCATTTCAGCTGGGTCACTTGGTTCAAATTTGACTCAATCTCAAGCTAATGCCGCCACCGAGAATCTAATTGATGCAGATTTCAGTGATCACTTTGTTGTGCCTCGGAAGCCTCTCCCTGAAAACGAGAGCGGTAAATAATTTACTAAAGTAATTTTTAAAAATCTAAAATTTCAGTGCTAACGTAATATCTGCCTATGCGTATAGCTTCATTAATTATTTCAACGATATCTCTTTTAAGTATGATTTATTTAGTAAATTGATTTTGATTTTACTTCTATAGGAGATCTAAAGCAAAGCCGGATTCAGCAGCAGTACCAACATCAGAACCAGCACCAACTGAGTAGCGAAAATTCTAAATTTCAAGAAACAGATCCGTTTGATGATAAAATCATCGGGAAAGGTGTGGCGAGTCTAAGTGCAAATGTAAAGAAATTATTGACACCATTTCAATTTGGAAAACGACCAAAAACCTCCGGGGTTTCACCAGTGCTCGATGTAAGCCTAAACAGAGCTGATTTGCTGATTAAAAGTTTTTAAATTACCGTATATTCTGTAATAATGCAGGAGTTTGTAATACTACGCGGGTCTGCAATAGTATTTAAAAGTATTAAATGGCAGTATGCGGGTCTGTAATTTATTATTGTACGTGGGTAGTTTTTAACACTTTAAAAAATTTTTTAAACTTTAAATTTACAGGGTAAAAGAAGTCACAATGCGCAAGCGCTAGGAGCCTACATCCCTTCAAGCAGTTCAGAATTTTCACACCCACTCTACATGCTTTCCAGCGCTCATGCCAGCGCAGCCGCCACAGCTACAATAATTCCCGGCCGAGCCCATGCGTTTCACGATATTGATGAGCGCCTTATTAATAACACTGGCGCTGGCGTTGTGACACGAGCCAGAGCGGGAAGTTCAAAATTAACAACTGAAAGACAAGTTTTAAGTGGATCTGAAAGTGGCCATATCAATAGCCTACGCAATTCTGTTTCTGTTTTAAGACCTTTTACAGCGGGGGAAGTCTCCATACCTTCAACCGTGTCATCATCAGTATCAGCCGCATCTGCGTCAAAGAATTTTCCAGAACGTGAATTCGAGAATTACGGCAATAATAATACTTGTAGTAATAATAAAGGTGCCAACTTAACTTCTGCAGATTATTCCAACCATGATAATTCAAATCCGTTCGGCTTGGATCCACAGTTTTACAACCGGAGTTCCACCAATAATGAGGAAGGCCAAGGCACATTTTTTTCAAAACCCGTACCACTGTCGCAATCTGGTGAAACAAAAGGTCAAGGTCAAGGTCAAACCACCGAATGCCAGGGTCAAGTACGTCGCCTCCCTTATGGATACTACTCAAAGCAGTACCAAATGGTGGTTAATAAAAATTCAACGGAAAATTCTCTACAATCACATTCGTATTTAAGCCAGAGCCAAAGTCAGAGCCCTCACCCTTCCTATAACAGTGTTCGTACGAGTAAAAATCAATACAGCTTGCGCTCACAAAATCAAAATCAAGCTCAAACTCAAAAAGTTGCAAGCCGCCAAAATTCAAATACAATCCAACAACAAAGCCAGATACCAAAGCCGGCAAGAAAACAAACCGGCCTTGTACCGGTACCGGTACCGTTTCAAGCGGTGCGACCTCAAGAAAAAGAAAAGCTTCTTTCAAAACCGAATGTCTATCGTAATTTAAGCTATTCGTCAAACTACACTTCCATGATGACTGGAACTGGAACCGGAACAGAGACAATCCCTGATGTTCGTGAACCTAAAATTGGTGAATATGATTCGCTAAATTCGACTTCGACTTTGCCATCCTCCGGTACCGGTTACGAGACATCGATTTTTTCGACTTCGCAATCATCGGAATCAAAATCAATTTTGAAAAAGTGTGAGACTGAAACACATGGTGTTGCTGGGACACCAATGGTAACAACAAGGGCTGCTGCGGCTGCCAAGGGTGATGCTCCGGTTAATTCAGCGTATTTCAACTTGCCCGGGTCTAATCATAGGACAGGTTCGGGCTCAGAGTCTGTGGTGGTGGAAATTCCGGAGTCGTTGGTCCCTTCAAATATGGCTACTACGTCTTCTTTGTCTTATGTAAGTGCTGCTGAGCGAATGAAGGATTAAATTTTGAATTTATTATAGATTTATTGATACCGACATTGCTATTAATTAAGTTTACTGAAATCGCGGTAAAATTGCATAACCAGTAATCCGGTAAAACTCTTCTGGCCTGTGACAACACATTTAATGGTTGTTCATTAATTAAGCACTATGCAAAGTTTATATAATTTGTTTACCGAATTCTCGGTATCTGTAACAGATTTTTTGGTAAGTATTTCAGCTACTGGTTGTCTGGTAATATATTATTTTTAAAAGAGGCTGCAATTAGATTCGTTGACTAGACCCACACACCAAAATTTTGAAATTAATAGATTAATCGGTTAAAATTAATAGAATGTGCAGTAAACATAGCTTTACCGGAATTCTGTTGATATTTTTTCGAGTGTGTAGTTAAATTGCAATAATACGCTCAGACAGAAATTTATAAACACATACTACTTTGATTAATTTCTCACCTTAAAAATTTAATTTTCAGATGCGTCCAAAAACTGTCTGTGAAAACCAAGTGAGCTACACGCAAAAACTGTCAATGGACTCTATGATAAAACAGCCTTCGGGGAGGCTGGGTGGATGCGCCTTGGGGATGGGTCCTTATTTTCAACAGCACCAAATTCTCAGTCAAAATCAAAGGGCGGGAATTGGAAAAACTGGACAAATTTCTGGATCCACGTCAGCAGTTCTACCGCACCACGAGAATGTCATGTCTTCTAGTGTCATGAATACGACGGCGACGGCATCCGCTTTGGTCACCGGTGCCCGAACCGGAACCGTACCTGCAGGAACCGGAGGAAGTCATTCAGAATCTCAAAAATTAGTGTCTTCCCAAAATTTTAGGAACGATTTAACTAGCCCCTTGGGCCCTTTTCACATTCCAATCCGCCCTTTCATTATTCCTCAGCCAACGCCGGCCTCTTTACATGGTGAAGAATATGAATTTGAACTTAACAACAGGGGCATTGCTGGCGGCATCTCTACTCTACTCAGAGACTTCAATAACAACGGCAGTAATATGAATTACGATTACGATTGTAGTAACGCTAATAATACTAGTACGAATCTGAACAATTTACGTCATTCAATTTTCCAAACGTGCTCACAAAAGAACCCTATTCCAGTCCATTTAATATTTGACTACTTGGTAAATACTCGTAAAGTGGGGGAAGGTGTGTATGGTGAAGTTTTTAAAGCTTACTTCCGGGGACTCCCTGATCAAAGAGTTTACAAAATCGTGCCAATTGAGGGCTCTAAAATCGTGAATGGAGAGAAACAGAAGAAATTTGGGGAGGTTGAGCCTGAAATCATTATTTCTCAGTAAGAACTTTAATTAGTTATAAAAAGTTTAAGATCCGCGGAAACTAGATGATCTTGTTTTGCTAAAGTCCGTAGGTTCTATGCATATTTATAAGTCGGCTTTAAGCTAATCCTGATATTTAGTATTTATACACTTTAGAGAACTAAATAAACTTCGCTGTGGTCAAAATGGCTGCTACACAGACGGGCACTGTAGAATGTTACATACCCGGATTTGCCAGGGGAAATATCCGGCTGCTTTAATTGAGCAGTGGAAGACATGGCATCGGACTTACGGTTTAATTATTTACCACAAAAATAAATATTTAAAAATAAAAGATTCTTTAGTTTCGTTTTTTACAGAATATGTGGTAAAATTAAACTTAGTATTTTTTTTTGCTTTTGTGCTTGTCCCCAGTTTCACAAAACGATCTCCCAGAATTTGAGTCGAGGCAGTTGTACACAATTTTTGAATTCGAATATCACGGGACTGATATTGAGTCTTTTAAATTTCAAAATGCAAAGCAAAGTATGGCTGTCCTTCTACATGTAAGTACAAAAAGAAATAACATTACCAAAATAAAATGAATTTATTTATTTCTACAAGAAGATTTAAAAAACTGCTATGAAATAATGACATTTTTGAAAATGGTTTAAAAATTATGCCACATGTACTGTGAATAATATGCAAACGTACTGATCCATCCAAGTATAAATTTAATAATTAACAGGTAATACATGCTCTGGCAGCAGCCGAAGCTGGGCTGGAATTCGAACACCGTGACTTGCACTGGGGAAATATACTGGTGGTCAAAACACGAGATCCATTTACAAGTTATACAGTTCAAGGAATGAATTTTCGTGTTCCTAACTGTGGACTGAAATCAACTATTATTGACTATACTATTTCCAGACTTACTAGTACAGCAGGGCAAGTCATTTTTACTGACTTGGCTGACGATGAAGATCAATTTTGTGGTAAATCTGAACGATGTGATAACTTATAAGTAAGATTATTAAAATATGTATGTTCATTTCAAAAAAATGTATTTACATTATATATCCGCAGGCTCGGAAGATTACCAGTTTGAAATTTACCGGATGATGCGAGAGGAAAATAAGTAATAAAATTTCAACAATTTAATTAATTATTTAGTAGTGCTAATATTAATTGAAAAAAATAGTAAATGATTTTTGAATTTTAATGCTTAAGATTGATTTTTTTTATTAATAATCGATTAATTTTTGGATATTTTTTTAATTGCGTAGAAATGACTGGAGTAAATTTTGTCCGAAAACGAATATTTTCTGGGCTCACTATTTGGTCGGGAAGTTAATTGATAAAGGACGATACAACGACATCACATCTGCCACACATTCTCTCTTCAAAAATAAATTACTTCGGATACAGAGCAATCTCCTTAAATTTCAGTCATGTGCTGAGTGCATTCGTCGATATTTACCACCGTTCTGTCGTGATCTAGAGACAGCTGACATTTAGCCCGCTGGGTGCATAGCAAAGTCATAGTGCTACCTGATGATCCGTGACCGTCCGTGACTGTGAAATACTTAATCCCTATCCAAGCGCACATTTACTATACCATTGCATATTACCCACTCAACCTTGTGTACATTCATAAATGTAAATGTCAACAAAACAGAAGAAAATTTTAATGCAAACTTGTTATATAATTTGTAATAATTAATTATCGTCCACTAAAATTTTAACCTTTGTATTCAGTATTTTGTCATTTATTGTAATAATAATTATAATGAATATCTGTAAATGTAAATTGTATAATGAGCGTATAAAGCGTAAATTACAACGATTCTTTCTTCCAAAATTTCAAAATTCAATGATTCGAAATTATTTCTACCTATTTACATAAGGAACACTTTTGAAATACTTTACCGATTTTGTCGAGCGATACCTCATTTTAGAGCCCTTGAAAAAAGAAAAAAAGAAATTTACTTTGTTCACTCCTAGCCTATACAACAATTTTTATTTCGATTTTTCGAAAAAAAAACGGGTTTTTCGAAACAATTCAAAGCTTGCTATGAAAAATAATCTGAATTTAGTGCTGTTTAGCCTTTAGCCACAAATTGCAGGAAAATCGACATACCTACGCAAGGATACCTACGTTACGTAAGATATGCGATACGGTGTATGCAAAGAATTAAGCAATTCATCAACGGCACAGATGCAGTAACAATGAAATGCCAAATAATTTTTAATTTCAGAGTCAGTGTGCCATTTTTTGATTTATTTTACCGTGATAATTTATAATATTATTTAATTACGTAGTAACTTGTAAGACAAAACTATTAAACTATAATTGAATATTTATATAGGTACGTAATCAAACTATATACATTATCGTGATTGAATGACTGAAAAATTTACTAGTATTTTATGTGTATACTACGGTAAAATTAGCCAGTAATGCAAATACCTCTAATGATACAAGTTATATATTAGCACTTACTATTTGAGTAATTAATTCGACAGATAAGCTCCAGCTAGATTTTATATTTTTTGTCCAGCGAATATTTCAATGTCCTGTTCCTCTAATTGTAAGTGTCAACGCCCTTACAGTAGTACTACTATTTCTATTTCGTTGTACATTTACTTTCATAATAAATTATGCGTACAATATTTTAAAATTTTCATTTTTGTTCTTGCAAAAATGACTAAAAAATGATGTTATTTACAGAATTTAAAAGAATTGAAATGCTTTTTTCATTTTTAATACAATCGTTGTTTCTTAAGGTTAAAAATCATGTAACTGTTTTTTTTTGTAAAATACGACGCATTACTAGACTTTCATTATAGTATCTCAGCATGGTTAAATATTTTTACAATTATGTTTCTTGATATGCGAATTATTACTAGGTCCTAAAAAATTAATGAGCATGAAGATTATTATCCTGAAATGGTTTTATTTGCAGACGTAGTAGTTGAATTTTCAGCCCCAAAAACCAGCTGTACCTTTTCATTCATATCCAATGCTGCAGTGCTCTTGGTTGTCGATGTGGAGTTCATTAATTTCGAGTCCGAAGATGATTCAGTCTCTTCTCCACCTACTTCCCCTCCCCCTTCCCCAGATGCATCATCTGGATTTGACAGCAAAATAATTTCCTGACCACCCCCATTTTCTCCGTCCTCTCCTCCTACCCCTCCTCCGCCCCCGTCCTTGAGGGCACGATAAAGGGGGTAACATCTGATTTTGGGTGAGCCAAAAAATCCGACAGGGCAAGAACATTTAACTTGCCTATCTACGACCCGACATTCTGCATTTACTCCGCAAGCACGTCCACCCGCACACATGTCCACACAAATGGAATTGACGCATAACTTCTGACTTGAACAATCCCCACTAAAACGACATCTGTGTTTCTCATTCCGTGTATTACCTCGTCGACAAAAAGGCGGTTCGCAATTATTTTCTTCTTCATCATCTCCAGTACGTCGTCGGTTTGAATTTATAGAAATTCTAATTCCATCCCCGTCATCGAAGCTTCTTTCATTTATAGGGTTGTTATTAGAATTGGAATCATCGCTCACAACTTCCTTGAAACAGTCGTTATTAACTCGTAATGGGAAATTCGGTTTGCAGGTGCATTCTGATTTGTGATTAACTACTTTACATTCCTGATTACTCCCGCAAAGATCCCGGAAAACTTCACAGGGGTTCTTACACTGACTATTGAAGCAAGATTTAGAATGCGGGCAGTCTTGGTCGTTAAAACAATTTTCCGGCTCGTCGGGGGATTCGCGTTGTTCTTGACCTTGAATGTGAACTCTTCGAATACAGTCTCGATCGAAAGGGTCAACGCATTTGCAAGTGGGTTTATTCCCATTAATGATTTGACATTTGGCCCCGTCACCACAGTGGAGGGGGCAAGTGGGTTGAAGTAGGGTGCCGGGTACGATGTTACATCTTACTTTTGGGTCGCCATAGTACCCATTCAAGCATTGACACTCGGCCTTGTGCTTTATTACAATGCATTTACCGTTAATACCACAAGAGTGACCACTACAGGGATCAAGACATTTTCTTGCTTGACAAGCTTTATTGGTGGGACAGCCAGAGTTACCCACACAGATGGTGGCACAGTCAGGAGGGGTTCCAGTGTGGCCTGGGAGACAGCTGCAGACCCCTTCGCCGGCAGTGTCCCTACATTCACTGTGAGGACCGCAGGAAATCCGGTGGCAACCCCCTTGAGGGCGAGGGGCGGGGTGGTTAGGTCTTAGACCGGTTCCGAGTACTGGCCCGGATCCTCCTCCTACCGAAAGTCTGTTATTGTTACAGTTAAAATCCGCTGGGTGACAGTTTTGATTGAGTACAGTTGGGTTGCAAATAGCTCGGTGATCTTGAACTTGACAAATTCGGTTGTGTGTCCCGCAAACGGCTGGACATGGGCTTTGACATTTTTGATGAATACATGCCATGGTGTGGGAGCACTCATCGTCAATATGACATTCAGGTCTTAGACGCTCTTCAAGCTCCACGTACGGTGGATACTGTGGATTTTTCGGTAAGTGTTGATCTGACTGATAGCACTCTTGGTAAGCATCGCCCATGTAACCTTGGGGACAGGAACAAATGGGTGTTCTATTGATCAATTGACATTCTGCGTTCTTCCCACATCGACTTCGAGAAGGATCACAAGGATTCGCACAAACTCGGTTGATGCACATCGGCTCCTTCAATGGACAATCCCGGGACAGTTGACATCGGATAGACTGCTGCTGATTTGTGTTTAAATTTTGAGTGCAGTGCGGTGGTTTGCCTTGAAAGCCAGGAGAGCAAGTGCAAGCGGCTAAGCCATGTCGAATGACACAGTCTCCATAGCGACCGCAGGGTGAAGGATCGCATGGGTCCCTGCCGACGCCGACCCCACCAGAGCTCCCCACCAAAGATCTTCGACATTCCACGAAAGGATCGCCAACATAACCAGAAATACAGGAACAAGTTGCCCGCCTATTGAGGATCCGACATTCCGCACTCGCCCCACACGGGGATGGGTAGCAGCTTGAAAATCCTGGTGCGGATCCTGCATCTGAAAATTTCCAGCATTCACTTTTTTGTCAAAATTAGCTTGATTATTCTGGAATTTCCACGAAACAATGAAATTGACTTGTTTTCCTGGTTTGGAGACTTACGGAAAGGCTCGTAGCGAGGAAGGAGTTGGAATTGAATTAATTTAAATGTGTTTCTGTAGGATCCAGTGCAGACATAAGTGCCGGAAGGGTCATGGTAGTCGTAGACTCTCATGGTGAAGCCTGTTTTTGGGTCGAAGGAAAGCGAGTCGTTTAATGGACAGTTTAAATATCCCTAAAAAGTGTGTAAGAGAACAGTATAATAATAGAGTATAATAGAGCAATTTTAACCTTTATATTTTACGTTATGCGAAAAAAATATTAATTGTGCTAAGTTCATATCGTCTGTGAAGAACCAAATTGACCCGTATCCATTTTTAGCTAAAAACAATATCAACTATCTACAAAAATATTCAAATATGTCTTGAGAGTATTTAAATAGAAAATTTTGCATCTTTTCGAAAACATGAAATTAGAACATTTTGCACTTTTCAAAAACATGGAATCAGACACTTTTGCACCTTTTCAAAAGCATGTAAATATGACATTTTTCATTGCTGAAAAACATGTAAATATGACAGTTTGCATTGTTTAAAAACATGTAAATATGACATTTTGAATTGTTGAAAAACATGAAAATAGAACATTTTACGTTTATCAAAAAGTCCTAATTAACAAACAGTTTACGCATGTTTAGCATTTTGTTTTTATGACATATTTTGACTGTAGATTAAATTGGATAGGGTCATTTTGGTTCTTCACAGACGATATCTGTAGTTAGTTTATGCATATGGCAATTTCGATATAAAATATACTTTTTGATCATTATCAATCTTTCATATTAAATATAATACTTGTTTCATTTACATTTTTAGACTTTTGCAATGTCACGTGAGCCTCTGGATGAGAAACGCTGCATGGAATTCTAACAGTTGTATCTCCACGACCACGACTTGCATCCGAAAATGTTATATTGTCACCTCCCATGGATGTGAATATTCTGTCGCCTACACGTTCGTTACACAAAAATAAATTCTTTAGCCGTATCCTAGTACCACTTACATATACATGTAATACATATCAAACCAATGCAACTTTTACAATTCACATATTCAAGTAGGCGCGGTTAAAAATTCTGATCTCTTATTAAAAGTAGTAACTAAAATAATTTTCTTATTCTTTTTTTATAGTTTACCTGGAACGAAAAGAAAAAAGGAAACAAGCTGATTTCTATCCTGCTGTCCTCTACAAGTATAATTCCCAGTATGTGCTTCCGTCAGTTTTGCAATTGAGAGCATTGCTGAAAAATCTCCAGGGGCAATTGAATTAATTTGACCCCGATTTACATTAGTATCCGTCGTAATCTCTGCCACACCATCTCCCGTATAAATCCATTGGACTGGGTAGTCTGCAGTACACTCAAAAAGTAATTTTAAAATCCCTTTCGAAGTATTTTCTCCAACAATGATCTCGGAATTTCTTGGCACTCCTAAAGCTCGAAGATTTTCATAGTATGGATTTCCATAGTACTCCGATACGATGGCTCTCGGGGCGTCGTAGTGAGCTCCATTGGTGGTACTAATAATCGATGTTTGTAGTAGAAGTATTACAGTCACATATCGCGAAAATCTTGATATCTGTGATAACCATAGGTGATTTTGGTGATTTGCTGACGCCGATGCACTGTATCTCTTAAGCATTTTGAACAATAGGCTATTTAGATTTTAAATTTTTTAAAAACACCAGAATTAAAACTTTAAAAACTGAAGCAAAAAATACAGTATTTTTAGGCACTACTGTAGTTTCCGAAATACGCAGCAATAATTCTAATCACAGTATAGGTGGCAATTGTTTTTGGTAGAAAGTTAGGGGAACTGGGGAGGTTAGCAATTCAGTTTCTAAATTTTATCTGTTTTGCTTTTCCAAGCAGCTTTAGCTTCGGCAGAATTGCTTCACTTACAAAATATTGCCTATTAAAGCTAAGTAGTCTCATAAAAGATACTTGCGTGTTACTTACGTTCCAACTTTTAAAACATTGCAAATGGTTGCAAAAATAAAAGTAATCCAACCCATTATATTATTAATGTCGTTTCTCACAGCCTCCCTCAAGTCAGACTAGTACTTACTCAATCTGACTCCAAAATCAAAATGTGAAAGACGCTACAGAGCTTCTTGAGTTTTGGATGAGCTATGAGTTCCTGTGATTCATTTCTTTGAAGTTGCCTGTTGCACTTTAAATTGAGCATGAATTATAATTATTATAGTATATAGCGTGACTCCTCTCCATTTCCATTTTCCATCCTTAAGATCCCTACATTCAAATTGCGAATCGTAGAACACAGCACAGGACGTGACATTTTTTTTATACTATTAAGACTGTAGGTATATTCTATTATCTTGCACATCGTGTTTGATCCCACTTTACAAAAAACGTATGCATGCGATGAGAATTTTTACGTAGTGATCAAGAAGTTCTTCTGAGAGTTGGAATTGGAGGTGAAGTGAGGTGATGGTGATGGGAAACTCAATTAAAATAGAATAATTCCGCGAAGGCGAACAATACAAGCCAGAATGATGGTGTATAGTATACATAAATATATTACGTTCTATTACAAACATGGGATAATGATGGTTGACCATGTCCACATGTCTCTTTTTTTTCAGGTTTCATTTAGTTCCGCAAATTATATGACTAACACCAACGACGAAGACGACGATGCGATGTAATAAGTAGCCAAGAAACAATCACAATAACAAAACAGCGTTCATGGTTTTCCGGTCTCGGTGAAATAGAATAATGTATGCATTTGGATTAAATGGAGAAGGGAACCAACCATACGTATCGCAATACAATGCAAATCTTAAGAAATCAACGAATCAAAACGTAAACACGCAATATAAGGAATAATGATGTACACACTCACATACCATATAATATACCTACCTGTCTACTTATCGTTAGAGCATCGGAAAACTTTATGAAAAAATTCAGGTATCGTCTGTGAAGAACCAAAATGACCCATATCCATTTGTAGCTAAAAACAATATCCCGTATCTACAAAAATATTGAAACATGTCTGAAAAGCATTTAAATTGAATATTTTGCAATTTTAAAAAACGTGTAAATAGAACATTTTACACCTTTCAAAAACTTGTAAATAGAACATTTTACATTGTAGAAAAACATGAAAATAGAACATTTTACGCTTTTCAAAAACTCGTAATTAACATGTGACGCATGTTCCTCATTTTGTTTTTATGACATATAGCTCATTTTGATTCTAGCTTAAATTGGATATGGGGATCATTTTAGTTGTTCACAGACGGTATGTAATTGAATTTTTTAAAAATTATATTACGTTAAATTAGGCTTTACTATTTACAATTTATATTTGTCAAGTGCAAAATTCACTGTGAATGAAAATTAGTATTCGTATAGAGGGTAACAAAGTAAGGTAAAGAATTCAAAATGCTGGAGGTCACAATATTTGCGTGAAGTTTTAAGGCAGTGGTGAAAAGTAGGTTAAAGAGCACATTAATTTTATTTAAATTCTGAGCACTAAATAAAATACTACTTTAATAGTTGTTCGCAATACAGTTTTAATATTCTATTATAGAATTGATAGTATGCAATTAAATTACTCCTTACAATTTGGATATA
The DNA here is from genome assembly GCA_949802685.1 of Dicyrtomina minuta. NCBI lineage: Eukaryota > Metazoa > Arthropoda > Collembola > Symphypleona > Dicyrtomidae > Dicyrtomina > Dicyrtomina minuta. The sequence continues at coordinate 124,654,778 of OX461808.1, forward strand.
TGGACGCTATGGAGATATCACAACGTTTGGGAGTGAACAGCGGCAATTTCCATTTTGATCTACAATATCGGCTAACAATAAAGCCAAACAGCTTTTTAAATTTGCTATTGCTAAAGGTAAACCTAGTATTGGGATTGGCAGCCAGGCATTGGGTGGGAGTAAGAGGCACAAGGCATCGATTTTTACTTTCAGTAAAAGAATGAGATCGCAAAAAATAGGCTGACTTGAATATTCTGCTATTACGGTATCATGATTTTCTCTGGATTTTTTCAGTGCTGATAATTCCTTCACTTTTACCAAATTCTTGTCAGTTCCTTCTCCGGATATTTTGTAAATCTTAGCGGATTCCTTCAGGCGGGATAATAAGATTTTTTCTTGACCTGGTGGCACGTCTGCCCCTACTGTTTGAAAAGTAAATTGTGTAAAAATCGTTGAAAATAGTTTTTTTGTGTATAATTTATTAATTGGTTTAAAAAAATCTACTATTTTAATCGCTTGCTTTAAAATATACGTTAATATTGGAAATTTGTATTAACATAACCATCTACTTAAATTAATAATGTAAATGCATTTAAATATAATGGATTAATTTCATAAAATCGATTACTAATGTAGTAATGTGTTATCGCTTTTGCTTTTGTATCTCAAGTATCAAACTGTACCTGCTGAAGTGGGAAATAAAAGGTAGATTACGCTGAATGACCCTGCGAGGATAACAAGCCCAACACACGCTGGTAATTTCATTTTCAAGTGATGCTTTATAGGTTAAATTTTAATATGAAATAAAAAAGAACTAATAAAAGCAAGTATTTTATATTTTTGGCTGGACTTAAGAGGATTTATAATGCAACTTTAAATTAGAATTGAACTCGAGAAATTCGAAGGCACTAATTACACAGCAACTGCTTGTAAGTAATACAAAATTGAATCACTGAATGTTGTCTAGTGGACGCTTCAACAAGTACTGCTAATTCTGTTCGGTTCGGTGGCTTCCTGTTCTATTTATACCCACAATTCATTGTGGGTCATTGTGACATTTCAATGTCTGACAAATAAAATATAACATAAAATCATTCGTGCGTCTGTCATCACTGACATGTGGTAACCATTAACTATTTACTTAAGTAATTAAATTGTGCAATTAAAAGAAGATTAAACTTAAAATTATTGCTCTAGCCAGGATTTAAATTTGTAAATTAGTAATATTTGATTCTATAATATTTACGTCTCGGTTCAATAGTAGACATTTACTTAAAATGTCTGTGGTCTATTTACTTGTTTTCAGCCAACAACGCCAGCAGCAACTGGCCACTGGAAATTCGAATTGTACTCGCAAATAATGCACTACTATTACGAATGCCTCACGAAGTTTAATCAAAAATTGTCAAACCCAGACCAACATTATTTTGCTTTAATCATCAATATCGTGCATCGTAATTTCGTAATCATTGGATGTATTTCGTATCAGTATGATACCATAGCAGTTGTAGATATACACAATTTAATGCAATATCGGGCAACAATTATCTGCCGTCGCCGTCAGCCTTTATTTTTTACGTTATAGTTTATTTATTTTTTATTTTTATTTAAGTACGTTGAAGAGGAAATCATTGAAAATGTTTTCACTGTGACGTAATTATTCTAATCTTTTCAGATAATAATTTTATTAATTAGTAATAATTATATAGGAAACATTATTTCATTGCTGCATTTTCCATTGTTATAGTAAACTTAGTGTTGAACGATCATCCAAAAATATGTATTTACTTACATACACAATTACTTTCCAGTGAGTAATTACTATACGAGCATCTCCCATTGTCAATGCTACTTTTCGCTCATCTGCAATCTGCATACCTTCGTTTTATTTTGCGAAGTACCTAATTTCAATTCCAAAGAAAATATGAAGATGAAGTATTTCAATTACAAAAGTTCTGTGCAAATCTTTTTGCAAGAAATGAAAGTTTTTTGAATTCTTATTTTTACAGTCTAATGTAGGACTTAAAGATCATATAGCAGATCCTAATAACAGGCGGGTCACATCTCTGCACACAGATAGGCACATAATTAGGTATATAATTATACTAGGGTGTGGGTTCTGTACCCATTTTTAATTACGACGGAACCCTTAGACGAAAATGAATTTTTTGCTACAAACTACAAAAATTTAAATGTCCATTCTGTAGAAACAGGACAATGACAATAATAGATTATAATAATAAGAGAATGCACATGCTACGTTTAGTAGCTAATAGTATGAATTTATACGTAGGGTTGGCGATACTTTAACCTTGAAACCCAAAAAAGATGTGACCGTCAATGTCAAGTGTGATCCTTATTCCTTATACGTTTTTTTGTATATCTTAAATTTAAATCTTATCATTAGTTTAGTGTGTGGTGACTGTGACTGAAATGTGTCACTTGACTCCAAGTCTGTCACACTCTGCAGTTCACAGAAAGCGAATTTTAGACCAAACTTTGCTATTATTCTCTGGTATATCAGATGCTAGTTGCTACTAATATAATACTAGAAACTACCTACTATTACTGTAAGCATATATATTACACATAATGTATCACATATGTACGTAATTGCGATTACGAGCAATATTTGCAGTCGCAATTCTACTTTGCGTGTGCCCAGGTAAATAATTATAAAAGCAAAAAAACCAGAAACTCAAGCTCTTACTAATTAAAGCGACAAAAATGTAACAAGTATATTTTCCCCATTAGTCAGCATTCTGTATTAAATACAAAAATAGTCTAAAACTCAAACGTATTTTCCTTATAGTAATTTTGTGTAATTGTGGTGCTAGTCTTATTTTTTCTGTAGCTGTATGTAAAGTGTAAAGGAATAAAGCTGAAAAATGCCTGGCTCCGGTTATAGTTTCTCAATGTATACATGCATGAATTGGGAATAATTGGAATTGGACTAAAATAAATAGCATTTCTAAAGACTTGCTTTGCGTAGACATGCTTGTTGAACATTCAAAATAAGGTATCTACAATGTAATTGTAGTAAATGTAGATTCTACATAGGTTGTAGGTAGGTTTTTCTCCAAATGTTGTGGATTTTTATTTCGGTCGATAGAGTTTCGAGTATGCTATAAAACTACATTTGGATTTTGTGCTGTTTTTAAACTTCCTGTGCTAGCAGTAAAGTTTTAATATTACGATTGGCATCTTAACTATTTTGAATTTAGAGCTTTAGCATATTGTTGTAGCATTTAAAAAATAAATTGTATTTTCCAGGCGGAAAACGGATTATGATGTCACTCAAATTATTATTTTATATTCCATAATAGCTGCAGCGTAACTTTAAGCTGTTGCATATACAACTATCACAGATACAAAGCGAGATATTATTTACTTTGTAAAAATAAAATAAGCTTAATAAATTTCTAAACCTTTTAACAAGGCTGGCTGCAATAAAAAAACGTATTATTTGCATGCTTTCAGAAATACGAAACCATATAGGTACCTATGTAAATATAGCCGTGAACAGAGTGCATGTAATTACTACTCTACTACGGAATAAAAATATCGTTCAATTGCTTAACAAGTACCTACTTAACATTTAAAAAGTGAATTCACTGAAAGTAAAGGTTGACGTATTATTTTTTTAGTCAATTTATTTTTATCCCATGGCTCAAGCGTTCATTCCACTGCACGCAACACTGAGACTACCTGTTGTGTCGAATGTATGCCAATGTTTGTGTTTCCTTTAAATTTTTCAGTTGTAAAAGTGTGAAGTTTAAAAATGACAATAATTTAATAATTATAAAGTGATATACATATTAATCTTAATCATACCCTTGAAAGATAAACGCACAAAATTTCAAAAGGCTGAATCTAACTCATAATGAGTCATATGGTTATGGCTATAGGGTGCTATTATAATATACTTAACTACTGCTATTTTATCTAAAGGTGCATTTATTACAAATGACAATGGCACGGTATGGCAAAGGAACCGAGAGAGGTTAAATAATTTTCAATAATTTACTTTCATCGTGTAAATTTTATCCTCAAATAAAAAACTGGATTATTTAGCCTAAATACGAATACAATTAAGCTCAATAATGTTATTTTTTTTCAATATAGTTGGTAATTACATAGACATTATGAGAAACATATTATGACGAAAATACAGTGTGTAGTCTAGGCTCAATAATAATATAAAATTGATTTCTTTTTACATACCACATCTGAAGACTGCAACAGTGTTAGGTTATTTCAGTAGGCATTGTATTTAATAAAATTAATAATGTGAAAAATTAATTAGTGAATGGATAAGAATAAATGAGATCTATGGTGCTCACAAAAGGAAAACGTCCTTCGAAAAGTGCGATGAAATTTTAATTGGCATCTTCCTGAAGAAACCGCCGCAGCCGCAGTTTTATTCGATTGAACTTGAGATTGAATTTGTCATCCGACGATGACAATGCTATGAAATCATCCAACTTTGCTTTGTCTTCCGAATCGAATCCTTCCTTGTTACTGAAAAGTTACCCGTTACAAAACACAGTTTTTAGAAACCATAGTATTAACTATTTCTAAACTATTTCTAAACTATGTATATTTCTTAATTTCTTTGTATTTCTTAACTAATTTTACTGGGTTCTGATTTTCTTATTACGTATATTGATCAGTTGCGGTATTTATATTTAATGTAAAGCACAATATCAAACCTTTTGATCCATTGCAAAGAACGACTGCTCAAATCTTGAATATCTAACAACTGGCCATATTTAATTATTTCTAAAGCTGTAGTCAGAGACAAATCGGAATCGGATGCTAGGAAAATGTTGTCCACGCAGTACTCAACCAAGTCCATGATTTGGTATAAATGAGCCAGCTTAAGAACATCGAATGACACATTTACATCCCAATCAAAATGATCCAGGGGTCCTATGTTAGCGTTGCTGTCATACAAATAACTAACAAAAGCAGTGGCCGCAGCTAGGTTACTTTCTTCCATTTTCAAATTTCCAGATTTGATATCTTTCCATCCACCAAAAAACATGGTGAAAAACACTGTGCTTTTAACTGAAAAATTTCAATGATGGTTACATTTAACGGTAATTTCATGCCATACTATAATACCTTTCACTTAGGCCTTTGGATATTGTTTGAATTTAAAAATAAATAAGTTTTATAATTATTTTTACCCGCAAGAACAGCCTTGTGAACTGAAATACAATTTTCTCCATCCGGACCTATTTCAAGAACCAAGTCGCAATTTTCGTCATCCGGTCGAAGCGCGCTTTGATGATGGCTATATTCAAAAGTTGATAACTTCAAGCGTTTATTGGATGCTGCCAAAGTTACATATGGAGGGTTAATCAAGCACTCTTTGTCGTCTTCGGCAGCACTACGTTTGACTCCAGATCCAGATCCAGAAATCCAACCTTCCAAGTAAATACGTGCTGAGACCTCAATGGTTACAGGAAGAAAAGTGCCGCCTTTCACAGACTTAGCAACGGCTTTAAAGCCCAAGCTTGATTTCAATTCTTCCATAGAAATGAACAGAGGTTCTTTAAAGTTCGTACATTCTTTGCTCTTGCTGATTTCATGCGCGCATTTCAAGTTTAAGCCTAAAAATTGAGTAGATAAACAAAAATGTGCTGAAAAATTATACCAACGAACGAGAGAATGCAATAGTTCTAAAAGAAATGCAAAAATGTTAAACGTCATTCTACTAGTGCTACTGTACATTCATGCATTATGCATGTTTGCCCTTTCACTCACGCTTTGTCAAACTTTTATCCTTGTTCTTGTTCATAAAAGTCATTTTGACGACGCATTCATCTAAGGCCCAATTATAATCTCGACAAAGACCCTTTTCACTTGGTGGATATTGATTCCAATACGCAATATCCTCATTCGAATAATCCTGATCATCCGAACGACTGGCATTGCAAACATGCTTGAATCCTTCCTCTCTTTTTTTGCCTAGATCATCCATTAAATTAAACTGGTCAACAAAACACATTACATCATCGGGGTTGCTGGACTCATACAGAATGCCAGCTTTCAAATGGGTGAAATTCTTGTCTAAAGTCAAGTCCAATGTGCTGTAAAACAAATTAAAAAGACCATAGCAAAATTTAAACTGTCTTTTAAGCATGAGTAGTTAACTTCAAAGTCGGCATTTTATTTTAAAAGCTCAAAATGTTAATTATGACCGTACAACTCAAGTTTTCGATGAAAAAATACACAAATGGTGTCCTGTTCTATCCAATCTTCCTTGTCTTTCAGCTCTGGTTCACAGTGGATACGCGTTCTATACGTTCCCTTACTTACAGCAGACCATTCGTTGGCTTCGACATTCTTTTGAAGGTAAACAGACTACAAATACAATCCATAAGTCATAAATACAACCAATACAAGCTTAAATTTTTTTGGTATTTAAATTTCAGTGGGCAAGTTCCAGATTAATTACCATGTGGGGCTCCGATTTAACCCAATCAATGCAATGTTCATGTTCTAATTAATTCCCTATGGAGTGCTCCATAAGTAGGGAGTTATTTAGAATAAATTATTAATTAGAGGTATAAATATACCCCAGGTTGTAATTAACATCCCTAGGTGCTAAATTTGTGAGGTCAGTCGGGTATAGGTCACGAAGTTCCACTACCTGGATACGGGAATTCCATATTCGTACATCTGACGTGTATATTATTCAAAATCCAATATAATAATATATCCATGACCCCGGTGGTAGGATTCCATAACCCCCGGTAATGGAAGTTTGTCACTTACTTTTATCCGATGTTAGCTTAATGTACGCATTAAAAATGAACAGTTGACAGTCAGTAACCATATGCATGTGAAAAGAAACTGAAAAAAGCAACAGCTATAGACTAAATAATATGATTTCTTGTCGAAACTGTCTAAATTTTGTAAGCTATATTTACACACAAAACATACAGGATGCTGTTTTTGAAATTGATAACTTTTGCCAATGGTATGTTACCAAAACCATCCCACCGATGCCATGCCATGTGATTCCAGGTCAAAGCTCACGGTATGAGCCAGAATCAACATTATCTACAAACTATAACTTCCGTAATTAAACTTGCTACTACTTAACTTATGACTTCAAGCAGATTTTAGCAGACAAAGGACTTCCCTAGAAAACAAGTATGCGACTAATGATAAAACTATAACTATTTCGCAACTGTTGACTGTAATATTCAATATTACACACGAAAGATAGATATTTAGCATGTTATAATAATAGATTGAGTTTAGTACTTACCATATACTTTAACTTTTCACTCATTTTTATAAGTATATTTTCTTTTGAAACCTTGCAAGTATATTTGAATGTTAAAAGCGGAAAACGCACGAAGGGGGAACACACCCAAAGGATCAAAGTCAAATGTATCTTTTACTCTTTCTTGTAATTACTAATAAATAACTGAAAAAGAAAAAGTTCCAAAGATTTTCCCTATTTCTGTTTCCTTCCGTATGGATTATGGATGACGTATGAAGGACTGACGGACGTTTTACGATCCGGCTGAAGCTGAAATCGCATATGTGTGTTACTTTATTACGATGAAGAGAATGAATTTGCATTTAAGGAGTGACTGACTGCCTGGAAGATAGGCACTAGTGCAGTGCAGTGTGCAGTGATGTCACGTCACTTCACTGTGGAGCATTGAGCAACATGCTACGAATTCTTTTATGCCCGACGTAGGAAATATTCAGTGTTTTCCTAATAGGAAGTGCTTATCCTTATTTTCCTACCCTTCCGCCCCTTCGGGAGATATTAGAGGTTTTGGAAAGGTAACGGCAACTCACCAGTCGGACTTTTCAGTTTTCTCACTTATTAAGAAATCGTCCATAAATGATGTATGGGTTAGTGGGTCTAATGGGGTATTGATGGCATGCCAAATTCAAGACAGTAAGATAGCCGTTTCCGTTTACGCAATATTAAAGTAATGACATGGGGGGAGGGGGTGCGTACCAAAAGAGTGATAACACGGGTGACATCATTTATGCACTATGCCATTTTAGACCTTGCTATGCTGGTCTATAATGGTTTTACTCACTAGTCAGTTGCATTTTCAATCACGGAACCAAGTATGTATTATTTTATTTGTAGCTCTAAATAGTTTGTAAGCCGTTGGCTACCGTTGATGTGTTTTCTGCTTTCATATAGAATAGAAAATCATGAGAAGTTTTTATTTTATAAACCTAAATCCTAAACCATAACGAATTTAATGCAAATTAAAGAAGTGTAATAAAAAAAGAAAATATGAGGTAAGAGTAAGAATGTGTAATTATGCTGTATGGAGTCCTTACACATACATAACAGTTAATTCAGTATGATTACATATTATGGACTGACGTCTAAAATCGCACCATCAACCATACACACCAAAAAAATCATATTTTTGATTTAATTATTAACTAGGGATGAGTTAAATTAATATTTTTCCCAACCCATAATCCCCGTAAAGTTAATTACCTACTTATTTTTTAATAACCGATGTTTTCGTTCTAGTTGTACTAGTGCGATAATTATGGAACAGCCATAATAGATTCCAGTTTTCAGTACGTGATGTAATTCTGTGAAAGAAAAAGCAACGCTGATTTAGATGCTGGGGAACTCTAAAATAAAGTGGTAATAGTAGATACTTTTGCAGACAATTCACAATTCACAAGATTGTTTATTATGTTTTCATTCTTACATACGTTTAAATAATATATTATAAGCTGAATAAATAGTTCGACCTAAGCCATACCCCCTTAGAAATACATACAACCATTTTCAATAAATTACACAACCTTTCTTAACTCGTTCACACACTAAAACAACAAATATCTACAACTATAACATATTAAAACTGAAACTCATTGGAATCATCCTCAAAATCCTCATCTTTAAACCTACTCCCAGCATTCGAATTTTTACTATTATGAACTTTATTATGATGTTTTGCATTATTAATATTTATATTAGTACTTTGCTGTTGAGGATAGTGACTATCTTTACTGGATTTCACCATAACCTTCTTAACCATATAGGGTATATCCGGCATTGGAAATATGGGATTGTCAAAAACATGTTTATCTATTGAGCTCTTGCTATGAAAATAGTACTCCTGACTCCCTGCTGCAATTCCAAGTTTGGAATTAAATTGACTGTTTTTGTCCGGATCTTGATTCCCTATTTGGTCCAGACTTTCTTTAAGATTTAAAATAACTGCAGCTTCAGTTCCAGTGACAGTTGTTCCAGTTGCAGTTGTTACAAACTTACTGTCATTCTCGTCATTTTCCTCTTCCTTGTCACTGCTGCTGGGCTCAAACAGAGCAGAGACAATGGCTTGCTCAGAATCTGATTGTAATTTTAAATTGTCAACATTTGTCGTCGCTTCGAAACTACTGCTGCCCCTATCCGTGACTGTTGAGGGTCCAACAATTTCTTCGGAACTGTAAGTGTAGGGTCCACTGGTTCCATAAGCGTATGAAAGTGCGTCGATGTTAGGACTATTTGTGTTATAGTATTTATTTCTACTGGAGCTGTCCGGAAATGCGGGTGCTTGACATTGAACGATCCCATTCTCTTTCACAAGTTTAAATCCTTGAGGACAAAAGCATTTTGCTTGATGTTGATACACCCGGCATCGTGCCAAGTAGCCACAAACCCCATCACATGGATCTTGACATGTTGAGTTGACACAGGCGAGCTTCTCGGGACATTCATAGTTGACAATACAGGTACTTCGACAATTCGGCGGTCTTCCAACCATGTTAGGTTTACATTTACAAGAGACATAAGGCGCGATTTTAGTGAGACTACAGTCACTATTTGGACCACAGGGACTCGGCTCACATAGAACTACCGGGGCCGATGCGTTGTTATCCTGAGCGTAGCAATTATTATAGATTTTGATAGGGAACCCTTTTCGGCATTCGCAACTGGCCTTGTGCTCTCTTACGAAGCAGTCCTGGTTCTCCCCGCAAATGGAGGCAAAGCTACATGGGTTCATGCAAGTATCTCCGATGCAACTCTTGGTGCTGGGGCAGTCTCCATCTCGAACACAGTAGCTGTTCCCAGGACCCTGGTATTTAATTTTGATCTTTGCTGGTAAAGACGTTATTGGTGTTGTCGTCTCGGTCACTGAAGTGCTTGTGCTTGTAGTTTTGATTTCAGTTATTTTCGTGTTGGAGTCAGTAGTAGTAGTGGATGAGAAATTGCCACTGTAGCCATTCTTATTTTTGAAAATATTCCCAATCTCAATAAATTCTTCGCTAGCCTCCGGCACAACACGGACGAGGTCATCTGGCTTAACAAGCTTGAGGTAGCAAATTCGATATGGATCCCCTGAAAAGCCATCCTCACACTTGCAGGTGGAGGCAGAGTTGGAAGCGTTGAAAATGCAGCGAGCGTTCGTTCCACATTTAAGTACTTGACCGCAAAATTTAAATGGGGAGATTATCCCAGGCGTAGGCAGCATGGTAGGCTTTTGAGGTGATAGGGTTGTCAGTGGTGGTGACAGTGACGGTGGTGACGGGGACGGGGACGGTAATGTAAATGGGACTGGAGCCATGGGGATTTCTTCAAAGCTATCTGCGAATTCTTCAGATCCGGGCGAATCTGGCCCTGCTCCTGTTTTGAAAGTTTCCACATGTTCTTGATCCGTGTCGTCCGCTGCCCTTATAGACTCGATAGGGAGTCGGTTACAATCCTTGTATGGGTCTCCGGTGAAACCAGCCGGGCAGCGACATCCGGGACTGTGACGATCCACGACACACTCCGCGTTCTTCCCACAGTAGCCCGCACATGGGTTAATGCATTTATTCCTCACACATGATTTATTCTCGGGACAATCCCTATTGGATTTACAATTAGTAATAAGGCAATATTGATTAACTCGGATGAAACCCGGAGAGCAGGTGCAAATGGGTTCGTGACTTTGGACGGTACACCTTGTGCTTCTTCCGCATGGATTGGGGCTGCAGGGGTCCCTGCATCGTCTCTCAACACACTTGTCAGTAATGTTACAGTCTGAATTCATCCGGCAGCTGTTAGGGTCACGGTCTACTTCAACTTCAGTGTCAATCTCTGGGTCAAAAACGTCATCGACGTTGACAGCTGTGGGTCCTACACCTGGAGTCGCTGGTATCCGAACGTCTGTGTCTGCTTGAACCTGCTTTTGATCAGTGACGTCCTTCTCATCCTCGTCGTCATGCTCTTCGTTGTCGCTATCCTGCTCGGTGTTCGTGTTCAGGACGAAATTCGGGTGATTTATGTCGACAGGGGCCCCTGGATTTGGGTTTAACGGTATTCGACTAGCGGGTTTCGGCTTCGTCCTTAGCGTGCTTACAAAAGCTGCTGCAGTTGTTGTTGAAGTAGTAGTAGTAGTTGTTGTAGGTGTTGGGGATGTAGGGGTGCTGAAGTAATTATTATTATTATCGGTAACTCTCAGAGTTGTTGTGGAAACTAAATTTTGACCGAAACCTTGACCTAATGAAGGAGCTGAATTGGTGCTTGAGCAGTATGGTGGTCTGCCATAGTAACCCGGTAGGCAGGAGCAAACTGCACCTCTTGCAAGATGTCGACATTCACTGTATGAACCACAGGGGGATGGATTACAGTGATGATAAGTACAAACAGCAGTATGGTTCGAGACGGAGCAGGATAGCAGTTGGGCTGGAGGAACTCCACAAGCTGACGGACATGGATTTTCACAAGCATTATCGAAGCAGATTCGGTTCCATGGACAATCGTCGTCAATTATACATTCCGGGTAGCAGCGAGAGTACGGATCTCCCTTGAAATGAGCTTCACATTTACAGACGGGTTGGTCACTTGCATTCAGTTGACAAAGAGCATTCCTTCCGCAGGTGAAGGAATTGCACTTGGGTTTGGAAAAATCCGCTTGAGGACTGAAATGAGGTCTAGCTGATGGTCTTGGTGAGGCTTTTGTTGGTCGGGCAATGAAATTAGGGGAAGATACGTCAGAGGTACTTGTTGTACTTATTGAGGGTCGGGCAGGTTTTAATGATGGCACTATATACAAAAAGTTAAAATTCATAAACATACTGTAGGTAAGTTTATAGATTAAGCAAATTCGTACTTATCAATATAGAAATTTAATTCTAAAAAAGCTATAGACGTAAAAATAAGGGATTTTATTCAGTATAATTTTTACTCAGTTCGGGGCGAGGTTTCTTCTCATTTTTTAATGCTTCCATCTCCTCCATGACGACCTTGAACTCCAGAACACTAAATTTCGCTTTGCTATGGGCAATGCATATGTAGTCTCCATAAGGTTGGTAATGCTTGGAAACCTTCAATGTAAATCCCATCTTCTTGTTGAATGTAATAGTATCATTTACAGGGCAGCTGATGTAACCCTAGATTAAAAAGATTGTCTGTCTCAATGTAATATTCCGTATGAGAAAAATGGGGATACCTTTTCGATGGTTGACATTGATTATCGTACAGTTAGTAAAAGTGTTTTCTAGAAAATTCGTGTATCACCCCACAATGAGAGAGAGAAAGTAAAAAACTTTATTTACACTGATACACAATCGTACTTGCCAACACAAAATCGCAGAATCTTTCAAAAGTAAATGAACCTACATTTATGTAGTACAAATTACTTAACTTTGTAAGCTCTTTTTAACTGATAATGGCAATGACTTACATTCACTAATTTTTGAAGGGTCACATGAGCAGTGGGATCTGAAACACTGCATGGGATCCTGACAGTGGGGTCATGTCTTGAAAAGGAAATTGTGTCACCAGCATTAGACGATAGTAAATTTTCACCTGGAAATAAATTAACACATCAAGGTAATAAAATTATATCAAATTAAACCCATTTGTATACAAAATAACCCATTTCGTGTAGCAAGCAGTAATACAAAAATTATTTAAGCTAAGTATGCTCGCAAACCTACTTACTTACCTGTAAAAAATATGTGATAGTACGCTGAAAGATGGGGTGTATGTATACTCCGGCAATTGTACGTTCCAGTATGATGTTCGAATAGGCGAAATAATCCCGCAGATGCTATAAACATTTTCGGCTCAGTTTCCCAGCTGACTGTTGTATTGGTAATAAATTCAGGTATCTAATCACGTGCAAGGAAAGTTAAACGTTTTGAATTTATTTAAGTATAAAATGTTGGATTCTGACATTACGTTTTTATCGAAGACCTTTCTATACTTATATACTACTTAAACAAGTTGTAAAGTTAAATATAAAGTAATCGCCATAAATTTATTAGTAAGAAGAAATTGCACATAATATTTTCAGTTAAAATTAATATTCAAATAACTGACTCAAGCAGTTATCAAAAATTAACGACATCAATAACTGTTTATTTTAGCAAGTTTCTGTTTTAGCTTACCCCATCTCCGCCATAAATCCATTGAACAGGGTAGGGTGCTCTACACTGGAGGATAAGATACCGGTCTGGATTATCATGATTTGTGGGTAAAACCACATCCGTATTTGGTGGATCTTGTAACATTGTCAAATTCCCTGAGTCTAATTCATAAATACGGATCATCGGGACCATGGCACAGGAACCCCGGTCAATTTCCATATGTAGTACAAGTAGGAAAACCCATATCGAATGTAAACCTAATAGTCTTTTTGATATAATTTCTTTAATAAACATTTTAACTTTTTTAACTTTGTTCTCACATGTATTTCACAAATCACTGAATTAACTGAATTATTGCGATGACTATTTAAATATTATTTATAGATAACTGACGACAAAAGTCCAAAGGAAGTCTTCCTTAATCACAATTGGCTTTAATACCAAGTTCAAAATTGACTGCTTGCGTGAAATCTGTGGTAAAAGTTGAAGTTTTAAGTTAATGTTAAATAAAGGACACGCCAACTCCTCCAACGCACTTAGTAACTCCCCGTCACCATCGCTGTCATGTCAGAATGTCAGCTCACCACTATCAACTATGTCTCAATTTATTCAATCAATGAAATCGAAGAATAGAAGACACGTAATCCTTTGTTACTTCGATTTTGTTACTTTTGCCAAGAAATACCGGATCCAGCCTCCTCTCCTCTTTCTTCACCAAGTGTCAGCTAGCAAATTAGAGTTAATTTGATCTTGGACAGGTAGATATATAATCCGCACGCAATATTTTTTGACACCGTCTATCTATGCCTCCTCCTATTTCCTATAGTAAGTATTTCTTATTCACTTGTTTATGCAGATGATGATGCTGCTGCTGCTGAGATGATGATAATTGGAGATGATAATGATGATAAAGCATGACAAGGATATTTCCTCACGTCATTGCACTCGCTCTGAGTCGCTCGCATCTCCTTTCACTTAATTCACTTATTAAAAGTAATACACACTACTGATATTACTGATATAACAATTAAACATTTACATTTTTTTTCTTTTAGGTAATTTTACTTTTTTCCCAGTTTTATGAAGCTATAAATTCCACCTTTTGCAAGTATTATTATCAAATGTATTATTACTATCTTTTGTAATATCAGCTATGATATATTATACTGTGCTGTTAAGGCATATAGTTTATAGTGTTGCAGTCAGTAAAAACCCAATTAACTAAAACTACCCTTACAAAAGCTAAAAGCTAAATCAGTGGACTGTTTACTGTCTGCTGTCTAACTACCACCTGCTATGCCGTGTTATTAAAAAGTCAGTCCTCAAAAACTTTTAAGATTCTCGAGCTGTTTTGAGCTCTTAATAATGTTAAAGGTTAAATGAAAATGGGAAAAGTAAAGCCAAGAAGGAAAAGAAACAAAGAGGATAAATGAAATTATTACAATAGATATGATATAACTATCTGCCTTATATCTGTAACACTAATATAATATACGGACTGCTGACAGGTAAAGAAGTTGGTATGGCTGTAATTCGCAAAGGTAATTGCATATGCAGATATCACGTTTATAGTTAATAGTTAATATAGTACAGGGTCTACTAGATCTTCCCCATAACCTTAACCTTATAGGGATGTACGTATACATAGGTACATACGGAACAAGATTGCGTCTCCGCGTCTCCTCTCCGGTCGACAAACTCGCGATAGTTACAAACTTTTTTCTTCTGGTGGTTTCGTTAAACAGGAGTTCCGTAGTTTGTATAGAGCTGCTATACGATGAGTCCGCTGGGTCTCAAAAGTCTGATGGTAAAAGTGATTATCTGCAAATGCGATTATGTGACTGGAATTCTTTTTCTTAAATATTTTATGGTCTCAGCTCAGCAATTGCATTTGCCATTTATGTACATAAAGGAGTTTTACCTGTTCATTTTCAGTCTCGAATATTATATTGATATGTAGGTATATGATTGAGCGAGCAAATACTAAGTATTTGCAAAATGCGGCTTTACAAGTTTTTTAATGATGATTCTGGTCCTGGTTCTGGTTTTGGTTTTCTTTGTACTTTTGTTGTTTTGCATTTAGAAGAAAAAAAAACTATGTATTTGCACTATATCGCATCGATGTGGACATGGCATGGGTGCCGTCGGTCGGTCGGTCGGACGACTTCGACAACGAACTTATTGCACCTCTGTCACTTTTTGATATTATATGGTGATTATGTTTTTTACCTCATCACTATATAATCCTGGTCTGACTAGTGACCAGTGAGTCAGTCTGCGGTTTGGCTTCTGACTTGGTCAGATTTTAAGTAGTTAACAAGATTTTGTTGAGAATATGAGCGAGGAGATAGAGTGAGCGAAGAATCAAAACGGCCTATAGTATATATCCAATTTGAGCACGAATTACAATGAGACAAATAAAAGCATGAAATAGAGACACATAAAATGTTAATTAATACAAGTTTTTAAAAAGTTCAAAATGTTCTATTCACACTTTTTTGAAAAGTGCTATATTTTCTGTTCACACGCTTTCAAAAATTGCTAAGTGTTCTACTTACATGTTTTTGAAAAGTGCAAAATGTTCAATTTACATGGCTTTGAAAATTGCGAAATATTCTAATTCCATGTTTTTGAAAAGCGCAAAATATTTTACTCATTACATGATTTTAAAAATTGCAAAATGTCCTATTTACATGCTTTCAGGATCTTGATATTTGTTTTCGAGATAGAGCGGTTCATTTTCAGTAAAAACAAAATGGAGGTGGGCCGTTTTGATTCTTCACTGACGATACAATATGTATTACCAAAATCATTAAATAAAACCAGTAGAAGAAGATCGGTCAATGGCTACAGACCAAAACCAAACCAAAACCAACTACTATTACATACTGCTACAAGTTACAACGGCCGGGCCAAGTGTAGAGAGTGCTAGGGTCTTGTTATGTACCTAAATAGCATGTAATTATATTGTTCCGGGCAGACGGGTTAGAGCAACACATAGTAAAACATGTTTGTTTTACATACATTTTATTTACTAGGGATAAAACACTCATAAATGATTCCCAATAAATTGGCTGTGAGATTGAAAAACAGTTACAATTTACTTACGGTACACTGTATGTTGTGAGGGTAAAGATTGGATTATTGAATATTTTTTTTAGTAGACACTGCTAAAGGTCTAGTGTCCAGTCCAGTACTGGTGCCATAGTAGAAGAATTATGAAAAGTGAAATACCGGTAGTTATAGGCATTGCGCTTTATTCTGACTAGGATCGAGATGATATTACTATTACTAGTAGTGATGCGACCGATTACTGATTACAGAGCACTGATGTTAGAAATGTGTTCAGTGTTCTACCCTTCCAAACAAAGCAGGGATCATAGGATCATTGACTCGTGATTTTAGATTCTTACTCTGTGAATTATGCTAATTTGGAATTTTACATTTATTTAATAGGATTTGACCGATGTCAATCTAATAAACAGGAGCAGTATCAAATCAATCTAGACGAGATAATATTTGAATTACGTGTAAATATTTAAAAAGGGTGAAAATGCTAATAAGCTGTATATCAAAAATCAAAAAGCTGTCATATTTTTATGAGCATTGATGAATGGAACAAAGTTAGAATTGCAAAACAGAACATGTAAATTATTACTTTTTAGGGATGTGTCTTCATTCGTGTTTTATTTTTTATTACTACCTGTACATACATTCATAGAATATGCAGAAAAATTAATTTGAATATCTAAAACATCCCAAAGTGAAATGGCATTTTGATATTTTACTTTCGCGTGTGTGATTGTAGTATTGTAGTAAGTATGAAATCATGAATATTTTTTGTATTTTTTTAGTGCGTATAACTATATACATAATACATACGTACTAAATTTGTTAGAATTTTTACTAAAAGTATGTGTTAATATTAATGTCATTCCCCATTGTATTTCCCATTCTCAAAAAACGTAAGCATGTTATATAATTTTTTTTCTTTCAAAAGTCTTACTTAAAAGTACGCCATTTAATTTATTAAAATTATTTTGAAGCAGGTTTACGCATACGAAAAAATGTAAAATGGGTATTTTTATTTTAGAAAAAGTACAAGTTGGAAAAATAGCCGGTTCCTTAAGAAACGCCTGTCAAATAGTATGTATAGCAGTAGCTGTATCTTTATTTTATATTTCTGCCCTTTCTAAAAGTGAATAGCAACGCATTTGTATAGCAGTAAAGAATCAAAATTACCCATCTCCAATTTAAGCTAGAATTAAAATGAGCTATGTCAAAAACAAAACACTAAATAAGATATGCGTAAAATGTTAATTGCGAGTTTCTCAAAAGTACAGAATGTTTTATTTGCATGTTTTTGAAAAGTGCAAAATGCTTTATTTGCATGGTTTTGAAAATTTCAAAATGTTCTATTTACACAATTTTAAAAAGCGCAGAATATTTTATTTACATGCTTTGGAAACTTGCAATATGTTCTATTAACTTGTTTTTGAAAATTACAAAATGGTTCCAATTTCGTATTTACATGCTTTCATGATTATCAACATTTAATTTTTTTGTAAATATAGTTAGTGCATTTCGTTTCTAGCTAAAAATAAATATGGGTCATTTTGATTCTTCACAGACGATTTACTCCATTCAGTGTAATACCTTGTTTAACCTTGTAGTCTTGTAGTGTATACGAAAACGATTCAAAACAAGTTTACGTGTTGTTCGGTATTGAACCGAAGTTTATCCAATATTCATAGTATTTTTTTCCTGAAATATTTGAGGTCATTTCGATCTTACAATATTTATTGGTTTGTAGTTCAAAATGCCATTATTTACCGTTGTAATTGTATTATTAAGTGTAATATTACTGCCTACCACTAGTATGTAGTTGACATCGACCAAGATGTCCATATCTGTACTGTGATTTACGTAGAAAAGTAATTAATTTGTGTCTTTTCCTTAATCCCTACATTCTATGTAAAGTCGGCCGCATCGGCCGACTCCACTTCTATTCATTAATTTTACTCCTGAGTTCCTTGAATAGCTCAGCCTTCAACTTATGTTAATAACCAAATTCTAGAATTATTTACCGTTACTACTTATCAGGCTGACTCTAGTCAGCCTTGAACCAAACTCCTGATTTGTCGTGTTAACTGTTAACTTGTAATAAGTTTAGTCCACGTTGACTCCGGAGCCCTAATATACTAAAATTACATGTTTATTTCTGTTAGATTTTAACCGTGTGCCATGGGCCATGCCCATCTCATTCCATCCCTATAAATTACTCAACCTTAACCATTACTCCCTGACTTTGACTTCAACTTCCTCCTGACTAGGTACTCTGTCCTTTTCAGTCTCCGTATCTTTTACCTCTGACTTTGTAAATTATACATTACAAATTACTTCGTCTTTTACATTAATAAAATAATTAAGTATTTTGTAGAAGCGAGTTTTGTTGCCGTTTATTTGAAGTTAAGTCCACCAGTGGATATTAGAATCCACACATCCGAGTAGCAGAAGTACAGATATTGTCACCCGGCAATATCTCTCATTTTGCATCTAATAATCCAGGGATTTGAGAGTAAAGCCTTACAACCTCGACCTCTCCTCTCCCTCTTTTTTGCACTTTGGTTCCGCCACTGAACACGTGTATCTGTGCTGTGTAGCTGTGCATGGACAATTACCTAAGTAGTGTGGGTGCTTCGTATTTTTATTTTTGTAACAGTAGATATCCCTTTTTGGATTTTAAACCTGCTATTAGTACAAGCCCATAAACAGAACAAAAATTAAAATGCCAGGTGGAAATTGTCGAAGAAAGTATACGCATATTAAAACAGTAGCAGTATAAAAAATTTAATGCAAAAATTAAAGGGTTTAGTGACAGCAATTTATTTAGGTAAAGGTCTAAATCTCCAACGCTATCTCGAATGCTAAAGCCATAGGCAGCCATAGGGCTATAGTATGCAGTAATAATGACAATAATCACAATGATGATCCACTTTTACGTTTACGTGAAAGTCAACTACCTTTTCATTGCTCTATTAGAGAAGCCATATAGTAATAACTTATTATAATATTCAACTTTGTACAGCACATTATCACGTAATTTAGCAGACATTGCCCTATACCATTACCACATTTCCCAATTGACATCGCAATTTTTTCAAAATATTTTTCCATTAAATTGCGCTCTGGTTCTTGTGGTAAGTAGTAATTTTAAAGTGGCTAGATAATACTTAATAAGTATCTATGCATCTGCGTATTTATTTTTTACCATTTTATACTTTTGTATCTTTGAAGGTGGTAAAGGCAAAGGTGGTTGTGGTTGGGAGGGATGGGCATTATGCTTACAATTAACGTGTACCGTACTGTAATTTAAATAAGTTTTTTGAGCTTTGTACTTTTATGATCCCACAATGGAACTAACTTTATCGATGCACAAAAAATATAGTTTAAGTTTCATATGATATAATGCATATAAATTGCACTAATTAAATTCTCGCCATCCGAATCCGGCCAAAGTATAGTCATACTCATAACAGTGTTTTTTTGCTTCTGAATTTATGAATTTATGACTTAATACGAAATACAAAAAGTATGTAGGTACCTACCTACCTAATGTATTAATGCATAATTAACATTATAAAATCCACCAGCCTCACACTGCTTGTAATATGAGTTTACAATATTTCTTAAATCGAAGTTAGTTGTCTGGGTCGTACCATTTAATTATTGTTTATGGCGTATATGTATGGTTTTATTGTGAATCGAAAATTATTAGGGGGTTTTAGTTTTGTATATTGTTAATAATTCCTTATGCCCGTATGCCCGTGGTCACAATAGTTTTGGTAGTAAGGCAAATGATTATAATCTTGTATCACACACAATAAATCTACTGCGACGTTTTTATGAACACAGTAAATCCCAAGAAGACAATTAATAATGCATAAGTAGTAGGGAATGAAAGTAGCTATAGACGGAGACGGAGTGTGTGTGTGCAGCTAATAATGGCCTTTCGTTTTTGCTATTGCGCCCAATTAATTACAAATTAAAAGGATATCCTTATTAAGAATAGTCAACAGATTCTTTAGCATTATCATAGTGACTTAGTCACTTGCATGCGTAATTTATTTTTACCGCTATTTATAGAGCATGTCCATGTGAAAGTATTACATTTTTAATGAAGATGTTCTTAATAATATTGGTACACCAGTACCAGTAGTAATCAGTATTTAATGCATAACAACAGTAAAGGCAACAAGATTCCTGTAAGTAATACAAAGACTTTCGTTAGAAAATAAAAAGAGATTTCGATTCGTATAGTATTAAACTTTGGACATTTTAACCAAAATAAATCATACGCTCAGAACTCTATGAACCCTTTTCCATTATTCTATATTGTTCCAACAGTATTAAACTGATTACCGTAAATGACCGAATAAGCGCCTGCGCGCTAATTAAATTGTTTGGAGTGATAGTCCGGCCCTAATTTAAGCCCAAGAAGTTTGTTTAATTTTTTAAAATTTTCAGTCAAAAATGAAACTAATTCATACAAAAGTATGACTAAACTAAAACAACGCAGTTTTTGAGTTTTTTTTGTTTATGACAAAATGATTTTTATTCGAGATTACTTTTAACCAAAATGCGATCAGTTCTAGTATATAATTCAGCTATTTGAAACATGTTCTATAATACTTTTAGTAAACTTGGCGTTTTTTATTACCCAGCGCTCATTTGAGACCTTGCGCTTATAAAATATTTTGGACTGACATCCCGGCACTTGTTTGAGGCTCGGATCGTATTTTGCTATTTACTGTAAATAGTAACTTGAAGATCGAATTTATTATTAGTTTCATATGTTTTAGATTAAAATACAGCTCCACAAGCTCATATTGACGGACAAAAAAGTCTTAAAGAAAGTTTAAAATAAAAGTCGGGTCTCCAATAAATCCTGGTTTCCTACTAGATCCCAGTTCAATGCAATAAGTTTTACTACATTCTCCCGGTATCTATACGGAAGCTTACGGTACATGAAATATTAGTACATTTGTAGGTGGGTACCTGATTCAATATTTCGATAACGTTTCGATCCAAATATGTACAGTGTGACCAGTGACCAAACCAGAATGAGACAGAGGGGATATTTTCTAGTGCATATTAGCATACAGTGGAAAATAGCATATCGTCTGTGAAGAACCAAAATGACCCATTTCCAATTTAAGCTAGAATCAAAATGAGCTATGTCATAAAAACAAAATGAGAAACTTGCGTAAAATGTTAATTACGAGTTTTTGAAAAACGGAAAATGTTCTATTTATGTTTTTGAAAAACGGAAAATGTTCTATTTATGTTTTTGAAAAGTAAAATGTTCTATTTACATGTTTTGAAAAGTGTAAAATGTTCTATTTACATGTTTTTGAAAAGTAAAATGTTCTATTTACATGTTTTTGAAAAGTGTAAAATGTTCTATTTACATGTTTTTGAAAAGTGTAAAATGTTCTATTTACATGTTTTTGAAAAGTGTAAAATGTTTTTTTACGAGTTTTTGAAACGTGTAAAATGTTCTATTTATTTACATGTTCTTGAAAAGTGTAAAATGTTCCATTTACGTACTTTTTAAAAGTGTAAAATATTCTATTGAAATGATTTCAAGACACGTTTCAATTTGTTTGCAGATAGCGGATATTGTTTTTAGTTACAAATGGATGGGGGTCATTTTGGTTCTTCACAGACGATATTCGTATTATAGTCATAGTCGCCCTAATGCCTATTCTATTATTGCATTGCGACTTGCGACAACAAACAACAAAAGTAGGAACCCGGTCGCTTCTCCCACTTTTTGCTGCTGCTGCGAGTAAGATCGAAGTAGCTGATGAAGGTTCTATAAACATTGCCAAGATAAATAGACATAGACGTGAGACAAAAAATGGTGTTTTGAATGCTTTGAATACTATAGATATCGTAAATCGTAACTGTTGCAACAAATGATTAGTATTTTCTGCGCTTATAGTAGTGATAAAGGTTAATGTTAATGTTTAGTATATGCATTTTGGTACACAACGCTCAACGGTACCTTTTTGCATGTGTATCAATTGTAAGTACTACATTCAATCAACATTGTGAATTTTCGTAGACTGCAGAAATGAAACTTTGCATTAGAGGTATTACTTTGATTCCATTAGCTTACGTTGTGTATGGATTGTAGCCTCACGTTAGTTATTAATTATAGGAAATAGGCTAATTAATAATTTAATTAATTTTAATTCACTAGCAATATCGGGGGTCGTCGTCGTCATTACTTGGAGAACTTGGCTGGATTCATTCAGTAGAATCTACTAATTCATAACGACGGAGACGGAGGGACGGACAGAACCATATTAATAGATTGTTTATTGAGCTGGTAGCTCAGCATCCGCATCATCTAAAAAGGACGGGAAACGCGAAGGGTCTCGGCCGAGAACGGATTAATACTCAATAAAATTTATCACTACCATCACACAAGCAAAGTGTTATTTGCTATTTATTGCTTCATCTTATCATCATCATGAAGTCGTTCCTGTCAACAAGAAAATATTCTACATTTCTCCCTCTATTCATCTGCGTACTCATTTGCACAGACCCCAGTGCAAGTGCTCGTGTTCGTGGAAAATTTGACAGATTTGGAAAAAATTCGAAACAAAATAATCTGTCAAACTACAGGAATCCCGCCTCGTTTCATTATTATGAAAATCCTAACGTACAGTGACTCGCAGTTTTAAAAACAAATTTAAATCAAAATTTTACTGAGATATTATATTAGCAGAGCACAGTTTTAAAAATTTATTTTTTACTTACATTTTTTTAGGGAGCTAACATAACAAAAGCATCCCATTTTGAAACAGAATATGAACTTGGAAGAAAAATTGTGTTTTTCTGCACCGCCATGGGAAATCCAATGCCTCATATTACGTGGTAAGCTCTGAAAATGTGTTCTGGCTTTAAAAATTTTTAAATATTTTTAAATAATTCCAGAGTCAGTCTAAATTTACAAAACTTTTTGTAATAGAGCTACGTTAGCCACAGTACCTATGTAGAAAAAAATTAATTCGAAAACAATCCTGCCGCCCCTGTAAAATTCCTTTTCATGGACTTTTATTCTGTTTTTCCAAACAACTCTTTATTTTATTTATTTCTGTAGTGTGTATTACAAATATCATTATGTATAAATTAGGTTCAAAGATGGAATAGAGCTGTACGCTCACGGTTGCCTTCAGGTTCACGAGTGGGTCGAGTCCGAATTTAAAATTAAATCCAAAATGGAAATTGACCCAGCCTCACAAATGGATAGGGGGGAGTACGAGTGCTTGGCAGATAATAAGTGGGCAATCGATAGAAGGAGATTTAGAACTGACTATATTGAGATGGACTAATATTCTTATATATTTAAACTATAAGTATATGCGTGTTAAGTTATAGTGAACTTTAAAAAATAATTTATACTTCTAGTCTAGATGCTGCATTAATAATTTTTCAAATTATATGTTTAAATTAAGTATTGTCTTGTCATAAATTACGTTCTCATATAATAAATACTCATTTCTTTCTATAATCATTTACTATAGAGAAAAACAAGACGGAATTAATTATGTCATGTTAATTATTAATTATGCAATTTCAAAGTATAGAGAAACCGTTGATGTAATATTTTTAAGGAGTAAAGAGTGAAGATTGAAGATACGATCACTACAACTAAACTTACGAACTACAAAATTTTATACTAAAGCATGAATTAAGTTTCCACAGGAAAAATACTGTTTTTTCAGGTTAAGCATGTAAGTAAGTACATGAATAAAATAAAACACCTTCAATAAAATAATTCCCGGGATATGTATATGTGCAAATTAGAACATTTTGCGACTTTTCAAAAAAAAGAGGAATTAGAACACTTTGCACCTTTTCAAAAACATAGAATTAGAGCATTTTGCACCTTTTCATAAGCTTGGAATTAGAAATTTTTGCACCTTTTCAGAAACATGAAAATAGAACATTTTTACGTTTTTCAAAAACTCCTAACATTTTACGCATGTTTCTCATTTTGTTTTTAAGACATAACTCATTTTGATTCTAGCTTAAATTGGATATGGGTCATTTTGGTTTTTCATAGAGGATATATAAGTCGAAATGCAATTTGGAAACTTGAAATATGTTATCATTAAAATACATGGAAAAGACGTCAATAGCGTAGAAATATTAACCGCCGTATCCTAGAAAATAATAAAGTCGTTTCTGTTGCAGTTAACAATGATGTATTTAATACTCAAATTATTAATCCATTTATTTTTTTATTTTTGCGTTTTTAAAGACCAAAATAACTTCTGCACACTACTTTCTGTAGCACATAACTAAATAGGTATCAGCAATTAATTACAACAATAATATTAGGTAAGTGATTCTCAAGTACAAGTACAAATAAACAAACAGCAATTTCAGAAAGTTGAAATTGAAATCATACCATTAAATAACTTGGTTCACAATTTCATCGTAACGTAAATATAATTGAAAATACTAAATACATAAATAGAGACGAGGTCATTTTTAGTCATCGCATTTTTTAAATTCGAATCATAGGTTATATATTTTAATTTTAACTGCCTACACACTAAACTACAATGATCTTAATCGTGGCTGTATGAAATTTTAAAGATATTATAATATTATACGTATAGTTGTATAACGAACCTACGTAACGTACTTTTAAACATTTCATTTTCATATTTAATATAACGAGTTGTTACGCCATATTTGGCGATTTCTGTAAAAGTTGGCATTGTACCATCCTTCTTCCTTATCCAATTTATATATTGTATTTCAGAAGTACTGTTGTTGTAAGAAATTTGTTTTATAGAAAGGGTCGGGATTTAATTATTAACTTTTTTTAGGTTTAGTTAAAAACTTAATATTATATCCTTCAGTATATATGCTAATAATTTTAACTACACACCTTCTTTAAACCACGACTTGATCAATTTCTTGCATGTTGTCCTTGAGATGGGTAATACTACTCTTCCACAAGGTAAGAATGTCACGGATTTGAATCCAATGCTGTTTGGTCAGAGCCCGCTTGACGACAGACTGAACCTGGAGTTTCTTTGAAGCTTGGTCAATGCGAGCAGTCAATAGTTTGGTCTTCAACGAGTCAATGATGAATCTTTCCACTTGATTCGGTTCCAATTGCAACTCCCGTTGGATCTGTGAGAACGGCAATTCCGAGGATTTCTCTGCCATGCTGATCAAACTCAAAATTCGCATCTTTTTCATCAACTTTTCATGGTCCAGTCCCATCTTCTGGAGGTACTCCTTATGTCCGCTGTAGTATTTCAAGTATTCGTCCAGACCATCGTAGACGGCTATCATGACCAGATCATGAATTGGGTTTCCTACACGAAATAATAAAAATATATTAAAATCCAGTTAAACAGGTTAAACTAAGCACAAATTGTTTGTGAAGAACCAAAATGATCCATATCCAATTTAAGCTAGAATCAAATCGAGCTATGTCATAAAAATAAAATGAGAAACATGCGTAAAATGGTAAAATGTTAATTAAGAGTTTTTTAAAAGCGTAAAATGTTCTATTTTCATATTTTTGAAAAGTGCAAAACGTATTAACATGTTTTACAAAAGTGTGAAATAGTCAATTTAAATATTTTGTAAAACTCTAAAATGTTCTATTTAAATGCTTTTAAGACATGCTTCAATATTTTTGTAGGTAAGTAGTGGATATTGTTTACGGTTAAAAATGGCTATGGGTCATTTTGGTTCTTCACAGACGATATTAAAATTAAATACACTAATGACTAATGGGTTCCGGACTAGTGAGTAAGAGGCTAAGATTTCAATGTACCCTTCGCATCCTGAGTAGTTAGAAATTTGCAAATTGCTTTTGTTCTACTACTCTGGCAATTGAAGAATAATTTAATTTCGCATACTTTAATGATTGATTGTCCATGATTTTGTTAAAATCGGTAAAATCAAAGGTAAGAATATGCTTATTTTTCATTTACAACTAATGGAATAAAATATTACGTGTCAGACATGAGTTTCGGTGCCGTAACATACAACCACCCACAGCTTAACAACAAATTACATAAATCAATAGCACATTTGCGTTTTCATTCTGCATTTTGAGGCAAGTTAATACTAGTAAAACTGTAACAGATGCAACAAGTAATATAGTTTCTTTCTAAGTCGAAAGCATGCAACAATGCAAAAATTAATTACTTTCATTTCAAATTAGTACCTGTTATATACAATAAAAACAGTACGAAAATTATTTAAAAGCGCAAAAAGATGACGTTGTTGGAAAAAGTGCAGTACAGTAAGTCGATCTTTGGTCCAGTTTCATAAAGTCAAAGTACCTACATGTACCTACAAAGAACCTATGAGTACTACAACACAATTATAAAAATAAAAATAAAGATGCAAAATAAACATTTACAATACCTTCTAAAAACTTGACTGGCTTAAGAGGCAATAAATGATCGAGAAGATAAATGTTGGGGTCAGCCAATGATGCAACAATACACCTCTGGGCATCCTCTCTGGCCTGTGAAGCATTTTCCGTAGTGTAAGTTGCCAATAAATCCAACATGACCTTGTAAGCCTCGTCACTATTTTTGCAATTCAAGAGCCCTTGATGGAGAAGGCGGTATAGCTTCTGCAACTGTTCAGCAGTGGGGGGACGAGCTGAGAAACTCTTCTTGAGGGTGAGGGTATTTGTAAAGATAGCTTGAATCTGACCGACTTTCCCAGCCACCTCAACCATGTAATAGTAGACATGATATCTCATGGCGGACGCTTCACTCAAAGAGTAAAATAAAAGTCGGAGAACTTTGAGTGCAATAAGTCCATTTTTCGTGTCGGGCTCCCAGGCCTTGGCTAATTTTTCACAGAAGGCAAGAACAAGACCATCAGAGGCTTCTGGTTCTGCAATAATGACGACTGAGACGATTCCATTTAGGACTGACTCAATATCAGCTTCCGCAACGCCTTTAGTGAAGCAAATGTCACAAACTTGAATGATCTTGTGGAGATCATCCTCCATGCCCTTTGCACTGGGACGGGTGGAAATCTCAGCACCGAGATTCTTCAAATACTCTCGCAACTCCTGGCATTGCTCCTGCGGGGAGCAAGCTATGAATGACGTTAATTCAGCTTCCATGATGATGAATGATTTTTCTACAAGAACATTAAAAATATTGTGACATTTAGGTAAACTAGTGAGAAGAATGTAAGACGTGTCCGAACAACGAATGTGAAAATGAAGTCGTACGAACACACTTCAAAATTGCAAAAATTGAGCAATAAAGACAACACAATAATAGTAGCATCGACATTTGAAATTAAAACCACTCAATTCAGACCAAAATTAGTTGTGACTCTGCGACCCCCGCCCCGCAAAAGTTAAAACTTCAATTCAGTGTAATAATTATGTTACAATAATTATTACTGCCAACATTATGAATTAAAATTTACAATTCAATCAAGAAATGATGAAGATTAGTCCCCTAGTTCAGCTGAGGCAGTAGTTAAAAGAATAAAAATACAAGAGCCGTAGATTTTAATGCACAATGCGAATTGCTATACTACATAAAACATACGTCCAATTCATGAAGCCTGAGTTGTAAATTGAGTATAATAATTTTCTTGTAAATTTCTCAACTTTTAATGTATTTTATGCTTATAAAATGACTTACCAACTGTTTTAATGTACTTCCAGCACAACAATCACAATGTCTTCCTTCACAAATAAATATTCTGGACACGCCAATGAAGTCGAAATTAACAAAATTCTGTGAAAAACAATTGACAGATTTCACAAAATTTTAACTCTGAACCGGCGTGTATGTGGGTACAGTGTGTGTGGAGAGTCTGGTGGAGAGTGATGGGAAGTGCTTTGAGACGTCACACTGGCGCTGAAGTCGGTGTACCGCCAGGTTTAAACTAAAGCACATTGCTCATTTCAAAGTCTGGCCAAGAAAATATTGCGGGTTTTGTGTGCATTGTGTTTAAATTGCAGAGTGCAGAGTGAGTGACATCGTGGGCAGAATTAAATTGTGGAAAGGTAATATCGAATTTAAACTTTCTACCTTTGACCTTTTGGTTCCTATTTAATCCGAATTCAGTGCCGACTTCGAGTGCAAGTTATATACTTGCTGTTACGTGTTACTATCCAGTCAGTTTTGGAGCTGTTGGAGGAGGTGAGTTTGATTTTCATATTGTTAAAGCTAATTTTACTAATTATCATCAGTCATAGGTCATGGGTAATAGTGTCACTATCAACTGTATATTATTTGATGTGGTCTCGCAGTTTAAAGTCAGTAAGATAAAATATTAAAAAATAGCTTGGTACAACTTGATGCCGAGCTTACGATTTTATTCATCATTTTTCATTAACTAGCAACTAGTAAGCTCAAAGTTAATGGAATCAAAATATGTAAGTAAATGAAAAGCCCAACATTTCCAAGCGATGTTGGATGTACTTCTAGGTGCCAAGGGTTATGTGGCATGTGTCTAGCTATTAGAGTTAGTTAAAGTTAAAGTTTAAAAAAATGTTATGTATTAAAAATAAAATGATAATAACTAACTATGTATGTATTACTAAACTTTTAATCTGTATTCTGATTCAGTCAGCATGAGCCAGCCTAAAATGCACATTGGAAAGAATTGGGGACGGGGCAAGGAGGTTCGAACGAAGAAATTCACATTCAAAGAAAAACCGAAGAAAACTATAACGGAAGCAGACGAACTCAAGAAGCTTAAGGAGCTGTGTGAGCAAGTATGGTAGTAGTTTAATTGCAGTATCAAATGTATTTTAGTTAGCAATCATAAATACAACATCAAACAATCATTCATTCAATATTCTGTAAAA
Source organism: Dicyrtomina minuta (assembly GCA_949802685.1). Classification (NCBI taxonomy): domain Eukaryota; kingdom Metazoa; phylum Arthropoda; class Collembola; order Symphypleona; family Dicyrtomidae; genus Dicyrtomina; species Dicyrtomina minuta. The sequence goes on from OX461808.1 coordinate 124,684,041, forward strand.
ACGGAGCACCGAATTTCTTTCATAAATGTTTACCTGATGATTGATGACGTAAATTTTAGTACATTGATCAGGGTTTATTATATGTAATAACCAAAATGTTTCTACTTTCCCCCAAAATGTGCTTAGTTGCTTTAAACGAACAATTAAACGTGTATGAATTCTTAAAACTGAAAGGTAAATCTTTTTGGAGACTGTTGTGTTGTCGTCTCAGTGTTGTATTAACAGCAGCAGCAACAGCATCAACGCATTATTCTAATTTTACTTTAAATAAATTATATTATTTCAGTACGACTCAAGCAAGGTAAAAACTTTCAGAGACATACCACTGTCAGGGAAGACATTTTCATGTCTCAAAGATGCAGGATATACGAAGCCCACCGAAATCCAGAAAGAAAGTATTGGTTTGGCGTTGAAAGGATTAGATATTCTGGGAGCTGCGAAGACTGGAAGTGGCAAAACCCTCGCATTTCTTATACCGGTAAAAACAAAAAAATCTATAAAAAAAATCTAAGAGCATTATATTTGATATCGAAGCTCAGTATTGTTAACTAAAAATTTTTTTTCATTGCATAACTTTGAGTGTAACTTCGTAAATTTTTTCAGGTCATTGAAATATTAAATGCCAAGTTATGGACTAATATGGATGGACTAGGAGCTCTAATAATCACACCAACTCGAGAACTGGCTTATCAAATCTTTGAAACTTTGCGTAAAATAGGACGGAAGCATGAATTTTCTGCGGGTCTCATTATTGGTGCGTGTTCGTCTTTCTTTAAATATATTACATATTCGGATATTCCTGTCTTTTGTCTAAACCAATGATGAACAAATTGGAATTGGCAAAATCGTTGTATATGTTATTTTTGTGCTTTGAAAATTTACAGGTGGAAAAGATTTAAAATTTGAACGGAGACGTATGGATCAATTAAACATTATTATTTGTACACCTGGAAGACTCCTTCAACATATGGATGAGAATGCCTCGTTTGATTGTAACAACGTGCAGGTAATGTGGTTACGCAAAGTAATTCTATCTCTATACCCATCTACCTAGGTACTTTTAATATATTACAGAAGTTAAATCCAAATCGGAATTATATTTTCATGCATTGTTGTCATTAGGTATTGGTGCTGGACGAAGCTGACCGATGTCTTGATATGGGTTTCCAGCAGTCAATGAATGCAATCATTGCAAATCTTCCACTGGAGCGCCAGACTCTTCTTTTCTCTGCCACACAAACCAAGTAATTTTTTATAATAAAAATTGTATGTCCAGTATTACTGTGGGCCTTTTATTATATTTGTATGAATAGGATCAACATTTATTAAAAGGGAGTGTTTCCGATGGTACTCTGCAATACCATCGAAACTATTGCCAAAATAATCTAGTATTTATTGCGCAAGTGGTATATTCAGTATTTATTAACGAAAGATTTTGCTTGTTAATTAATTCTAATATATAGATCCGTCAAAGACTTGGCTCGTCTGAGTCTCAAATCTCCAGTGTACGTATCTGTTCATGAACACTCCCAGTTCAGCACACCGGAGACTCTGCAACAAAGCTACATCGTCTGTCCATTAGAATTAAAGCTAGATATGCTGTGGTCGTTTATAAAGCACCATAAGAGATCAAAAGTTCTTGTTTTCTTGTCTAGTTGTAAGCAGGTAAAATCATAAGCTGTAATTCTTTACTTAAAAAAATCTACCCTACCATTGCTAAATACTAAATATGAGGTTTTGATGCGTTAAGTAATTTCTATTTGAAATTGAGCAGGTTGAAACTAGCACAAACAATTAATTGCCTAAAAATGTTACAGGTACGATTTCTGAACATGCTGTTTTGCCGCATGAGACCAGGGATTAGTATTCTAGCACTCTACGGTACTCTTCACCAGCTGAAGCGAATGACTGTTTACGAAGAGTTTTGTAAGAAACAAGCTGTAGTGTTGTTTGCCACTGATATTGCAGCCCGCGGGTTGGACTTCCCAGGTGTTGACTGGGTTCTTCAATTAGATTGTCCTGAGGATGCTACAACTTATATTCACAGAGCAGGTCGAACTGCGAGACTTAACAAGAATGGGGAATCTCTTTTAGTTTTATTACCTTCAGAGGAAGAAGCAATGCTCGAGCAGTTGGAAGTCAAAAAAATCCCAATTAAAAAAATTGAAGTTAATAATAAGAAATTAGTTTCTGTAAAAAGGAAATTTGAAGCTTTGCTGGCAAGGGATTTGACGCTCAAAGAGTGTGCACAACTCGCCTTTAAAGCTTATTTGAAATCAAGCTTCCTCATGAAGAATAAGAAGGTTTTCGATGTTACTGCCTTGGATCTGCCTAGTTTTGCAAGGTCAGTGTTTCATACGTGATTGTTTTCGTATTCGGGTGCAGTTGTATGTAATATTATTACAACACAATTTTACATTTGCCTGCCTTAATTGTAATAGACAGAGAAAATACGGCAAAATATTCGTTATAAGCCTGAAATTGCATATCATAAAGAATACCTCTTTACATTTGCCTTTGATTAGCTCCCTTGGGTTGGCCGTCGCCCCACGTGTCCGTTTCCTCCAAAAGCGTCAAGGTGAAAAATCTTCCAAAACGAAGCCAAAATCCAAAGGAGTTAAATCAGAATCTGATTCTGAGGAAATTAATAAAATCAAGGAGGAGCCTCAAAGTGACGAAGAAGATGAGGGCACTTCTAATTATGAAGTACTTCAATCTCAGCAGCAGAAATCAGATCCCACTTACGACTTCAGCATTGAAGGTATTACATTAGATAATTAGTAATTAGATTGAAGCTTGCACTGGGATATTTCCATTTGAATTGACTAATTACGGTATAGGCTTTAGTCACAGCTATATTTTATTCTATTTTATTATTACATATTCAAGTGATTTCTAATTATTATGTATGTTATTTCTTTTACTTAGATGAAGACCAAGAAGACTGTGACAATTTATTTGTAGGAAAGAGAGAAATCAAGCTTGAAGACAACGCGGAAGCCGATGCAGCCGCCCAAGAATTTCTACGTCCCACAAATTTTGATGGGTCAACCAAATCTAAGAATAAATCTAAGGCTGCTGTCGCGAAAAAACTATTAAAAAGAAATATTAAAGTGAATAAAATAGTTGCATTTGATGAAGAAGGGGAAGCCGTGACAAATTTGAGGCGGGAAAGGCAAACAGATTTAGCAAAAACTTATGAAACTGAGGATGCGTCTGGAATTGACATTGAGAAAGCTAAAGAAATTTTGAAGTTGGAGGATCAAGTTGATAAGAAATTGCATCGTGAAAGAATCAAAGCTAAGCACAAGTACGTGTCTGTAATAGTTATTTCTTTTAAAATCAATCAAGTTATTTTATTATGTACTTTTCTTCTTTAATAGACTCTTGTTGCAAAAGCAGAAATCTGCTTCATTCAAATGCAAATGTGCTATTCATTTATGTAATTTATTGTTAAGCTGTGGGTGATTGTATTACGGCACTGAAACTCATGTCCTATACTTAATGTTTTACTCCATTAGTTGTAAATGAAAAAAATGAGCATATTCTTACCTTTGATTTTACCGATTTTAACAAAATCATGGACAATCAATCATTAAAATATGCGAAATTAAATTATTCTTCAATTGCCAGAGTAATAGAACAAAAGCAATTTGCAAATTTCTAACTACTCAGGATGCGAAGGGTACATTGAAATCTTAGCCTCTTACTCACTAGTCAGGAACACATCAGTCATTAGTCAATAGTGTATTTAATTTTAATATGGGTTTTGTTTTAACTATACTAACAAAATGAATAATGAACGACAAATGGAATATAAATTCAAATTTTTGATTTTTTTTAGGGAGGAGAGACGAAAAGCTAAACTCAAGCGTAAAGGTATTACAGAGGAGGACGAAGAAAACCAAAAAGGTCAGGATGCTGAAGTTATGCTTGGTGATGGTCAAGAAGTTCGCTTAGGCTACGATGAAGATCAAGCAGACGATTATTCTGATGAAGAGGATGATGATGATGATGATGGCGGGACGGGACCAGATTTATCCTGGTTGCCCGATCCGGATAAGGTATATCGTTCCGCAGACGAAGAAGATGACTACGAGGCAGAGGATTTCAATATGCCAAGTGAGGATGACGATAAATATAGTGAATCAAGACAAGAAATGCAGAACAACAGGAGTAAATCTTTCGCAAAAAATAAGAATAAGAGGAAAGCCCCCTTTGATGATTCCGATGACGAATTTGCCGGCCAAATAGTTAACACAAGTGATGAGAGTGATAGTGATAATAACCGACCAATGCCCTCAAAAATATCTTTAAAGCTACAGTCAATGGCCAAATCCAAAAGTGTCAGTAAAACAAAAGCTAATAATTCTAAAGATACAAAGCAGACTAAAAATAAAAAGAAAACTAAGAAGCAAAAACTTCGAGGAGGGGACAGTGACGATAGTGACAACGAACTTGGTGGGTTGGATCCTAATTTAATGGAAGAATTAGCACTCAAGTTACTGAAATAATTTATTTTTATTCTATTCTATCTTTCTTGCTTATTTTGGTAGGAAACTATTGATTTAAGAAATCGATCATAATTATAATTATTTTTGATGAAATATATGATTATTTATGTTCTATTATTCTGTGACCGATTAAGAATAAACGCTGGAATTGAATTATTAATTTATCCCGTACGGATCTTGAATTCGAAACGTCAGATGTAATATGCACAATTGCTGGAGAACATTAGTACTATTATAAATATGATCTAGGAATTAGCAAAAATGATTGCAAAGTAGGAACGGCTCCTAAAAGAAAGTACAACTTAAAACTTAAAATAGATGCTCATCGCTCATTAACTTAAATGTGTGACAGTATTTTGTTTTTAATTTTACGAATAATTTTGGTAAATGAAAAATTTAATAATATTCCTAAACTACAATGGCATAACAAAACAAACAGCGAGCGAGGAAAAGGCAAAATTAAATACCTTACTTCGTACAAACAAACCAAAATAATGTCAAGATACTCACATAACATAACATAATCACGCACTGGCACTGGTATATTATATTTACATATAGTACACATTATCTATTCAATAATATTTTTATCTTCATTATGTAAGTAGTTATCTACTATCTACTACACTACATATGGTACATTTGGTGGCATATAAAGGAATGTATAATTCTAAATTCTAAATATCATTAATAGGCATAATAATTATTAGGTCAACAAACGTAAATATTTTAATTCGTATTGTATTAACGTTATACTTCAAGTATTTAAGAAGATAATCGTATCATCCCTAATTAACTCTGAATGTATAGAAAATGCTGTTAACGAAATTTTGTAACAACTTAAAGAATCTTAAGAAACAACCTCGAATAGAATCAGTAAGCAGTAGACAGTCTTGTATGGTTAGTAAACAATATTATTATCAATTATTATTTCGAAACTGGTGAATATGTATTACTTCAGTGCATAACACGAATAATAGAATGATTAACTTTAAATAATAACAAAAAAACAGTAATAATTAAATATTAATTTAAGTAAATTAATTAAGGATATTTAAATTGGCATAGTTGAATCTCGTAACGACTAAATTATCAATTAACGATAACTACATTATAATTTTAAGCACCTTTCAGTGGGCACTGGGATATTTTGTGGCTTATGGTTGTTGGGTCAAGGGCAGTGATGTTGCAACAACAGTTTGCTTATATACGAGGGATGAAATGGCAAGAGGTGGACGGAATTATGTGTTTTGATATAATAGCAAACTTTCAGTCGGCCTAGAGTAGAAAAAAAATAGTAAGCAGTTTAATAGAGGATGTTTTCAGTGTTAAAGAATATACTGCCCCTTCCCCCTCCTTTCCAGCAGTGGTATTGTATTCGTCTCCGAAACAAATACGCAAAATTTTACAAATGGAAATTTTGTGTTTTGTTTCTTTCTGAAAAGTAACATCATGTTTCTAAAAAAAATTATCATTTTGTAACACATTTCACTTCACTGTTACCACTTAAAATAGTTTCTGTTGGCGTTGGCATATTTAAGTATTTTGCCCCAGTACAATGGAATGTCTCTCATGTATTTTTAAGATTAAATGCAAAAGTCAGTAAAAGATTTTCTTTTTTGGTTTCTGAATATTGCAAAAAAAAAAGAATATATAACATTTTTTTTGGTAAGTAATTTTAAACATGTGCAATCTCAGCTTGTTCCTCCTGCTTATCAATACTGGTATATTTAACCCCATGAACGGCGGTGTGAAGTAGGGGTTGAACCGTGTGTGTGACTGCCTTTCGATTCATATATAGTAAAGCTAGAACAAGGAGGATGACAATAATACTCAAGATCCAAACAAGCGTTGTAGTGACTGAGCTCAGATTTGAAATTTGAAGGATTTGGCACTCGGTCCGGTCCACACTGACCAGTGGTAATCCTTTATTTGTGGCTGGAACTCCATCCAGACAATGAAGTTTCTCATGTTTGACAACTTGATCCACATTTTGCTTCGTCATATTCTTGACCCAGTCAATGTAGGGTTGAAGATTACAGTCGCAGTAGAATGGATTTTCATCCAAGTCAATTCGAAGGAAATCCCCACTCCCAGTTGGCTGTTGAAGGAGTCTGTAGAGAGCTGATGATTTGGTAATAGAACGAATTTGATTCCCACTTAAATTTATATAATTAAGATTTTTGAGACATTCAATCTGAATATTTAGATCTGATAGGTGATTATCAGCTAGGTAGAGTTCACGAAGGGAGATGAGGTCACAGAAAAGATTTTCATTTGGGATTAGTGACATTTCATTCTGTTCCAAGTGGAGCTTTTCAAGTTTGGTTAAGTTAGACTCGGCAAATATTCCGGCGAGGTCGGAGAGCGACCTAAAAAGTAAACAAAATTATTAATTTTAATTCAAAATTATTAAATTATGTATTAAATAAATAAAATTAAAATTATATAACTTACCAAATCTCATCGTTGAAAGCATCCGTAAGAAAGAGGGCACGTAAGTTAACGAAATTGGAGAATACTCGGCTATGATCATGAATACTTTTATTTGAAAGGACATTGTGGCTCAAGACAAGAACTTCAACGGCTCCCACATGGTGGAACGCTTTCCCTTTAATTTCTTGAATATTATTACGTGACATATCAACCCATTTCAATTTCGGATATTCTTTCGTCCCCAAAACATTCGGTTCCAAAACTCTCACGTCGTTATCCGTAAACGTTAGAATCTAAAAAGAAATTTCAAAAATATATTAGTTACATACAGGCTTATTATTTAAATTGACACATAAGGATATTAATTTTATTGCATGTATCTAATATACTGTGCATATCGTCTGTGAAGAACCAAAATGACCCATATCCAATTTAAGCTACAATCAAAATGAGCTATGTCATAAAAACAAGATCAGAAACACGCAAAATGTTAATTACGAGTTTTTGAAAGCAGTAAAATGTCCTGTTTGCATGTTTTTGTAAAGGTGCAAAATGTTATAATTCCATGTTTTTAAAAAGGTGCAAAATTTTCTAATTCTATGTTTTTGAAAAGGTGCAAAATGTTCTAATTCCATGTTGTTAATAATAATAATAATAATAGTTTATTCAAGTTTATTGTCATTAACGCATACGTAATACAAACACCATATGAAAGTTAGGTACAAAGAAGTAACATTCGGTAAGAGGGTATTAAAGATAGCAGACATAGATATTATAACAGAAATAACAGAAATGTACGGAAATTTTCTTATTACTATAGAGACACAAGGTTGAAAAGGTGCAAAATGTTCTAATTCCATGTGTTTGAAAAGTGGAAAATGTAGTATTTATATATTTTTGAAAAGTGCAAAATGTTCTATTTAAATGCTTTTAACTTACTTTTGTAAATAGTTGATATTGTTTCTAGCTAAAAATGGAAATGTGTCATTTTGGTTCTTCCCAGACGATATTTAATTGTAGTGCAAGCAATTAAAAACTTAATAGATATTTTGTCTTTTAAATTACCTCAGTTTGTTCCGGTAAATTCATGAGAACGGAAGCATTTGTGAAGCCTGCCTTGGCACAATTCACCACATAAACTTCCGTTTGAGACCTATACCCCAAAAAAGAACTATACCTACTACTGGGGTATTGAAATCTGCAAGAGCATTTCCCCTCAAATGCAACTGGACAGCCCGTTGTATCAGTTTCAGTGACTGGCCGATGAATCCCATTACTGACAGTGTTACTACTACTACTACTGCTAATCCGACTTCCACTAGTCCCACTCCCACTACTGAAACTACCACCACGGGAAGAACTTCGAGAATTCACATTTCCACTACTCCCACTATCAGCCAGTTCACCCGCATCAAAATTTGAGTCGTACAGGTCATCTTCCAAAATTGAACTTGAGCTCGCTCCTCGACGATCACACTCAACATTTTGGAGCACTAGACTGCTTAATAAAGCTATGGCAATAATAGCGACTAAATTGTAATTTTTTGAAGTAGAAAATACACTGGGAAGGCAAGACTTCTTCATTTTGATATGTAGTGGTTGCGACTGCGAGGAATTTTTACAATTTTACAAAAAACTCTCAAAAACTCAGTGACCCAGAATCGAAATATCAGTAGTAGATACAACTAACAGGTAACACACACTGTACTTTGCTTGATGTTGAATCAAAAAATGAGTTCCTCTTCGCAGAATCAAATAATTACTGAATTCCACTCTGTTAACGCTTATCTTTCTCTTTTTCTGCCCTCTGACCGACCGGACCGGACCGTCGATCGAAGTTACACGTAGTCCAAAAAGAAAAATGATCAACCACAAAAAAGCGGAACTTTGAACGTTAAATAAATACACTGTATATAGTACACACACGGCAAAATTGGAGCGCACGATTACGGTTAGACGGGTAGCACACGGGGAAAGATGAAAACAAATTTTATCCGCGGTAAATGATTCCTGTATATGTGGACTGAATTGAGGTCTCGAACCAAGGAATACGTTTGATCTTTCTTCCTGACGGTTTCAAACACTTCCGTTTCCGTCACTTTAAATAATACATTGTATTACTTTATATGTGTATAACTGTAATATATTATTATACATAAAATATTAACATCTTCTTTGCTTCTCTCCCAGCTTCACTTATGTACGTTTTCGGCTATGCTCTATAACAGTTCCAGAGCGGTTTCCTTTGACTGTAAGCGTAATCTGTAAAACAGAATCATTCAAAAAAACAACATATGAAAACACTGTATAATTTAGAATGATTGCCATTTTCATTATTATATCAATATCAAAATTTCACATATTCTCGCAGAAACTTCTCCAATATTTACTTTGGGATTTCAGTTTTGGCGTTTTTTTTATACTGACAGTTCAAAGTATCCATCAAATAAATACATAATTCAAAATATCAAAGAAGATGCCTTGCATAAATTCATATTATAGGTAGTTAATAATATATTCTCAAATGCAATTTGAAATTCAGTGTTTCCGCACACAGCTTATTTGCTTTGACTTCGAACTTATTTAAAAGACCGCGTGAGTGGCTGCTGAAGCTGTTGCGGGCGTTGAGAGACAAAGTTAGAAGTACCGTAAAGATTCTAATAACTCCCGGGTAAATAATACCTCCCGGGGTCTCTCAGGGCCGGATAATGCGGCCAGCGCAGGCAGCCCCCGCTGCTTGAATTTTCAAAAAACGTTTAAATGGAACATTTTGCAGTTTTCAAAAATATGTAAAAAAAATATTTTGACTTTTCAAAAAATGCAAATAATTTTTTTTTGCACATTTCAAAAACATGCAAAATAAAGCATTTTCCACTTTTCTCAAAGCATGTAAATAGAACATTTTGCACTTTTCCGAATCAAGTAAATTGAACATTTTTCAATTTTCTAAAACATGTAAGAGAGACATTTTGCTTTACTAAAGAAAACCTTCAATAAAATCAAAATTGTAGGTTTTGTATGGAAACAAATTGCTGCTTAAAACTAATTCCGTCGTCCGGACCTAGGGTCTCTAATAAACCCCAGGGTTTTTAGCATTGCACCAAACGAAAAATGGATTATACTTACATGTTAGTATACTTATATTCCTAATTGCTCCTGCGAGTCTAAATCAAAGTTTAACGTAACTCCTTCAGGATTTATTAGTAGCTTTACGGTACGGTACATAATAATTAGGTACCTACAAGAATATGCAGAGTGAATATATAGGCTGTAGACGTTATACATTGCTCAATTCTTTATTTATTACATACGTAGCCAAAAACGAACAATAAACTTAGGTACACATTTAAAAAGGCTCGCTTTTTGGATTATATACATAAGTAACAAGATATTACAGACAGAATTTAAAACCGATTCTAGTGTAACCTCCCGGCTCCCGTCGTCCGTTTAAAAAAAACCGAGAACTTAGCCTACTACCACTATCACTACCACCATTTTGACTTCACCTGCACTGTACGGACACTGTATATAGAACAATTTGCAATTTGTTATAGTGTTTCTATAAAATTGTACCTTCTATATAGATTCACTATTGCACTAGATTTACATAGATATAGTTTATTAGTACAGGAAGGCTGTTACTCGTGGCAACTCGATCTATTCAATCGTCATTATATAGTGCTCGTCCTACTGGTACTGGTGCTGGTAACTGGTGGGGAGCTATTATAAATATATAAAATCTGTAAACCTGGAATTTCTTAAGATAATTTATTCAACATTCGCAATATATATAGGAAAAGGAAAGACATGGAATCATATGCATAGTAGGCTAGCAGACGCTAAGTTCTGACTCCCCCTTAAACCAACAGTGATTCATTATTCAATATCACACAATGAGGTACTTTACTTGCACACGCCGCCTGTTCCCTAACTCCTATTTCATGTTTTTTTATAGAAAAAAGAATTTTATTGCTTCATATCGTAGTCATACTAATACCAAAGTAACCAAGAAAATTTGACGTGTAATATTCGTACTAACTATTGTACTAGTGCATAATATAGTCTGTGAAGAACCAAAATGACCCATATACATATCCAGTTTAAGCTAGAATCAAAATGAGCTATGTCACAAAACAAAATGAGAAACATGCATAAAATGTTAATTAAGAGTTTTGGAAAAGTGTAACATGTCCTATTTACATTTTTTTGAAAAGTTCGAAATGTTCTATTTGTATGTTTTTGAAAAGTATAAAATGTTCTATTTACATGTTTTTGAAAAGTGTAAAATGTTCTATTTGCATGTTTTTTCAAAGTGTAAAATGTTCAGTTTACATGTTTTTTAAAAAAACAAAATATTCTATATAAATGCTCTCAATACATATTTGAACAGTTTTGTAGATAGTGTATATTGTTTTTAGCTACAAATGGAAATGGGTCATTTTGGTTCTTTACAGAAGATATGTGCACTGGTGGTTTCTTTTTTTTCATCATCATCATCGTTAAAATAGTGTAAATATTTCATAATAATAATTATTGTACGACTAAAGCTCTTGTATCTACTTTTCATATTAAATATCTGCATTCTGGTGAATTAACTGTGATTCTCTGTGAATAAGCTTCTCCACGTCTATTGTTGAAGCTGATTCCGAAGCAGGGCCACGGAAAGGATAATAATTAATTGTTCGATAAATAATCTTCTTTTTGCAGGAATATTTCCTTACACAAGGATTGCATAGTTATACAGTACTACTGAAAAAACAGAACTCTAATGAAACTTTTGTATTCTATATTTTATTTTATATTATGTGATGCTACATATTAGACAGTACACGCTAAGAAAAATAGGGACGGATTAGCAGTGGCACTGTTATTTTCTAGCTAATAGTCTGTTAAAACAGCCGTAGCAGCAGCTCCTGCTTGAAACTGTAGCAGAGAAATCGTATTTTATCGTATTAAGAGTTAGCAGAGGGAAACGGCTGAGTTAAGTGGTGCTGCTGCTGCCGTGGATAACCGAACTGCTGCTAATATGCGTATCTACGCTGCTGCTGCCATTATAACCGAACTGCTGCTACATGCTAACCGAACTGCTGCTGCATGCTAAGGGGCCGCACACAAATGGCGCCACCCATCCTTACTAAATTTGAATATATCTACCCACACATCTAAATACCCTGTTCAGTATTACGTAAATTGATATCGTTAACATGGGGTCTCATCTTTTTTCAAGTGACCCACCCTCATCGTAGGTGGCCTCTTTGTGCCTGACCCCTATCCTGTGTGCTGCGGCCCACATGTCTCTTACGCACGTACGAGCGAATGCTACAGCATTATTTCAATAGATCAAACGGCTCGCAACCTTATCCAATTTGGTAGGGCAAGTTTATGACCCACGGTCATGACCGTGACCTTTTGTATAAATAATTTTTAACATGTGGTTTTACTAAAGTAACTAAAAATTTCATGGGATGCACATATTAGTTTAAATTAAATAACTTAATTTGTTTACTATATGTAACAGCGCTCTTTATTTTGTATATCTTCATCGTTTGCAGTAATACCTATATAAATATTATATTTTCTTTATTTTGCTGGTGCACTACATTGAATTGAAATATGCGATCGAATATTTCAATTGACTTTTACGATAGAATAACTATTGTCAGTAATATATAACGTAAAATAATTAATAATTATATACTGTAACGCATGAGCAAATAATTGTTTGTATCATTATTTAACATAATGGTGGATAATATATGTAATTATGGCTTTGACATCAGCTTGAGCTGATGCATGTTTACAGCTGTATATATAATAATTACAATATTTTACCTCGAGTTATGTTTTCATTCTAATGTCTAAACAACCAACGCGAGTTATATATTCTTCCTTCTTAAAAAACCCTAAATTCAATTTCAGCCCAGTCACTATTATTTACTTAAAGGGGAGCTGCTGATTAACGTTCAATAAAAGCAGCTGCATTAGCTTTATATATGTATACAATTTTTTTCATATTTACTGTGTACCATTTTATAATTTTATTAACTTTCGTTGTTTGTAGAAATTTCAATATAAATATATTGATTGCTTTTAATTTGCTATATGCACTAAAAGTAAGTACGTATGCGATCGCATATTTCAATTGCCTTTTACAATAAGATACATTTTGTTAGTATCATATAATTATATATATATAATCCATCATCATAACCATAATTAACATTAGCTAAAATTTCCGCTAACTCAGTAGATACATAGACTAAGTACACTAGCAGCAGTAACTGCTAGTTCAGTAGATTACTCTGTTACAATAATTAGCATTAGTTAAAATTTCTGCTGACTCAGTAGATACATCGGCTGATCGGCTAAGTAAAATCTAGCAGCAGTATCTGCTAGTTCAGTAGATTACTCTGTTACGATAATTAGCGTTAGTCAAAATTTCTGCTGACTCTCAGTAGATACATCGGCTAGGTACACTCTAGTGGATTACTCTAGTAGAAAAGTCAGCAGTTTTTCCCACACTCGAAAAAATAAAAGTCAGCAGACAAATCTGTTAAAACTAGCAGTGGCTGCTAGTAACTAAGCTAACAGATAATCTGCTGAAATTTTTTATTAGCGTGTAGACAGACAGACTATAGATGTATATATTTTTGCAATATTAATGCTACCTCGTTATGTAGGTAGATTCATACTTTGAAATTCGCTTCACCTTGTAATTTATGAATTTAGAAGGTACCTGAACCTAACATTAAATATTGCATTACATCACTTCTATTAAATATGTATGTGTAGTTCCGTAGTAGTGTAACTTTATTTTAAAGGCAAAGGCATTAATTACTTCACTACACTCATCACTTTATGCTGTTGGTGGGTATAGTTATTAAGTGGTGTTAGACAAGCGTGTTCTATGGATATATTATGCAGATCAGATGACATTTAAAGTTTTTAGTACTACGTTAGGTACGTAGTATGTAATACGTTAAATAGGAATATATAAATGTACCGACACCGAGAACCGATGCCGATTTCCAATTTCCATCTGTGCACTAATAATTATCTAATCTACTTACACACTGCATAACTAGTGAGAAAATTTTATACAATATCTTAAGCACCTAAGTACCTACATACGTGTAAACTAAAACCTAAAACAGTAAAAATTCACCACAATCGAATCGAAGTCGAAGCAATATAATCTGCGCGTAAAAGAATCTGCACTTCCAGTGCCAGTTCCAGTCACACATGCATCTGAAACTGTGCAAGATTCGGTTCAGTTGCAGTTGCAGGTGTGACTTTTCCTGACGATTTCCCAAACATCCAAATACTTAAATCACATGTTAACATAAATTACTATCCCTGTCCACCAAAAACTGTCATAAACACAAGTGACAAGTAACCAGCTTAGTTCATTTTAGTTCAATTTTATAAAAATATAAATATTTAATGGTCTTTTGTTTAAGTAGTCGTTGAATTTACCGAGAAGCCGATGTTAAGGTCTTGGCTATGTTGTATAGGTGATAATCGAGTTTACACAAGTTCGAATTCAAAATACACTAATACATGTGATGAACCAAAATACTGACAAGTTTTGACATGTAGAAAACTTTAACTATTTTGATGTCGTCTACTTCAATTTAGCACAACAAAAATTGAATTTATTACCACCACTTGCCACCTTTAATGTTTTTAACTTTATTCCAGACACAATATCAGTAATCAGTACACACAACACGCTGGTCTCGTAGCTTTGGTACTGTCAACGTCAACTGCAATCCAAATATTTTATTAATGTCAAATGTCAATAGTTATTACTATTACTACAGCTAGCGCTGTTGTAGCCGTGTAGTAGTTTCACATGGGTGCTTCTCCCTCGTTCGTTTCAGAATTTCAAATCTACATTGCACTTTGTAACTTAGCGTGATAGTCTCGTCGACTTAAGAAGGAACCGGACACAGGCAATCTTCGTCGTCGTCGTCAGTTCACACAGACAGATCACTTGAAGATACTCACTACTTACTAGTTAGAAGATCAGATCTCTCACAGTCTCACCACCACCACACCGTCAGCGTCTTTTTTTGCCTTTGCTCTCTGCAGTCAACTCCATTATCTCCTACTTACTAATTCGCCTACACAACTTGACATTTCTATGCAAATCCAAATAGGTATACTACACACGAAAAACGAGACGAGACACCAACACCATCACCATCACCTTAGTACCAGCACTACTATACTGTAGGACCAACAAACAGACTCTCAGGTAAAAGTTGAAGTTGATTTGACGATAGTTTATTGTACACAGAAAAGTCTTTCAGGTACCTACTACATACAGACAGAACAGAGATCCGATGCAGGAGGAAGATTGAATATGTTTTTGTGAAGATAAAATATAGAGTCGGTGGGTCGTGTGGTCGTATAGAAAATAGCTGAGGAGCGAGCGAATCCAATCAAATCTACATGGAACAAGGTGGAGCACATTCACTCACAAGTCCCTTTTGTCTGTTCAGAACAACTTCAAGAAGATATGAACTAAAAGTACCTGTGTGTATTGTATGTGATTTACATTCAGAGTTCGAGCAGAGCCAAGACTGTGAAACTGAATGAAGAAGGTATATAAGGCTAATCGCAAAGGAGAAGACGACTCACATTTAGTCATAAAAGTGAAAAGGATCATAAGGTTATAAAACTAAAAACTCATATATGTAAAATGTAAGGTAAGGATGTGGCTGTTTGCTGGTTGCAGGTGGAAAAGGAGCGATGTGATGCGAAGAGAGTTCAAGAACGAAGAATGAAGAACGAAGAACCGAAGAATGAAATATTTATTAATCCTTTCTCGTCTTATGCTTCAGAGTCTTGAATGTTAAATTCATGATCTTCTCGAATCCTATTCTTATCCTTAGTCCTGTAGCCCTGGTACTTGATCCTGCGGCTCTGGCTGGATCGTATATTATTTTTATTACATTAATTCTTAATGCAGTTTCTTTGCAGTTTCGAAGTGATGTCTGGTACTGGTGCTGGTCTATGACTGTCTCGCCTGTTATAAATTCTTATCTGCGACGACTGACGATGATGATGACGATGTGTACGGTGATCTCTCGATGATGATAATATCAGACTGCTGACCATCTGGTTGTAATCTTTCTAATTACTATGAACATGATCTCGAATCTTGAATCGAATTTCGATCATGTTCTGTCAGTTCTGTCAACATTTTAAATGTATAACTTTCCTGTTTCTATAGTTAGTCCTGCATGTCTTTAACTATTTTATGAGCTAATACTTGTCTTTAGTTTTATAACATACGATTTTGATTGATGTGATTTGATTCTTAATGTTTCGATATTTTTATTTTTAACTATAATTATTGGTCGGTAGTGTCGGTACATTGTTAAAAGTAGTTGGTATCTTTGGAGTTGTTCAATTCAGATTCCAAGTTTTAAGTTTCGAAGTTTTGATTACACCGGGCGACCGCTTGAATCACCACTACACTTTCCTTTCAAATAATCAAGATTACATATTTGCCATGTCGCCTCTTGAAGTAAATGGGCACGTATACTAAAATGTGATGAATGAGGACAAGTTATTAAGTATTCAGCAAAGACGCGAGTTGTCCGGAGGATGTGGATGACAGACAAAGTAGTAGAAGAATTTCAAACATAATAATTTTCTGGAATCCTTTTGTCCACTTGAAGTCTTCGACACTCGGACTTTAAGACCGCGACCTCAATCTAAAATATTCAAAATTCGAAACATCCATCCAATAGCACATACTAACTAGTAAGGTACCTAAGTCATCTTTATAAGTAGGTGTAGGCAGGGACCTTCGCTCTCATCCTTTAAGAGATTGCTTTTTGGCTTTAATTTACCTGGTCAGGGCCGGACGAAGGAATTGCTTTTAGGCAGCAATTTGTTTCTATACAAAAACCACTACTTTGATTTTATTGATGGCTTTCTTTGGTAAACCAAAATGTTGTATTTCCATGATTCTGAAAAGTGCAAAAGTTCTAAATACATGTTTTGAGAAAAGTGGAAAATGTTTATTTCCATGTTTTTGAAATTTCCAAAAAAATTTATTTTGCATGTTTTTGAAAAGTCAAAATATTCTTTTAACATATTTTTAAAAGTGCAAAATGTTCCATTTACATTTTTTTTTGAAAATTCAGGCAGCGGGGGCTTCCTATATACGCTGCCCGCATTATCCGGCCCTGTACCTGGTACTGATATTGGTGCATGTTCCTCTGGCCCTGGTCCTGGTACTGGTGCTGCGGATGCTATGGCGCATAATAATAATACACTTTATTAGGCAGGTATGCATCTCTGTAGTCTTAAGTTAGCGTATATAAAATATTGCCGTGTTGCCTTGAAGCTCGTGAAGAAATTATGTTTTCCTCAAGAAGAAGATGCATATTTAATCTTGAGCAGGTTGTAATACACTCAACTCAAGTAGTACAAAAGTCAGCCTTTAAAGTTGGAAAGCCGAGCCGAGCCTGCCTACAGGGAATTGGGAACTGTAAATGTCAACAGTGTAGAACTGAGAGAAGTGAGGAAACGGAGCGGATCCGAAGCTCAAATCTCATAGAAGTAGATTTCGTTTATGACCTTAAGGTTAATTATGATATAATAAACATTTATATTTATGATATAAGAAATGTGCGTTCATGAATAAAATCAAAACGGTAGAAACAAAAGAGAAATGTATAGTGATTAATATCTTTGAGGAAGATGTTTTAATACTTTTATAACCTCGATCAATCACTTCAATATCAAATACTATACAAAGCTTTATATTACATAATATATTCACGGACGGAGACGAGTGAGGAAAAGAATCACAAAGCGTGAGAGGGGGTAAGTAAGTAGTTATATTGCGTGGAATTACCGGTGAGATAGGAAGTATCTAATGTCCCACGGCACTGTCCGATGGAATCCCGAGACCTCAGAGTCTTCGGCAAATGGCAATAAATCCTGGTTTCTTCCCTCAGCTCGTAAATCTTAACCTCAATATGTCTAACTTCTGACTGTATGTGACAAGTCAGTTTATCTATCACGACTTTAGAAAAGGGAAAAGCTAAACTTCGTATTTCAGATAACTAATGACGTTTTAATCAAAAGAATAGAATCACTTTTCTGGCGAGAAAGATCAGTTGTTGTTGAATCTTATATTCCGCTGTGAAAACTCATCAAAACTGTAGTCAGAGCTCAAAAGTGTAAGAGATAGGAAAAGAGTGATTCTTCTGTAGCTCGAGTAAAATGTAAAATCTCAAGTGTAGTCTAAGGCTCTCTAACAACTCAATGTATGACTTCAAAAGCTAGAATCGGAATGAATGACTTATTACAGCTACAGCTTCGACTTCAACTTCTTTCCTTTCTACTAGTTAAGTATGTATCCCATCGCGATTAAGCGATGGCATTGGAATGTTCTACTGTCTAAGTATGTATCTAAAGGATTCCCATTGTTCCAAGCAATGGTCAACTGGAAAACTTCCACTGTCTGTATTAACTACCTGTGTGCTACATTTTCTCGCTCGCCTAACTAAATACCATAGCCCTTTGTGCTATGGGACTGGCGGGATTCTATTTATGGAATTATTGTAATAGAAAAGGACAGAGGTGTAGTTCCGTCTCTACAAATCCCTCCACACGATATCAGCCGAGACCCATCGGCGGTCTAGGCTAACGTGCGGAAAGTGTGCGAGAATGCGGGCTAGTTACATTAGGTATTTTAATTCAAAAAGCTATCCGTTTCCAGGATGTACATATTGATTTGCTAATAAACGTCTCGTCTACCGTGTACAGAGTTGAGTGTACTTAAATCTAGGTTTGACAAACATGCGTTCAAATTTAAGGTATTTATCCTCAAAGGATTTCCATTGTTCCAATGGATAATTTACATTTTTGGAGACTATTCCAATTCCAGTCTCATTGGTGACATTACATTTTATAAATACTACATTCGGAGGAGTTAGGTAAGTATCAATAAAATATGGTATGGTGGGTATATGTTGAGATATGTATCTATATAGGTACTTTAGTGTAGTCTCGAAAAAATTCAATTGGTGATTATTGTGTCACCTGAAAGAAAATGATTGGAGGTTTTACCTCCACACTAATTTTGGACGTAACAAGTTAAAAATTGAGAATTTGATTACTTGAGCAAAAATTACTGGAGGTTTGACCTCCACACTAATTTTTGACTCCTAAGAATAGGAAATCAACAAAATACAGAATTAAATTATCTGAATTATCTACAGGTTGTGCAACAGTATTTTTAGTGTTTTAGAAATTTTAGTAGTGTTTTTGGTGTCCCAGAAAATTATATTTACGGTGGGGTTTTTTACGAAAAATGTGAAAACTCAAAAAATTAAAATGTGGAAGTTTCTGTAATCTACAAAATAGTTGGTAAAGGCAAACTAAAATTTCTAATGCTTCAAGTTTCTGAAAAATCCTTCATGTGAAAAAAAAATTCATCTGTGTCTTCAAATAAAATATTATTGTGTTTTCACCGTTGGTCCAGAAAAATTAAGTTTCCAAAGAATTGGAGGTTCTGCCTCCACACTAATTTTTGACATGGTTAAAAATTAATTTACGGGTCTTAATTGAGACTCTGAAATGGAGGATAAATCAAACTCGTGAACAGAAACTATTATCTCAACATATGTACATAGTTTTGGGAAGTTAAATGTTTACAGACATAGTATTAATAAACTAGCAATGGATATCAACAGCAGAAATATTAACACATATTCAATGATAAATTAATTAGTGATGGATATAAACAGCTCAAATATTAACAAATATGAAACAATCAATAAAACTAGCGATGGATATCAATAGCTCAAATATTAACAACATATATATGTGTAACGTTCCGCGATGCATTATTGAAATATGAAGGATTCTTCTTCAGAGTCCTCGGTGGTGGGAGGGTCTTGGTGGGCTAGGTATGTGGAGTTTCGAGTGTCGATGTAACTGCAGTCGCCATCACTGGTGTCGGAGCTGGGAGGGGTTCGGGTGACTCTATCGCGAGGGAGTTGGTTGGCAAAGTTTCTGGAGGGTTGAGCTTGATGTGTGAGTCCGTCAGGGCCCGGGCGGTAACGTGGGTCAAATATCATCTGTTCCGCACGCCATCGTGCCAAGCGCATCTCGTGGTGGGTTTCGCGACGTTGACGAAGCTGTTCCAGAAGGGTATTTGCAGATCTCTCTCGGGTAGGAATCTGGGGAATATGTTTTGGTGAAAGGCTCCGGTATTGGCGATTCCTTCGCTCTTCCATCACATCTCGCAGTTGGGTGGTGGATAAGCTACCACGACGGTAATCGAAATTGTGGTGGGTGTAAGGGGGATGGAGGGTACAGGGAGTATCGTCACGGGAACGTTTACGGGAAGTCTTATTGAAGGTTTCAGGGGTGAGGATAGGAGGGATGGTGGTGGTATTTGGAGTAGACTCCATCTCAGAATTCGAAAGTGGTGTCTCAGGTCTACTCTCCTCCTCAGTGTCAATCCCCTTCTCGGGTGTTGGTATAGTCTGACCATGGCAGCGGCGAAGGTCAAAAATCAAGTCATCTCGTTGCTGCTGGATCTGGAGGATCTCTAAATTATCCTCGCGAATTGCTTTTTCTTCCAATAGTGGTGGCATATCGCTTTCAGAATCATTCTCCAGTAATAATGCTGCTGGAGTCCAGTTCTCTTTGTCGTGGACAACTGTGTGAGGTGGAAATCCCTTGATCCACTTTCCCAGGCGTTGCTGTATTCCCAGTATCTCGTCTTCCGACGCTGGAGCAAACCCGCGGACGTTTAGCGTAGGATCCGACCTCCTATCATTCGTTGATGGTTCTGGCTGTGGAGTAGTTGTCTCGTCAAAATGGGTATAAGCTGTTTCGAAGGGGTCCTCCGAGTCCTCTGATTGGATCATGTTGACATCGGGGGCCGGCGGATCCTCGTCGTCATTATCAGTAGTGTCATCATCAGTAGTCATATCTGGAGGATCCATATTGTCATCTTCATCATCTTCCTCCTCTTCGACTTGTTCAGCCTCCATGGGGGAATGGTATAACTCGTCAATGTAGTAGTCTGATGGATCGTAAGGTTGATAGTCATCTGGCTCGAGGAGATTTATAGGTTCGTCATCCTCGCTGTCTGTGTCCACTTGGATCGGTAGATGTGGTGAAACTTCTATTGCCGGTGGAAGAGTTGGTTCCTCAGGAATATCTCTGGCATGATCTCCGTCCATAATGGTAAGTCTAATCATAGTAAAGGAACAAAAACATCCTTTTCCAAGTTACTTTACTTTTTACCGTACCAATGCGGTGGTAGGTCTCGGGAATGTGGTATCTAAAAATTTAATAATTCTTAACCTAAAGTAGATATACTTCCCAGGTCTTTAAAGACCTGGTATATAGTCCCATGGATGAAATTCATGGAAGTTTACGTATGTACTTAATGTCTCGAATTTATTATTAGTAGGTGCTCCATTCCTCCTATGAGGTGGAGTCGTAAAGTCTCTAAATTCTATGCGTTCGATCCTTAATTGTGCAAGTGAAAAATAGTTCCAAAACATGCAAAAACTGAGTTTGTGTTTTTCATTCATATGAGTGTTTAATCTTAAATAAGTAGTTTGAAGGAATCCCAAGGAAATAATTGGGTATATTTTGAAGAATGAAAATAAAGGTAAGTTCATGGTGCTTCAGAAATCACTGATTCAATTGTGCATAAATTTAAGGAAATCAAGAACTTAAAATCTACGTAGTGTCAAAATATGTGTAAAAAAAAAATTAAGATTAACATGAAAAATTTCCTTTCAGATAGTACTGAAGGAATAGAATATCTACAATACATCCATTTCCATTATCAATTCGTAGGAGTAAAAGAAATTAAACGATTAATAGCCGTGGCCATGGAAATCTTGGAAGTGGGGACAGGCATAGGTAGGGTGGTGTCCGCCGCAGAAGAAACAACGCTGAGCTAATTCCATAATTCGAGCAAATTTTGCGTAGCTGATTCGGCGATGAGGGCATCGTTGCCAGTAGTGTCGAATATTCCCTTGTTGGTGTCTACGTCGGCAGAGTACACAGTCCCATGGGGTTCCAACGAAATGATTCTCGACTTCAGGTAAAGGAGGAAATGGTTGGACTGGAGGAATGGGAATGTGGACTATCTGTGGTTGCTGTAGAGGTGCACCGAAAAGTGGAATGAGTTGAGGAAGTCCTGGGGCTTGGTAATAAAATCCATTCGGAACAGCTGCTGGTTGTTGAGCAATCTGAGGTTGCTGTTGCTGTGGGGCTGGTGGGTCTGGAGCATTTCTTGCTTGGTGGCGCGGTGGCGCATCTGATCGAGATTTTGAAGGAGCTCGGTATCCATCATGTTTGGAGGAGTCTCGGGATCTGGAAGATTTTCGGGGAGGAGTTGGAGATCGGGACCGACGATGTTGTGGTGGCGCCTGAGCTCTCCATGGACGGCCTTTTGGCCATGAGTATCCCCGAATATCATCGATTGATTGATTTTTCGAACGATCATCCGGTTGTCGATTCTTCGAGAAATTGGAGCTTGGTGGTTGAGCTCTGGGTCTCCATTGGTGAGGAATCTGTCTCGGTCCGAAACGGGTTGGCTGGCGGAAAGTTGCCTGTGGAGTCGGAGGAGTATTTCTTGGTGGGGCCGGAGCCCGTGGTCTGTTATTGTATCTGTCATGACGGTCCAATGGTCGTGGTAATCTGAGTGTCTGTTGAGGCGAGGGTCTCGGGGCCGAACTTTGTTGAGATGGTGGAGTGGCTTCAATAGGGGCTCGAGGTTTCGGTGTGTAAATGGCATACCGAGGAGCCGTAGTGCCTAAGTCCGGGAGTAGATCAACAGTCGGAGCATTGGCATCGGGTGCTGGTGGTGTCGGTGATGGTGCTCTTTGAACTGGAGTTGGGGCTTGTTCCGTCTGAGTTGGGGCCGGAGCTGGAGTAACTGTGTCCAGGGGCTGAGCTGAATTCGGACTAACTTCTACTGTGGGAGGAGCTCTAGTGGGTCCTCTTCCTCTCATAGTGAATCTTGGGAGGCCCACAGCAATGCGTGGTGGAGCTGGGCCCAACAATAAATTTCCCGTAGGTCTAGTTGGTGGGCTGAAGATGCCATTAGTTCTTGGTGGTGTTGATGAAGGAGTGCTGGAAGTTAATCTCCAGCGAATCAATTGTTGCTCAATCTCGGCAGCTCTGCGATTTGCTTCATCCTGTTGCTGTTGAAGCTGCCGGATCTCGTCAGGTATGGGCTCCAACTGTTGTGAAGTCCCTGGCTGAGGTTCTGGAATTTTCGGAGGAGTCCCGCTCTTCTGTTTCTTTCGGACATTTTCAGATTTGAAATCTGCAGTGCTCGTGGAGCGTTTAATATTTTGAGCAGGAAGTCCTTCTAATGGTTCGAAAGTCTCGTGGTCGTAAGGGATTGGATCTTCGATGTCTATGTTGTCGAAAGGCTCATCCTCAGAGTCGTTATCCAGTGCGACTGCTTGATTTATAATTGGAGACTTCGGAGGGTTTCTAGCCGGTGTAGGAATTTGCTGGATGAATTGTTGGCGACGTGGGGAAGCTGGTGGAGTATTCTGCATAATCGGGCGTGGATCTACAGGCTGAGGGACCATATGGGTATAAGTCCCGTCAGGTTGTCTTGCCTGGATATCATTTGGATGAGGAGTGCTGTCGCTGGTCATTCTCATGACGTAGCGGTGTGCTTCAGGTTGTCCAGGTATTCTGTTTCGCAATTGATGTAGCATAACTCTACGGGACCGGTCTTGGTTGTAAACATATTTGTGATCCCAATCTTCATCATCTGATTCGATTCCGGCGTTAGCAAATTCGTTCTCCGGATCTAGTTGTCCTTCAGGAATGCGTGGTGGTCCGTGAGGTAATTTATTAGGATTCGGATTGGGTGAAGGATTGGCCATTGTTCAGGTATGTCTATTCTTTACCCGAAAAAATAAAAGAAAGAAAATTCCATCACTACTTAAGCAAGTGATGGGATCGGTAGTGCTTTTTCCCAGAGTGAAAAGTATCGAAAATTGAAATTGTTGCAAGTTTCTTAAAATTTATACATGCATAATTCTACCACATGCAAAATCAATCTGACTCCTCAGATGAAGAGTCTGAGGTATCTGTAGAAGAAATATTGGAAACTGGTCTCTGGTATTGGCATGCCATCATCTGTCCTATGCTACCCATGGCTTTGACCAACTCGGCCATGGCATCAGTAGGTTTTACGTGACATCTTTTCAGTTTTGCTACTCTCTTTTTCTTTCTATTTTTATGTACCGAACCTCCCTCTTTACGTTTCCTAGTTTTTGGAACCTCAACATCGGATGGATCCCAAGGTATGACTGTCTTTTTAGGTCTGTTTGACCTTCGTAATTCAACAGGTTGAGTTATTGACTCTGACTTTCTATTTTTCAAAATGACCTTAGGACTATTATTTCCCTTTGCAGGTGTGAACGTGACGGAATTATTTTCAATGACCGCTGTATGCTCTATGGTTGGGAGAGTGGGAGTTTCAGTTTCATTTTCTTCCAAGAATTCGAGATCGCTTCCAGCTGGATCAATATCTGGAGTGGTATGAGTGATTGATTCTTTTGGTGCTGTGTCGATTTCGATTTCTTCGAGTACTTGTGTTTCGTCGTTCATATTGACCATCTTAATAATCTTTTTATTTAACAATTCAGTGACAATTAATTTGGTCTGTATTTTGGGCTGAAGGGCGGAATTGTCGTCCCGCTCTCCATTCCAACTCTTTGGTGCTACAGGAATTTCTATTGGGTTGTCTCGCTTATTACGGGATACATCGCCTAATTCGGAGCATCCTTTTCGATTATCAACGTGACAACTATAAATGGAGTGATTAGAAGTATCTAAAGAATTTGCTTTATAAGTGGGAGCTTCTGTAGGTTGTGCTACATTTGAAATCTGAGACATGGGAATGTCTTTACTTGGGTTTCTAAATGAATTAAAATAGTTCTTAGTTTGCTGGAAGTCAAAATCTGAATAGCGTTTCCCAGTAGTAATATCAATCCCCTGTATCAGATTCCAGTCGTCTTTTTCAATGAAAGAACCTTGTGAACCTAAATGGTTCATGTTATGACTATTACAACGAGATTCTCTAGCAAAAGGGTCATCAGCAATAGTAGTAGTCATCCGTGCAGGATACCTATCAATAGTTTCTACATCAAAATATCTTCGAGCAGTTGGAGAATTGTCTGAGTTTACTTTATTGGATATAACTATAGTATCGGGTCCCGCCGGCGTGGGAAGTTGTTCCGCGACCGACGGTATAATGGGTGGTGGTAAATCTATAGGTATATCTACATCACAATTTTCGATGTTAACAATTTGAGTTTGAGTAGTTCCCAGAGGTATTTCAAACTCTGGTACATGAGTAGGTGCATGAGTAGAGTAGTTATTAGTAATTTTTCTATAAAGGTTAGAATTATGAGTAGTTGGATTTCTTTGTATTACCCTATTCCTCAATTTTAACTCATTGTTGGGATCAAATAAATACTCTTCGTTAAAAATTCCGCGGGGGACTACATTGATTTGTGCCGCCGTATCCCCATCGAAATCTTTAAGTTCTGGATCTGCCCAAGGTTCAATCTGAAAAATTGTGTCGTCAGGAGTGTAAACGTGATTATTTAACCAAGTCTGATCACCGATAGCAGGTTCAGTATAATTACTTACTAAAGGAATTTCGTCTTGTAGGTAAGGTTTTAGGTTGTGACCATGCACAATCTCAAGGACAGTTTCATCGATGTATTTCTGTAAGTCAGTGTCTTTATCACATAATAAGTACATATGTTGATTCGTGGCTGTACTATATACCTTATATGGGCCTGTGTATTTAACTGTGAATTTTGCTGCTGTGCCTGGTGCCTTATAATAGTTTTTCTTTAGTACTAAATCGCCTTCATTGTATAGAACTGTTGGATGAGTCTTATCAAAAGCCATTTTCCTTTTGAGCTGATTATGACAGGAGTTTTCATGCGCAAGCAGTCGTGCCTTATGAAGTTCATGAACTCTAACCTGTTGCATTTCTGGGTCGTTTGAATCATAATCATCATCGAGAGGTTTTCCTGTTACATAACAAAAATGAAGACTTCTACCAAACATTAAGAAATATGGACTATAACCAGTACTAACATGTTTCACAGCGTTATACTCGTTCTCTATATGCGGTAACATTACATCCCATTCAACGTTATTATTCTCGTACTTTAATTTCTTCATAATGCTACCGAATGTTGAATTAACTCTCTCTACATAGGCGTTGCTGCTAGGATGATGTGGTGAACTATGGATGGAAATAACATTATGACGAGTGCACATCTCATTGAACTTATGACCTGTAAAAGCTGGACCATTATCAGATACTATACTCCTAATTTTATGTTTAGCTATTAATGGTTCTAATACCTTTACCGTTTCAGCCACTGTTGTGCCTGTAGTTGGGATGAGATGCAGGAAACGTGTGCATTGGTCTATCACGGCCAAGATATATGTATTTTTACTAGAAGTAGTACTAAGGGGACCAAGATAGTCCACAGAAACTTTAGCATAAGGCGTAGTAGGTGTAATCATAGCATGCATAGGACCTGATTTCTTGACTCGTGGTACATTGAAACGTTGACAAGTGTCACATGCTCGGCATGCCTTGGTAACGTTGTCCCACATTCGCAGGAACCAGTATTTATCTACCATGGAGTAGTAGATTTTGCGGAAGCCAAAATGTGATTTACTGTGCAGTTCACGTGCTATGCGCTTTCCTTCAGTGACTGGTAATACATTTACCCACAATGGTCCCAGTGGCTCATAGTTGACGTGCTGCAAAATACCGTCAGCGTTGAGGCGGAAATCATTCCGGTATTTATTCTTACCCCTACAGTTATTTTCCTCATCGACCTGCAGTGACTTAATTATTTCAGCTAAATCTTTATCCAGGGCCTGCATGTCTTTTAAATTAATTACTGACTTATCCGTATCGTTGCAATGTACTATGTACTCTTCGTCCTCAGGTTCCCTAGGATGTTCAGTCTCCGCTGTCATGCCTCTCAGAATGGCTACAGGAAGATTATCCGCTCGAGGAGGGCGACTGAGACAGTCAGCCATCTCATTCTGTTTACCCGGTACATACATAATTCGAAGGCGGTATGAACTCAATTTGAGACTCCATCGCACTAATTTACCAGTTACCTGAGGAGTACGTAAAATATTGACTAATGCTTGGTGATCTGTGTACACTAATACTTCCCTTCCGAAAAGTAAATTGTGAAATTTTTGGAAGGCATGAACTATAGCGTAACACTCTTTCTCCGTCACTGTCCATTTACTCTCAGTTGGCGACAAAGTATGAGAATCGAAACCCAGGGGTTGTCGATCTTTATGAGTACCATTCGTGATAACCTGGATAAGAGCGGCAGCGACTTCGTAGTCACTCGCATCGGCCCATAATTCCAAAATGGCAGTAGGATCCGGGAACGCTAATGCTGGAGCGGTACATATAGCTACCTTCATCTCTTGCACCGCTCTTTGACATGCAGCATTGAAGATGAAAACCGCGTCTTTCTTTAGTAGGTTGTATAATGGTCGAGCAAATTTCGAATACCCAAAAATTAATCTCCTAAAGAATCCGCTTAACCCTAGCCATCGACGTACGTCAGTGGTATCCTGAGGATCGGGAAAATTCATGAGTACGTTTGCTTGATCGGGATCGACTGCAATACCCTGGCTACTAATTTTGTGGCCTAAAAAGATGAGTTTGGGTTGCCCTATATAACACTTCTTGGGTTTTAGTTTCATTCTAGCCTGAACGCATAACCACAGAACTTTTTCCAGTCGCTCCATCAATTCCTCGAAGTCTTTTCCACCGAAACAATTGTCGTCAACATAATTACTTAAAAATTTTCGATTATATGGTTGCCAAACTTTATTCATTGTTTTCTGGAAAATCGTTCCTGAATTGATGTAACCGAAAGGGAGGCGTGTGGGGCGAAATTGACCTTCATAGGTGATGTATGCTAAGTAATCTCTACTATCTGGATGTATTTCGATTTGTTGGAAAGAGTCTGCCATGTCTAACTGGCAAAACATGGTACAACCTCTAAATAGGGTGAATGCTTCTTGTAAAGGAGGGATAGGGGCAGGTTCGGGTTTAATCTTCGTATTCGTTTTTCTATAATCTATTACTGGACGCCAATCATTTCCGGTTTTACCTTTCTTAGCCATCTGCACTTGGGATAAATATTGGCTGTTAGACCTCTCTACCATTCCTTTCCTAATATTAGCTTCAGTTATATCCTTATGTAACTGCTGATGTTCGTAGCTCATGGGTCTAGGTTTGACTATCTGGGGAGTCTTATCAAGTAGTTCCACTGTGGCTTGTAATGTCTTACCAGTCCTAGGATCACGCATCGGTTCCAGAAAGTCATTCTCGGTCCAACCAAAAGCTTTGTAATACTTGCTCAATAAATCCCTAACCTTAATCTTTTGAGGTCCAGTTAGGCCTTTAAAAACTTTAAACTTGGAAAATTCGTCATCGGTTAATGGTTGACTACCTTCTACACTTTCTGGTACCGGTGCAGTGTCAACTGCGTCAGTGTACTCCTGATCATTTACATGTATATTAGGGGAATTATCTTGAACTATCCTAGTAGCACGGAGATGCTCCGTTGGCATTGTTTCATAGCTGGAAAGGGTTGGTTGTGGTGGTAAAATTAAATCTCCAGATTGTTGGGAATTGGCTACATGCAAAACGCCTTTTCCTTTAGTGACTTTAACAGTATCCTGTAATACCATAATCCCTAATTTCTCGAATAAATTGTAATTTGGATGTATAGCTATTTGACCTGAATACTCGGGGTCCTCTGTATAGAATGGGACCTCCGTTGCCGTGTCATCCTTAATGAGGGAGGGCCGAACGGTAAACAGTCGCAATTTAAATTGTTTATAATATTGGACAGCTCGGCTTGATGCTTCGCTAGATTGCACCGACCGAACCTCCTCCAATAAGGATGAAGTTGTACTATGGACTCGTCTGATAGTGGTAGTACCTATAGACTCAATGTCGTCGATTGTGACCCCAATATGACCGAAGTCATTATTACCTTCAACCTGCATATCGTCGTCATCCTGTATCCCATCCAATACCTTATGTAAATCATCCTTTCGAAGAGGATTACATGCAGTGATCATACTATGTTGAAGTGCCTTGTGTTTACGTAAGTATGCAGACTGTGTTTTCATGCGTTTGAGTGCACCTTTACTAGGAAAAGCCTTCAATCTACATAATCTTTCGGCGTCTGACCTCATTGATTTATGAGTCCTTTCTTGAGCTGGTCTAAAAATAATTGTACCTAACCCACATTCGATATTTACATTGTATGTCTTAAGCATATCACATCCAAATACGATAGGATCTTGAGCCTTCTCGACCACGAAAAATCCCCACTGGATCCACTCCTTATACTCATTCACAAAAAATTGTAAGTAAATAATTCTATCGATAGTATGTGCATTATTATCATCTATTGACAAGTATACAGTGAGTGGTTTGCACCTTTTTATTAATTTTTCTATTTTTAATTCCTTCAAGGTTTTTAGACTTACTGTACAAACAGTGGCTCCAGTGTCCACAAGAACTTCCAAATTATTTATATTATTTAAATTCGTACGGAACTTCATTTCACGTCTTATCTCTGTAGACTCATTGCTGAATTTCCGTGCGTAGTGCACCTCTGAATCAGAAGGAAAATCAAAAAGGATCCCTACAGGTTTCTCGAAGTCGAAATCGTCAAGCTCCTGACCTATTTCTAATAATAGATGACCTGGTTTATGCCCCAAAACGTCAGTCACTTTGTTTGGCCTGGTTCCCAAGCTTCGCAAAGCGGCATCGGCTTTGGCTATGGTTTTGTACACTCTTGCCGGTTTAGGTGATTTAAAAAAAACTTTCGTGTATTTAATAGATACAGATTTAAAAGAATGCTCAGAAGCAGGAGGCTTGGGTCTGGATATTTTCTGCATATCCACCCCTTCTAGTTTAAATTACCATTTCCTTGTGGTGCTTGGTCTACCTGTGGTGCGTCTTGTCGTCTAACTTGCCTAGGTTGCCTGAGTGGAATTTGAATTCCCTGAGCTCGAAATAATACATGACATGTACGGAAGTTATGTGTCATTCTCCCACACTGCCAACATGCTGACCTGGTACCTTCTGCAGCTACGCAATATGCACGACGGCGCTCATTATAGTAAGGGTATTTTACCACCGCAGGGTCATCATTGGCCCCACGTGGGACATTAGGATCAGGAGGAGCTTCATAGGGAGCTCCATTAACTGGATTAGGCGGGTATCGAGGAACTCCTTGGTTAACAGGGGCACCTTGGGCAACCTGAGCTATGGGTTCGCGTGGTGGTTCTACGATAATCCCAACATTCTGCTGATGTTGGTATGGGGCATTAGTGTGAAATGCTCGGGCGTATGTACGTTCCTCAGGTTTTGGGCCTGAGTATGTATTCTGTGCGGCTACTGGAGGATCTAACCAGTCATGAATAACGCCAGTACTTATGGCTTTGTCTAATGTGGTTCGAAAATGGTCAATAGTAGTGCAGCCGATCATATTACTGCGCATTCGTTTAGGTAAACCCTTCAACAGACCAACTAACAAGTCATTTGCACTCATATTATAGTCAATTCGTCGCAGTACACTAAGCCTAGCTGAAATATATTCAGAACTACCCATAATTTTATTGTATGCAGTTCTAGGTAAATCTGCCTTGGCCTTATTGACCAAGGACTCATTGTCGAATCTGACTGCTAACGCTGTCTCGAGCTTTTTCCATAGCTCCCTATTATGACCTGGAGTCTGTCGTTTGATTGTAGGTTTCCATGAAGACCTTTCTGATTTCCACCATTCCATGGCCTGACCGTCCAGTACACGATCGAGAGCGTCAAACTTGTCATAATCAGTCATGTCGAGATATAGTGCGTCCTCGTTAAATTTGCCTAAGAACGCGGCTACCTCACTATCTCCAGTATATTTCGTCCAGTCTTTGATTATCTCGTTATTACGTATCGTGCGAGTTAATTCTGCTTCCTTACTAGTGGGTCTTGGTGGAGCGAAAACTTCCCTGAGTGCTGCTATGTCCTCAGCTGATCTACCTAGTAAACTTCTGCTGGATGCAAACGCATTCTGTTCAGGAGCTCTAGTCAAATTAGGCAGAGGATTAATAGGTTGGGAATCGAAGGGATTTGGAGGTAATTTGGCTGAAGGTTGAGTTTTACCAAAATAGGTTCTAGGTTGGGGAGCTGAGGAAATGGAAGCTGGTGGATTTCCTTGTGAGCGGCTACTTTCGGCGCTCTGGCCTCTGGCTATCCTATCTGAAGCTTCTTTATTTCGGAGTTCTTGTAATTTTAGCTCGTAGACTCGTTTGTCCTCGGCTTGAGCTGCAGCCCGTCTAGCTATGTATGCGTCTCTTTCCCTGATTTCCTCCTGAGTCATGTCCTCGTCATCTGATTCCAACAAATGTATATTAGCTGGAGCGTCAATGCCGAATAATGCTTGCTCTTCCTCATTCAAATTAGCCATATTTAAAATTTTGTAGTTTAAGAAAAAAATTTTTAGGAAATTAAACAAATGTTTCCAATGACAGCTTTTGTCACTCTATAAGAATTAAAATATGTATAGTTTTCCCTCCACACTAAGAGTTGACTAACTCTGAGTGTGAAAATTAAATGTCAAAATTTAAAAGTTTTTCAAGCTGATAAAAAAAATTTTCAGAAAGGAAATATGGCCTTTGATTTGGTTTGTCGATGAGCAGGAATTATTAACTAATAATGACGTACTTAATAATATCAATCAGGTTGGCTAAAATAATCAAAATAGCGCGTACAGGTACGTGGTCTATTAACAGGTTTTCCCAAACTTGAAGAATGAATGAAAATAATAATAATAAAAATATAATGAGTAACATTGATTACACGATTAAAAATCTAGTTAGATCCCGTATTAACTGCACGAGAATAATAAGTTCGAAAATTGGTATGTCGATGCGGCGGAGTTCAAGTCGAGCGATAATAATTATAAAAATTAAAAATGTCAGAATGCCAACTATCATAAGTATGTACCTACTTTCTACGGGGTGGGTTTTTACTCTTGGCTAGTGAGTTACGGGTCCCTTCACAACTGTCACCAATCACGTTTCACAATTCACGATTTAGATGGGTACACACTCATCGACAGTTAGTCAATACCGAAAGATCCTCCGATGCAAAGATGCCAAATGACAGGAAAATAGAACACAGGAAAGATTTTGCTCTCCTGTTTCTCTCTGGTCTCTCGTGAATTTTGATATTCGTTTAAAATATGGTAAAATATTAACAAAATAAATTCTTTAGGTACAAAAATAACGTAAAATAACTCTATAAACAAAAATAAAAATTTTCGAAAATTTTCGAAATTTCGAAATTTTGGGTCAAAATTTTCAGAACTTTCAAGGTAATAGGGACAAAAACGAAAATTCTACCCCGCACCTATGATTTTTGAGGAAACGGAGCGGATCCGAAGCTCAAATCTCATAGAAGTAGATTTCGTTTATGACCTTAAGGTTAATTATGATATAATAAACATTTATATTTATGATATAAGAAATGTGCGTTCATGAATAAAATCAAAACGGTAGAAACAAAAGAGAAATGTATAGTGATTAATATCTTTGAGGAAGATGTTTTAATACTTTTATAACCTCGATCAATCACTTCAATATCAAATACTATACAAAGCTTTATATTACATAATATATTCACGGACGGAGACGAGTGAGGAAAAGAATCACAAAGCGTGAGAGGGGGTAAGTAAGTAGTTATATTGCGTGGAATTACCGGTGAGATAGGAAGTATCTAATGTCCCACGGCACTGTCCGATGGAATCCCGAGACCTCAGAGTCTTCGGCAAATGGCAATAAATCCTGGTTTCTTCCCTCAGCTCGTAAATCTTAACCTCAATATGTCTAACTTCTGACTGTATGTGACAAGTCAGTTTATCTATCACGACTTTAGAAAAGGGAAAAGCTAAACTTCGTATTTCAGATAACTAATGACGTTTTAATCAAAAGAATAGAATCACTTTTCTGGCGAGAAAGATCAGTTGTTGTTGAATCTTATATTCCGCTGTGAAAACTCATCAAAACTGTAGTCAGAGCTCAAAAGTGTAAGAGATAGGAAAAGAGTGATTCTTCTGTAGCTCGAGTAAAATGTAAAATCTCAAGTGTAGTCTAAGGCTCTCTAACAACTCAATGTATGACTTCAAAAGCTAGAATCGGAATGAATGACTTATTACAGCTACAGCTTCGACTTCAACTTCTTTCCTTTCTACTAGTTAAGTATGTATCCCATCGCGATTAAGCGATGGCATTGGAATGTTCTACTGTCTAAGTATGTATCTAAAGGATTCCCATTGTTCCAAGCAATGGTCAACTGGAAAACTTCCACTGTCTGTATTAACTACCTGTGTGCTACATTTTCTCGCTCGCCTAACTAAATACCATAGCCCTTTGTGCTATGGGACTGGCGGGATTCTATTTATGGAATTATTGTAATAGAAAAGGACAGAGGTGTAGTTCCGTCTCTACAGAAGTACCTTCTCTGTTCCGTCCATGTCCATGTCCATGTGTCCATTGTATTCTATGTAGAATTTATGTAGTTTGAATCTTCTTTATTTCGTATTGTATAAGGATGCGTTTCAACCAACAGCAACGCCAACACCAACGCAACCCGAAGTACTCGCTGCACACTGCATTGTTATTGTTGAATTTGGATGTTGTAGAGGATGAGCATAATATAGAGGATGTTGGTTTAACATGTGGAAGTGAAAATTGACTATAATATAAAGGCGTCGAGTCTGGTACTGGCACTGGCACTGGCAAAGGAAATCATTATTTAGTTTAGAGGCATAGGTAGATGTGGGTACACCTGGATAGATACACACTTAAATATATTTATGCAAGACTTCAACTACTCAACGCGACCCTCTTTTACTCTTGCTCATTGCTCAGACAGGCATCGAATTAAACCATTTCACATACTTTAGGTACATTTTATTGCCGCAGTCATGCATACAGAATAATAGGATACACAGGTAAGCTTTTGTATATGTATGGGAAGGGCTGTTTGGCAAAACGGGATAAGCATGCATGCATTTTTCAAAACTGAGATTATTTGTGTCAAGTGTACTATTCAACAATTTCAACTAGATACGCTATACTACTGTGCTGCATGGTAAAGGTCAAAGTTCAACCCAAGCAATTTTTAAAATAGCTAAAAAATTTCGTTTGTTTAGCAAAACGGGATAAGTCCACCATGCATTTCCATGCATTTCTGATTTAAAGGTTTTTGAGTGTTTTCGTAGTTTGTAGAAAGCAATTGCCGTGCGTTCATTTTTGTATGCAAGAAAAAGTTTTACAGTAAAATGTGTTTGGTTTTCCTTAAAATCAGGGCCGGATAATGCGGCCAGCGCAGACAGCACCAGCTGCCTGAATTTTCAAAAAACATGTTAATAGAATATTTTGACTTTTCATAAACATGCATATAAAAGTTTTTGTACATTTCAAAATCATGCAATTAAAACATTTTCCACTTTTCTCAAAATATGTAAATAGAACATTTTGCACTTTTCGGAATCAAGTAAAAAGAGCATTTAAAATTTTTCGAAAACATGTAAATATAATATAACAACAATTTGGTTCACCAAAGAAAATCATCAATAAAATCAAAATGGGTGGGTTTTGTATAGAAAACAATTGCTGCCTGAAAGCAATTCCTTCGCCCGGCCCTGCTCAGTATGATTAAAATTTCATCTCACGGACTTTTTTAAATGCATGTTAAGTTATTGATTTTGAGGCAAAAAACGGAATAGTCCACAAACTAAAATTTTTGAAAATTTTCTTAAAAATTCCGAAGTCAGTCTTTAGATTTATGAAACTACTTATGTAATAGTGCTTCCTCATCGTCATTTACAGTACCCGTAGAAGAAAAAATCGAGATAAAAAAATTAAGCCTGTCGCACCTTCTATTCATAATTTGTTGGTCCTACAAAATTGGCTAGGCCCGTTTTGTCAAACAACTCTTCATATATACAAAACTATATATATACTTCCCATATATTATTATGAATATGGCTTGAAATTTTTTTGCTTGTGTATTTTGAACCATGCCCTTTTACAGATGACAGATACGTATTTTAAATTTGTATAGGTAAATTGATGGTACGTAGGTACTTTACAAGTACATATAAAACTATTACAATTTAAGTGCAGTTGGTTGCATCTCTGCCCACTTTGAATTAGAGATAGCCCGGTTTGCTTTTTATGCGTAGTGATTAAATTGATTACCCCACCTATGACTTTTTTTATGTACAGTTTCACCTTCCATCAATAAAAAATGTGACTGAAAATTGAACGGCGATAAAAAAGGAGGAGATAGGGGCAAATAAAAAAGTGTAAAATGTAAAGTGTTAAAAATGAGCAAGTGGAACATTGAAAAAATGGATCTTTTCTTTACTCTCTGCCTGGACGTAGATAGGTACCTTCCGTTGCGGCGGGTCCGGTGCCGGTACCGGTACCAGTCCCGGGCCGGTGATCAGTGAAGTAATGCATAATGTTAATGTACCAGGTGATGTGTGAGGTATGGAGTTTTGATGCACCTACAATAATAATTTAAACCTATCAAAATGCACTTGTGCCATTGGTTCGTGATTTTTTGTGCCTAGGCAGCTTTTGTACCGGTTACATCCTTATGCCTTTATTAGGCTGAAACTATCAAATGCGTTGGATTTATATGCACGTTGACTTCCAAAGGATAAGTTGGCGTTTTCCTTTTTGTTCAATTCAGCAGTCAACATTCAACTTGACGGGGTTCATCAGCCGTGTGCCATCATCCCATATACATACATTTAGAACAGATAGATAGAGCAGCCCTTTTGACTTTGACTTTAATGGCATAGGTGATTTTAGAGACGTGATGACCGTCTGCGTAGTTTGTAGCCCATCCCAGAAAGTATCTATAGTTTCTACAGGCAAGGCAGAAGCTTTGATACACATGCTATAGGTTATAATATAGTATTGTAGTTTCATCTTTTATTTTTTACGACTTGGGCTAAACTTGGAATACGAATACGAATACGAATATTATAATTTATTGTGTCTTTATTGAAGTTGCAAATCGTACTATCTACCTGCATAGACCTACATACGACCTATCATAGATGCAGATATAATTATTCTTGTTTTAAACAGCGCGAGATGTGTAATGTAGATACATATGTACAACATCCTGATACTTGATAGATTGTATTTTGAGTTCCTATAAATTTAATTGTTCCCATGTTGAAACCCTATTTGTTGAAAAGTGTTCGGTGACGCATGTAGATGTAATAGAATACCAGTATAGCTTTTTCCATTTTCCCCACCTGTCAGACAATTAAAACAGATAGAACTTTTGTAAATTCTATATTTTATTACAGCGTTGTAAACGTTAGTGCAAGGGATGTGATGATATGGGAGTGGGTACTTTCTTTTAAAAAAAAATCATTAGTGAAGAATCAAAATGACCCATATCAATTTCTTGCTGATGAAAACGAAAACGAAATTCACTGCCTACAAACAAAAATCAAATATCAAGATTCCATAAAAACATGTTAATAAGATAGTATTGGCTTTTTTAAAACATGTAAATGGGATATTTAATATTTAGCGCTTTTCAAAAACATGTAAATAGAACATTTTGGAATTTTCAAAAATATGGGAATAGAACATTTTGCATTTTTAAAAAACATTTAAATCGAACATTTTGTAATTTTTAAAAACATGTGAATGGGATATTTTGCACTTTTAAAAAACATGTAAATAGAACATTTTGGAATTTTCAAAAATATGGGAATAAAAACATTTTGCACTTTTAAAAAACATGTACATAAATGGGATATTGTGCACTTTTAAAAAACATGTAAATAGAACATTTTGCAATTTTCAAAAACATGTAAATGGGATATTTTGCACTTTTAAAAAACATGTAAATGGGATATTTTGCACTTTTAAAAAACATGTAAATGGGATATTTTGCACTTTTAAAAAACATGTAAATGGGATATTTTGCACTTTTCAAAAACATGTAAAAAGAACAATTTGCACTTTTCAAGAATTTGTAATAATTATAATTTTTTCCATTTATTCAATTTTCCAATTTAGTATATTTTTGAAATAGCTGATATTAGTCCTACCTTAAATTGGATATTATGGTCCATTTTGATTGCTTCACTCAGGATATTTCATGGTGTTTAACACCTTGCTGCCCGTACTGGAGGAGTTAAAAATATAGGCCGATTTACAAAATGTGCAAATGGTAAAACTGATGTATGCAGTCTGTGAGGAAAAGTGCCTGCCTTTTTACTCGTTATCGTTGGGATTTGAGGGCGTTAAATTTTAACGATATTGCTTGTCCATTTACAGATGAAAGTTTACTTTCTTTACACATCTTCACGGAGTGAGCCGAATTTTTGTTAACTTAAAGGGAAGTAATGTAATGGCTCATAGAACAAACACTGTATGAATATGTATACTGTTAGGGCTCGTCCATAAATGATGTCATCATTATCATGTACCGGTAGGGTCAGTGGGTCTAATCAGGTATTAGTAATGCACCATGTTAAAAATAGTCCATTACGCAATGGTTAATAAGTTGGCAGTGGTACTACATATACTGGTGACAGGTGTATCATAGGGTCTTAAACATTGAGATGTTATGATGACGTCATTCGTGGACGATTCCATACACTTCGGCTTGGCTGATGAGATGGCGTGCTGGTGCTGGTGCTCGTCTTTTGTTAGAGGTTAAAGTTGTATTTGCATTTAGAATTGGTTATGCATGCCTATGAATAAATTATTGTTGAAATTTTATCTTTGCTTCTTTAGATACTGTAGTAAGAAATAAATTCCATAAAAAAATCATTTTTTAAAGCTTAAGATTTACTATACAGCGTCGTGACCCTGCATATTGCACTTGGGTAAGTAAGCGAAGACCTTATTGACATTGGTGATTGCCATATAGTAATCATTGTGTATAGTAATGGTATTGGTTGGAGAGCTCCTCATTTTTCCTGTCCTGCCTGTCGTCTGTGTAAAGTGCAAAGGTAAACAGATGCTCCATATCGTCTGTGAAGAACCAAAATGACCCATATCCATTTTTAGCTAAAAACAATTTCAAATATCCACAAAAATATTGAAAGATGCCTTGAAAGCATTCAAATAGAATATTTTGCACTTTTAAAAGGTTTGTAAATAGAACATTTTACACTTTTCAAAAAACTGTAAATAGAGCATTTGACACTTTTCAAAAAAATTTAAATAAAGAACATTTTAAAGTTTTTTAAAACGCGTAATTGGAACATTTTGCATTTTTTCAAAAACATGTAAATACAACAATTTACATTTTTTTTAAAACTTGTAAATATAACATTTTACGTTTTTCAAAAACTCGTAATTTACATTTTACGCCTTTTCTTGTTTCGTTTTTATGACATAGCTCATTTTGATTCTAGCTTAAATTGGATATGGGTCATTTTGGTTCTTCACAGACGATATGTAAATTTAGGCGGCATAATATGTACTGTGTTGTATGCTCTCCACTCCACTCTGCACACACAATTTTAAAAGTTTTTTTTTAAAAACATTTTTTATACAATTTTTTTTACTTACATTTTTTTTAAATCAGTAAAACATGTGTGAGCGTGTATGTGTGGACAAAGGAAAGGAAGGCGATGGCGATGTGAAAATTGAAAATGGCTTTGAAAAAAAAAACAAGTTTTATATTCTTTTTAGTTTCGAGTTTTCGAGAAATTTATAAAGGGAAAAGAGGACACGATTTATTTCCATAAATGGAGCTTCATACATACATTACATTAAACATTGAAATTTTCAGTTTCCTCAATTGCCATGTAGCACTCGACATTCGCATCGACAGGCCATTGCATTGCATTGGTTTTATTCTTATTCCTATACTACTGTCTTTAATATTTTAGAGACACTATAGAGTCCAAGCACGTTTAAAGGCTTTAGGTTAGTTTTATAGTTGAAGTAAAGATGCAAAAATTGGCCCTTGTATTAGGTATGTAGTGTCAAAATCAGACAGGGCATTTTAAATGTAACACTTTACTCTTAACTGTGCTGTACTGTACTGTACTTAACAATGGAATTTAAAATTGAGCACTGAAGGAATAGAAGGGCTAGAACTAGAGATGCATATGTACAAATCCGATTGGATTGAAACTTCGAACTTGAAGTCGCCCAAATTTGGTCGCCTATATCACCAGCACTCCGGCACCGGCACTGACCTACATATCGTGAGGAAAGAGTCAAAATGACCTATATGAATTTTTAGCTGAAAACGATATCAACTATGTACAAAAATATTCCAATACGTCTTAAGAGCATTTAAATAGAAAATATTGCACGTTTTCAAAAACATGGAATTAGAACATTTTTGCACCTTTTCAAAAACCTGGAATTAGAACATTTTTCACATTTTCCAAAATAAGGAATTAGACATTTTTGCACCTTTTCAAAAACGTGGAATTAGACATTTTTGCACCTTTTCAAAAACCTGGAATTAGGCATTTTTGCATCTTTTCAAAAACATGGAATAAAAAAATTTTGTACCTTTCAGAAACATGAAATTAGACATTTTTGCACCTTTTCAAAAACATTGAACTAGACATTTTTGCACCATTTCAAAAACATGGAATTAGAACATTTTGTACCTTTTAAAAAATTCTTAATTAACATTTTGCGCATGTTTCTCATTTTGTTTTTATGACATAGCTTATTTTGATTGTAGCTTAAATTGAACATGGGTCATTTTGGTTCTTCACAGGCGATATGGTTCATATGTATTTATGTATATGACTAGAGGCATGTATACCCACAGGTGAGTTGAAGTTACCGTAGAAGATAGAATGGAAGTGGAAGTATGAAACTTACATAAAACTAAAACTGGAGGAGATGGTAGCTCGTAAAGTTTTCCTCTACGTTTTCTCTAAAATGAGCTAAAACTTCTTCTCAAAGAAATGTGTGAATTTTTTCTTCCATTTTTTTCTTCTTTCTTTTGCGAGGGATTTTTACAACTTCGGATTTCTTAGAAGATGGAGATAGGGATGAGACAGATGAGATGAAGATGGACGTCAAGTTGACATCGACATCGACATCCCATCGAGATCGAGAGGACGGGGGTACAAGTGCAAATGAAAATAAATCTCATAAAGCTTAAATGAAACGAGAACGACAGCCTATTGAGTCTGGAGTTCTGGAGAAATATGAGAATTTACTTCTCAGAGAAACATCGTTTTTCGCTTTCGCACTATACTACTCCATACTGTCCATACCTCCGCTAATAATCTTAGAGTACTAAGCTGACATTAATGGGATTAATAACAGTAATAGAAGCCGAAGAAGGCACTGTAATGCAACAAAAGGGGGCAAAGCTGAATGTCTTTCCTAATATAAGGTCATCTTCAAAGTTGTAATAGTAAAATTGCACTTCGTCACTGTCCAATGAACTCTGGCTAGTTTTAAGACCAATATCTGTATGCATAGTTGGTGAGCGTGGTTGTATAGAATTCTTAAAATCAATGAACTCATGATAATCATTGAAATAAAATGGGTCAATAGAAATTTCTGTAAAATAATGAAAATTGCCCCCAGGCTCAGCCCCCGTGTTACGTCTACATCTTTTTAAACTTAAACTAGTCCAGTATCAGCTGTAAACCGGAGGTTATAGGCTTTAGAAAATTGAAATTGATTTCCAATGAAAGATTGGAAACAGTAAAGCTGTCAGCAAAAAAGTCCAGGAAGGAACACTCTAACAAATATGTATTACATGTATCATGCGTAATGCCTTGGATGTTTTAGCCATGTCCGGATAATGCGGCTAGCTAGCGCAGGCAGCCCCCGCTGCTTGAATTTTCAAAAAAACAAGTACCTAAATGGAACATTTTGCACTTTTCAAAAATATGTGTAAAAAATATTTTGAATTTTCAAAAACATGCAAAACAAATTTGTTCGTACATTTCAAAAACATGGAAATAAAACATTTCCCACTTTTCTCAAAACATGTATGTAGAACATTTTGCACTTTTTTGAATCAAGTAGAAATAACATTTTTCACTTTTCTAAAACATGTAAATACAACATTTTGCTTTACCCTAGAAAACCATTAATAAAATCAAAATTGTGGTTTTTGTATGGAAAAAAATGGCTGCCTAAAAGCAATATCATCGTCCGGTCCTGGTTTTAGCTACATATGTACACAAGTATAGCCATCTGAAAGTATGAATTTTATAATTAATATGCATATATTTGCTTGAAACCAAAAGTTTAAAAAAAGAAGGATTTTATGTTTTTTCAAAAAAATTACACTTTTGATTTAAATTCCATTTTATTTCCATCGTCTTCCATCAATTATTTAACATTTTTAATATACAATAATATAAGTTTATTTTTTTTACATTGTTTTACATATTCCACTTTTTTCACATTTGACATTTTACCCAAAATTTGACCATAACTTTAAAATCTTTCCTCAATTTCAAATTTAAATTCATAATTTTATTTGACCTTCCAAAATTCCAAAGTTCCAAAATTGAAAACTTTTAAAATCTTCTACATTAGTTTTTTTCTTTTTGTTACAAATACAAATAATGTTTCTTAAAGTACAGTGTTGTAATTTAAATGCATTCTATCTCTCCGTGTTTTATTTGTTTCATTTGTTTGTTTTTTCTTCGTTGGCAATTTTTATTTTTCACGTTCCCTTTATATATTCATCAAAAATCTTTGAAAAATTCAATTAATCTTGAATTTCTGTATTAATTTTGCAAGGAATTCTTGAAATTAAACTCAAATTATTTAAATTACTTTCAAAAGCGTTTTTGTATTTTAGAATTTTTTCATATGTACATAGTTCAATATTGTATTATTATTCGTGATTGGTGCACACTATATACATATGTATTTTAT
Source organism: Dicyrtomina minuta (assembly GCA_949802685.1). Lineage (NCBI taxonomy): Eukaryota > Metazoa > Arthropoda > Collembola > Symphypleona > Dicyrtomidae > Dicyrtomina > Dicyrtomina minuta. The sequence continues at coordinate 124,726,049 of OX461808.1, forward strand.
ACTGTGATAATAACATGTTTTGAAATTTTAGTTTTATAAATTACCTACATAAATTTCGACGAACATTAGTTGGGTATTTCTTAATAATTTCTCAAACTTTTCAATTTTTTTTTTAATTTTAAGATTCTTGTCTTTACTTACATATTTTTGTTCTGTTTTCTTTTTAAACACGATTGCGCAGTATAGTGTTTGGCAGTATATTTTATTTCATAAAATTCGGAATATATTTATTATTTCCTTATAATTACAAACTTTTGTTCACTTAGTTGAAATTAATTTTTTCTTTTAATAATTATTATGTATTAACACAAACTAAATTAACATCAAACAATGTATTGCTAAATAATCAGAGAGCTAGGTTAGACACAATACAGATACAAGTATTACACATATTATTATGGACTACTTTTTATTTGTAATAAATCGTAAAATCAAACTCGTATATAACTATTTTAACAAAATAGACGGAAGGGTATTGCAATTTGCAAGAGTAATTAATTAATTCATAAGAATATAGAAAATGTCGTGCAAAAGTGATAAAAATCCTATACTTACTGCTATAAGTTTTCTTTCTTATTTTTTGCAATTTCAAGTACCGGAGTAAAATTACAAATTACTACTTCTTAGATATTAATCTTTTTAGTCAATTTCTTGAGTCTTGATCTTAATCTTAATCTTAAAAGTAAATTGTATATAGTTTACAAATGAATCATTAAATTAATAATTACAACAGGTAAACTTTGATTTGTTTCGTTTCATCACCCATTTAGTAATATTTAAAAAACAAAATTAAATTAGTTTGGATTTTAATGATAAGGTATATGCATAGCTAATATTAAATGTGTTCAAAAGTAAAACTATAATCACTGACAACTGCACAGAAAATTTATTTAGTCACTCCCAGGGTTTACTTTTAATTGTATTTGTATGGCAGTGATGTTTGAAGCATCATGTATCATACTGAACCAGATTTTTGTTATCAATAACGTTTTTTTTAAATTTTAATTGTTGCAATATAATTTAATTTATTATATGTATGTATCAGTAATAATTTTTTGATTCTCATCTACATAAATTACACTCGTTAATTTACTGCTATATACCCTATGTGCCTATACCATTATTATAAAAGTTAATTAACATATGAACATATTATATGTACATAATATATAGTATTACAATTAAATTAGGAGGTACAATAAATACACATGTACGTCCTTAACTAATACGCCATTCTCACATATGCAATTTTTGCATGCTTTCAAAATTCTTATAATTATTACAGTTTTTATTTTGACAGTATTTTCATAATTAGTAGTAATTAAATTGCATGTAGTTTTAAGGGGAGATTCTACTTTGAAGTTGGGAAATATTGAATACTTACATGTATGTATCATTAATTACATGTCGCATATTTGAAGACTCAAAAGGACCCATTTCCATAGTAAGCTAAAATCAGAATGTAGTATCTACAAAAAATTAAAATCTTCTTTCTTAATTAAAAATTATCTTGAACCTAATAACACGCAAAAATAATGTTTTGAAATTTTCAAAAACCATGCAAATATATCATTTTGCACTTTTAAAAAAGATGTAAATGGATCATTTTGCACTTTTAAAAAAGATGTAAATGGATCATTTTGCACTTTTCAAAAAGATGTAAATTGAACATTTTGCACTTTTCTAAAAACATGCAAATATATCATTTTGCACTTTTAAAAAACATGCAAATATATCATTTTGCACTTTTAAAAAACATGTAAATGAAAAATTTTGCACTTTTCAAAAATGTGTAAACAGAGAATTTTGCAATTTTCAAAATGTCGTCATTACCCTTTTACGCATCAAAAGTATATTCTAACTCATTGAATATTGGTTTTGAGATAGCTCATTATAATTCTAGCTTATAAGTTTGGATATGAGTCATTTTGATTCTTCACTCACGATTTTTAAAATTTAAAATTTATTTTTTGAGTTATTTTTTAACATTCACCATTCAAAATGTTTGAGCATATATGGGATGTCATCATCATCACATCACACAGTTAAACAGTTTAATAGCTTCCTGTCTGTTTTTTTAAATCAAAACTTTGTATAGTGTTGTTCTCGTTCTTGTACTATTTTGAAAAATTAATGATTATAAATCACGGTGTCGTTCCAGTTCCAATTCCAATTCCAGCCAGCAGCAGTCGGTCCCTACATATTTAAGCACCAACTGTCGCTTGGGTTTCACTTGATAAGCCGAGATGGCCCGAATCCTGGAATGCCATAGCAATAGTAATTTGTTTAACAGACAGTTTTGGCTAGACACTAGACAGTTCTTTGCGTTAATGTGGCTTATAAAGTTCTTGTTGATTGATGACTTGACGATTTCCGCAACCAGAAGAGCGAGCAGGCCACCATGCCATATTAAAGGGCAGGCGCTTGCCATTTGTGTGTGTGTGTGGACTGTGTGCGTGTGTGTTAAATCATCCCTTTTGGTTCCATTTTGACTTGGCATATTATTTTTTTTCATTCGAAATTTCTATAAAAACTTGACTTTCACTCCCTAATTTATTCACTGTGTAAAGTTATGTGTGTGTGTAAAGTAAAGTAATATGTGTAATAATACTGTGACATTTACTCTTCTGCAGACTGTGTAAGAATGTCGTTGATTTGTGACTTCAGAAATCTGAACGCTTTGTGACTGTCACACACTTTCCATTTCCTTCAGCCCTTTCCCTTGATTATTTTTATTACAGTTGGCTTGTATTTTATTTTAATTATGTGTAATTTAATTAATCTGTAACTTAATAGATTACTTCCCTATTTTATTTAGAGCTGTACCATATAATTTTAACTTTAGAAATTTTTAATTTCCAAATACCAGATTCTAGTACCAACGAAATTGGTTTCAGCTTAACTAATCGAGTCTTGCAACACCGATATTACGTACATGTGGACTGATACGGAATACGAAATACGGATATTTGCTGCGAGGTTACAATTGCAACTTAAATTTCTATATAAATTAGAAAGTGTGTTACATTACAATTAGAACATAATTTTTATCGTCGGCAAAGAATCACTTTGGCGTAAGTTTAGTACACAGTTAAATTCATTCTGTCATAAGTCCATCGAATTCGTAATATGTTGTTTTGCATTAACTCCGTATTGAATTTATTAAAATTATAAGGAGACATCCTTGGGTAATGACTGAATTTTTAAGTATTCCTTGGGTGCTAAAAAACAACACCATTAGTGCTTGTTTGGTTTCCACATGGACATCTTAAATGTATCTTGGATTCCACAACGATATCTTATTATAACTCCTAGGCTTTGGCTTCTGTAAGGACATCTTAAAATAACTCATTGGCTTCTGCATAGAAATCTGATTTAGCTCCCCAAATTTTATTAAATTTAGCGGACTTGCGGCAAAATAATTTTAGGTGTGGGCAGTCAGTACTTACGTCAAACTGAATATTGAACGGCGCTACAAATAAATTACACATACACAAACCTAAAATTAAGTACATTACCAACAGTAATACCTTATGACACAAAGAAGTAATCTACCAAAATGAAAATGAAATCGATATCGAAGATCTTATACGGTAATATCTGTAGTATTATCTGCCTCGGTATCGGTCTAGGTCCACATATATTTATGTACAACGTGCGATTGCGATAGGATAGATTTTAGTTATACAGACGCCTGTATTATTTCTATTTCGATTTTGAATAATTTTGATATCTTTCGTTTATAACAATTTTATTCTCGATTTTCGTAATCTCGTCATGAATTAATTATAGTTTATATACACAATACACGTAAATCCGCTCTCTTGTAAACGGAATATCTGTATAGCGTAGTAAGGGCTAACATTTTTTCTGTCTATGTACAAATCCGATATCTGATCATCCGATGCTTACCATTACCAATGAGCGACAACGTAATATACTGAGCTACAAGAATGAAAATAAATAATTAACTGTGTATAAAGCTGTGTGACATATTATGGTTTGAGATTTTGAGAGATTTTGACTCGACGAATTAATTTCACTGTGATCGGAAAGCCTTGGGCTCGACATGTAATTTAGTGGGCTTCTCTCCAGCGACTGACAAATCCCGTCCATTCTGAAGACAGTACTTCCCACCGCCCATCGTCGTGTTCGTTGCGTTTGATGTTGTGTTTGATGTTGGGTTTGGCAGGGGATTGTAGAGATAATGATTGGATTTGGAGTACATGCGAATCAATTTAATGGGATCATGAAGAACTGTATTTGTGGTGGTGGTTGAGCCCTTCCCATTCCCATTCTGTGTATTATTTGACCCGCCGCCATGGATTGAAGAATGGTTATGTTGGATTTGAATGTGATGAGTATGTTGATGATTCCCGCCCGTGGCAGAGGGTGAGACGGACGCGCTCCCCGCCCCACTGCTACTGTAGCCTGACCCGCTCGACCCTGACGTCGATGAAGAGGATGACTTGAGAATCGTGTGGACATCCCTCACCCCGCCTTTGTCCTGTAAATAGCGCTCACTCAAATCTTGGAGAAATTCCAGAAATCTCACATCAGGAATGTTTTTCTTCATCTCTTCCGTGTCCATCTTGGCAATTGTATCCAATTCTTTTGGAGTCAACCATGGGAAGAGGGATAAATCTTGATGGAGACGCCAGACTAATTCCTCGACGGGTGAACTTGGAGTACTTCCACCACCACTCCCACCACCTCCACCGCAACCGCCATATCCTCCACCGCCATTCAGTCCGCCGCCACCGCCACCACTGAAATTTATGCTCCCGTTCAAACGTTCCAGTATGTCATCGTCTGAGTGGGGCTCCAGGGCGAGACCCAGACTACGAGGGCAAAATAAAAAATATAGAAAGAAAACTATGTATTAAAAGAATTATTACAAAAAATGTACTGTATTTTCTACTAAATTGAAGAGTTTTGGCGAAACGCGGGTCAATATAATTATAATCAACGCAAATTTTCAAAAAACGCGAAATTGATTATTTTGCACTTTTTCAAAAACGTGCAAATTGAATATTTTGCACTTTTTTCAAAAACCTGCAAATTAAATTTTTTTCACTTTACCAGAAACGTCCAAATTGAATATTTTGCATTTTTTCAAAAACGTGCAAATTGAATGTTTTGCACTTTTCCAAAAACGTGTAAATAGAAAATTTTGCAATTTTTCAAAAACGTGCAAATGGAATATTTTGCATTGTTTCAAAAACGTGCAAATTAAATATTTTGAACTTTTCCAAAAACGTGTAAATAGAACATTTTGCACTTTAATAAAACGTGTAAATAGAATATTTTGCACTTTTAAAAAACACGTAAATAGAATGTTTTGCACTTTTAAAAAACACGTAAATAGAATGTTTTGCACTTTTAAAAAACACGTAAATAAAACATTTAACACTTTTCAAAAAACAGGTGAATAACAAAGTTGGTTTACTAAAGAAAACCTTTAATAAAATCAAAAAGATTTTTATATGGAAACAAACTATGCTGCCTAAAAGAAACTACTCTGGCCGGCCCTGAAACTTAGATATGTGTACAAATTGTTTTGTTTGAACTTTGACTTTTACCTTGTAACACAGTATCGTTTTTAGTTAAAAAAGTACTTTTAATGCTTTATTAAAAGACAGGACTCTTCTTCAGTAAGCAAGCTAATTTAAGTAAAATGAGCTTGCTAATTTTTACAGGTTTGTTGGCATTTGAGTCACAACTTTTAGAGTTAGTACGTATGACGTATTTTCTGTGATATAATTACTCGTACGTTGCGTTGGTGTCCCGCCTACTATTTAAGAGAACATGCAGTAGTAGGTACATTTGTAATTGCATTGCAGTGCATCTACACAAATATTGAAACATGCCTTGAAAGCATTTAAATAGAACATTTTGCACTTTTCAAAAATATGTAAATAGAACACTTTGCACCTTTAAAAAACGCGTAAATAGAACATCTTGCACCTTAAAACAAACAGGTAAAAATAAAATTTTACACTTTTTAAAAAAATGTAAATAGAATATATTGCACTTTTCAAAAACAGGTACCTAAATAGAATATTTTACAACTTTAAAAATCTCCTAATTAGCATTTTACGTATGTTTCTCATTTTTTTCTATGACACAGCTCATTTTGATCCTAGCTGAAATTGGATACAGGTGATTTTGGTTCTTCACAGACGATATGCAGTGCATTGTAGATTGTAGTAGTTGAATAGGGAAATAATTGTGAATTTAGTACATGCCTCGATCTCACTAAATGGACACGACCCTAGAGTCTAGAGATTGAGATGAGAATAACAACTCTACTAGTGGCTTCTGCCAACATTAGCGCTTTGGCTGCCAAGACAATTTACCCTCTGTGATACAATTAACGTTTTTCAGAAAAGTTTTGTCGGTGTCCTCGATCTCGGTTCTTGCCTTTTAAGCTACATGGCTGTATACCTTGGAATTTAGGGGGTATTTATATCCATTTTGCAATGGTGATTTGGAGGTGATCGTGTTTCGAATTTCATTAATTTGTTTTCTCTCCACTGTCAACTGTCACTGAGCTAATAACAGTCAAGAGAATTGGGGTCTTTCGGATTTGAAGCTGGACTCTGTATTCTGTACATTGATACACTATCAAATCAGCATTAACCGGTACCAGCACCAGTACTACCAACGTAGCATTTATGCATGGTACTCTTCTATATTCTGTCCAGCGATTAATTTAGGAGCTACCCATAAATTACGTCTTGAAAACTTGAAATTACTTTTTGTCTGTGAATACTGAAAATGACTTTTAGTTTTTTAGGATGTTCATAGAATAGTTTGCAAAAAAATCATGTAAATTATATATTTTGCACTTTTTAAAAACATGGAAATAGAATATTTTCCAATTTTTAAAAACATGTAAATAGAACATTTTACAAGTTACAAAATAGGTAAATAGAACATTTTGCACCCTTAAAAACATGGAAATAGAACATTTTGCACATTATAAAATTTTGTAAATTAAATATTTTTTGTATTTTTAAGAGCATATAAATATAACAATTTGCACCTTTAGAAAACATGCAAGTAGAAAGTTTTACACTTTTCAAAAAAATGTACATAAGACATTTTGCACTTTTCAAAAACGTGTAGTTATTATTTTGAGCTTGAGCATCAACCACATTTACAATTACTTGGAATTAGAGATGTTTTGACGTCGTTCATTTTAAATGTGAATAGAATTAAACCTGTTGTTCCAGATTGACGATCAATCTGCCCAAGTAATTTAGTACCCCCTAAAACCTTTCTAAAATACATATTGCAAGATACGACATGCATATTCAATGAATTAGCAATAATGTTTAATTACATTTTTAATTAAGAAAAAGTGTACAAATGACGCAACGGACATGACGATTTGTAAATATTTCAAAACGTAATATATGGCTTGCTCCTAAACTATGTACACAAAAGAATTTTATTGCATCACAACTACGAATTCAGATTCAGAGCCTTTAGTCTGGAACACTGGGACTCTGAGACAACAACGACAGCGAGAATGAGAACGAAAACGACAGCGCCTAACGATAAGACGACTGATTAAACAAGACTGTGAGGATTGTATAGACGAAAGCACGTGGAAGGGACTGCGTACCGGTACCGGTACCAGGCAGTGGGTAGGTAGGTTCGTATAGATGTTGAATGGAACTGTGAATAAATTAGTTTCTTTGAATTAAACAAATGAACAGTGAGACATTTCAGGCTCTGGGCCTTTGTTCTAATTAATTTAGTGAGAATGAGTCTATTTTATTTGGTTTTATTCGGCTTCTCTCTGCGTCTCTGTGACTTGGGTAATGTGGACTGTAGAACTGTACTATATACAACATTCTTTGCGCATACATCTAATGCTTAAGGTTGTATTCATCTACAAGCCTTCTATAGCTTTCTATGTAAACACCATGAGTAAAGAATCAAAATGGTTCATGTCCAATTTACGTTAGAATTAGAATTAAAACGAGCTATGTGAAAAAACACTAAATGAAATAGATGCATAAAATTTTAAATAAGATGTTTTCAAAAGTGTAAAATGTTCTATTTGCAAGTTTTTAAAAAGTTTAAAATATTCTACTTACAAGTTTTTGAAATTCCAAAATGTTCTATTCGCAGGTTTTTTAAAGGTGCAAATTGTTCTATTTACAAGTTTTTAAAATATGCAAATTCTTCTATAATTGCATTTTTTTAAAAAGTGCACATCTTTTTCATGTTTTTCAAAAGTGAAAAATTGATCTATTCGCATGTTTTAAAAAACAGCAAATTGCTTTATTTACACGTTTTTGAAATGTTCAAATTTTTCTAATTTCTTTCTTTTAAAAATTCCAATATTTTTTATTTTGCATGTGTTCTATTTACATAAATGCTATTTGGTTCATGGTATTTTAATGTTTTGTAGATAACGCGTTTGGAATATGGGTCAATTTGAGTCTGCACTTGTGATATATGGTTCTTTTACGTAAGTATACCTACCGTATTTTCCCTATGCCAAGAACGTGGCGCTTCGCAGCTCTAATAAGTTCGAACCTGCGGGTTAAAATAGATACCGAAGTGTTTGCAAAAGATCACCCACCAGCCGCCGGGCTGTATTCGTTAACTCGTTTTATTTGATTTGATTTTAATGAACGGCAGGCGTGTGATTATCAAACAGTTTACAATTATAGACTGCCATCAAGAACCCGGTCAGGTCGAGTTGTATTATAAGAATCCAGGCAGCACCGAATTTTTAACCTGACACAATCGATGCCCAGGTTCAAATCAAAACCGCTGACGTCAATGTTGCCGGCTCTACTATAGAGAAAATACGGTACGCTCCAGTATTTAATGATTTTCCGCTCTGCACGCCCAGAGATACTAATGTTTATTGTCCTTTCGAATTTCATTCAATTACAAATTACACATAGTAATAATTACTCCCTGTCTATTTCCGCAAAGTCAACAGAATCGAAATTAGAATCGGAATCACTTCCAGCTCCATGGCCTTAATGATGCTTTTGTTTTGCAGTATATAGAAATCCAAATGTCAATAGGATATAATTAAAGCGAGAATAGGAACTCGTAAACTGTAGATCTCTGCTGAATTTGTGTGGTATGGCTACGTAAACAAACGGATTTCTATCTCTAATAGTTATGTCAACGTCGATGCTCATTTCATTTCATTTTGATTGATTTCGGAATCGGAATCGGAATCGGAGGTTTAAAATTGTGAGAAAGGAAACATAAGTTACAGAATTTTCTCTAGAATCTTTGTTTACTTTTAAAATCCAGCTTTAGATTTTAATTTACAAAATTGTTTTCATTTAATTAAAGGAACAAATTTTGTTTTCTTTCCAGTGCAATGAAACCACATGCATCAGCATAGACTAGGCTAGACTAGATATGCTACTGAGTTCCATGCTAAAGGTCAAAGTTCGACCAATGCCAAAGCGATTTTTAAAAGTAGCCAAAAAATATCGTTTTTTTTCAGCAAAACGGGATAAGTCCACGTATAAAATGCATTTCCTATTTTTTTTAGTTTTCCAGTGCTTTCATAGTTTGTAGGAGACAATTGTCTTACGTAAATTTGTTATGCAAGAAAAAGTTTAAAAGCTCAAAAAATGTTTGGTTTCACTCAATACGATCAGGGCCGGACGAAGGAATTGATTGTGGGCAGGAATTTGTTTCCATTCAAAAACCATCATTTTGATTTTATTCATGGTTTTCTTTGGTAAAGCAAAATGCTGTATTTACATGTTTTAAAAAAGTGCAAAATGTTCTTTTTACTTGATTCAGAAAATTGCAAAATGTTCTATTTACATGTTTTGAGAAAAGTGGAAAATGTTTTATTTGCATGGTTTTGAAATTTACAAAAGAATTTATTCGCATGTTTTTGAAAAGTCAAAATATTATTTTTTTATGCTTTTGAAAACTGCAAAATGTTTTATTTAAATGTATTTTTTTAAATTCAAGCAGCAGGGGCTGCCTATGCGCTGGCCGTATTATCTGGCCCTGAATACGATTAAAATTTCATGTCGCGGAATTTTTAAAATCCATGTTAAGTTATTGATTTTGAGGCAAAACAAAAAAAGTCCACAAATTCAAATGTTTGAAAATTTTTAAAAATTGTTTGTCATCGCTCTAGATTTAAGCCACTTCTTGTGATGAACTTTTCAAAAATTAGGTAATAAGGTTGGTCGTTCTGAAGGACCTACCTAATTACAAGTAATCACTTTTATTATTTTTACAAAGGAAAATTAAATACTGCGCATGCAATTTGTTCAAAAACCACGAACTATTTAAGTAAGCACATTTTTGGCATAGGCAAATTTGGTATATTTGCACACGCACATGTGGCACAAGGGTATAGCATGACCACGTTTGACATTTGCAACTAATGTTTACAAATCATGAAAACATATTTCCTCCTTTTAATGAGCTGTAACCGCAGTATAGAAAATTCCCATTTCCCAACTTACTGTTGCTTGTGTGTTGCTAATGCTAAAATGTCTAAATAACAAGCGCGGCGGTTGCTTTCAAACAAATGCTTTCCCCATTACCATAAATAAAAGGACATGCAGATGCATAGCTAACACAAAAAAATTTACGAGCCTTCAGCACTGTACGTCATCACGATCACGAGTACCGTGCAGTGAGGAGGGAATGTGCATAATTTACGTGGCACAAAAATCTGAAACATGAACTCCGCCCTCCATCTTTATTTTAATAGGAAAGCCAGGGCCGGAAGAAGGAAGTGCTTTTAGGCAGCAATTTGTTTCCGTACTAAAACCGCCATTTTGATTTTATTGATTGTTGTCTTTAGTAAAGCAAAATGTTGTATTTACATGTTTTAGAAAAATGCAAAATGTCCTTTTTACTTGATTCAGAAAAGAGAAAAATGTTCTAATTACATGTTTTGAGAAAAGTGGAAAATGCTTTATTTGCATGTTTTTGAAATGTCAGAAAAAATTTATTTGAGTGCTTTTGAAAATTGCACAATTTTCTATTTACATGTTTTGAGAAAAGTGAAAAATGTTTTATTTGCATGTTTTTAAAAAGTCAAAATATTCTATTTACATATTTTGAAAATGTTCTATTTACATGTTTTTTGTAAATTCAGACAGTGAGGGCTGCCTGCAATGGCCAAATTATCCAGCCCTGAGGATAAAGATCATTTAAAAGGATAAGCAGCTTAACCCCCCGCCCCCCCCCGCAAAATGTAGTACGTAATTTATGCAAGCTCCCTACTAGCACAATGATTGCACACCTGTCATTCCCAAAAATACATTCAATTAATTTGGATGAATCTTCTCCTTGACACGCTACGCAGCGGGATTCATGAATAGTGTTGAACACGCTTCGCCTATGACGTCTGACCAACAACCTGCAAAAGTTCTCATTGGCATTGAGAATCGAAATTGAAATAAGGCTAAACCGATACCGAGACAAGTTTGTAATTACTACACTCCAATAGACCTGACAGTAAACTATTGCCACTACTTAATAAATCAATAATAAATTTCACCCATAGTTCCCATTATTAAATTCGTATTATGTTATATAACTGGAATTAGAATTAGGGATCGGTCACAAATGACGTCATAGGTAAGCTCAATGGATCTACTTAGCTACTAATGACATTCCATGTTAAAGATATAGCAAGATGCAGAAATAATACAAAACGTTTATAGATATTTTTAGCATAGCATTTTTAATTCTTTTTGTGTGCAAGTATTTCAGTATTTCCAAACAACTTGTCAATTTTGAAACTATAATGCTATGGCAAACGATTAAATTAAGTTTGTTTTAGTTCAAGTAGTGGCTATCAGAATTCAGAATAGTCAGCCCCAATCAATTTGTTTTCAACTAAAATAGAAATAAAGCTGTAGGGAACTACATATCGTCTTTGAAGAACCAAAATGACCCATATCCAATTTGAGCTACAATCAAAATGAGCTATGTCATAAAAACAAAATGAGACACATGTGTAAAATGTTAATTAAGAGTTTTTAAAAAGAGTAAAATGTTCTATTTCCATGGTTTTGAAAAGCGTAAAATGTTTTAAGTTCATGTTTTTGAAAAGGTGCAAAATGTTCTAATTCCATGTTTTCAAAAAGGTGTAAAATGTTTTAATTCCATGTTTTTGAAAAGGTGCAATGTTCTAATTTTATGTTTTTGAAAAGGTGCAAAATGTTTTAATTTCAAGTTTTTGAAAAGGTGCAAAATGTTTTAATTCCATGCTTTTGAAAAGGTGCAAAATGTTTTAATTTCATGTTTTTGAAAATGTGCAAAATGTTCTAATTCCATGTTTTCAAAAAGGTGTAAAATGTTTTAATTCCATGTTTTTGAAAAGTTCAAAATGTTCTATTTAAATGTTTTCAAGACATATTTGAATATTTTTGTCGATAGTTGATAATGTTTTTAGCTACAAATGGATATGGGTCATTTTGGTTCTTCACAGACGATATTTTTAAGTTTATAGCCGCACGAATTGAAAAAGTTTATTTGCAAACCACTCCACTTTTCTCTTCAGGAATGACAGCAATAAAAATTATGAACTTTGAACAGGATTAGTAGCCCAACAAAATCATGCATATTTCTAATTCAATTTTGGTGCGTTTGAGTGCGTTGAGTTTTCGTAGTTTGTAGCAGTCAATCCACGTGCGTAAATGTTTTTTATTCCAGAAAAAGTTTAACAGTAAAAAACAAAGTTTGATTTCGCTTAATACGATTAAAATTTGCTCTCACGGATAAAAATCCGTGTTAAGTTATTGATTTTGAGGAAAAGCGGGGCAATTCCAAAAAAACATTATTTTAAAATATTTTTAAAAAAATTCAAAAATCGCTCTTGATTTAAGCCACTACTTGTAATAGTGCTTCGTCAGGTACATAGTAGGTGTGGAAAAATAATATGCTTAAGGAAATCACATACAGTCACATTTTACTTGGTCTTCTTTGTTCCTGGAAAATTTGCTTTGATAGGCTAATCCCGGTTTGTAAAAAAGTTTTCATTTTACAATACTAAAGAAACAAACTAGCCTAACTGCAGTGTGTCAACTAATAGCAGATTGGACATTTTGCTTCTTCAGTAATGAAAATATAAATGTACCTACTTTGAAGTTTGTAGAAGCTAAATACCTGGATTTAATTATGCTAATTAGTCTCGTCACTTGTGTAATTACTAGGCACTGCGAAAGTAATGTTGGAGTATCGTCGCAGTGTTTAACCATTAAAGAAAATTACATTTTATTGATAAAACTTTTTCCAATTTAAAAAAACCTTCTAATGAGAAGGCAGTCTAGCAGCAACTGAATGTTTTTCCAACCGTGTGGTCATGGTGGTAAATATTATTACGTGGAATGGGGCTAATCGGCCACATGTAATGACTTTATAATGCGTATGTACCTACAACTATTACTATACAAATCTTTAGCCTACTACATAAAGGGCTTCCTCCATTTATAAGGGAGCGTGCATAAATTAAGTGGTACGTTAAGTTGGGGTTTAAATTGCCTATCATTTTACATGGGCGTACCTACCAAAAAAACGGTGAGGGGAGGTAGGGGTTCAACATTTTTTGTACCACGTAATTTATGCACGCTCCCTAATTTGATTTTTCCAATGCATATATTATAATGTCTATAGTGACAATGTGAGGTGCATAATATAAGATACATACATTTTAAAGAAGTATACGAGAAATCTTATGCTATATGACTATGTAGTAAAACTGAAACTAGGAGTAAAAATTGGGCTGACGCAAAGTTCCCCTAAAAGTTCCCAAGTTTAAAACTTCCAGCTCAGTGATTAGTGTCAAATGAAATCAAAATAGTTTTGCTCAAAAATCTACTTCAAATAAAGGGAAAATCGAGTTGCTAAAGTAGTAAAAATACTTTTTTAAAACTATTTTCCCCTTAGCTATGTTCAACATTTAGCGCTCAATTTAATAGTCACTGTTATACGTAATATAGGGTCGTACATTAATGACGTTTAGGAAAAAGGCAATATTTTTCCTCCTCCCACCCTTAGTTTAAAAAGGCCTTCCACAATTTAGCATTATTCGAAGTTTACATAGGCCATTTCCTGCTCCCTCTCCTACATCTATTCGCCATCTATCTCTCTACGTCATTGATGGGCGCACCCTAAGGTCCTTTTTTTAACTTTTAAATTCTCAAGAATTTGGAGACGTATTTTATGGTCCACCCCCGTCTAAACAAGGATATGTAAAACCTATTGAATAGTCTGCAAACGTGGAAATCAAAGAAGCAAAATATGTGACTTTGAATTTCCCACCAAAACTATAGCTTCAAACTTCAAATTACTACTGCGCGGTCACTACTGATGTGATTCACGAACAAAATTAGGCTTCAAAGGAAAAAACACGCGATATTTAAATGAATACAATTTACTAATTCAAAGCAATGCTACCTCTATAATCTAATCTATTTCAGCACATGACTTTTATTATTATTGGAGGTGTATGAGTAGTGCGTGCAAATCCTGGAGTGAAAAATTGTAGTGTTTAACTAAACAATTTAAGTCCTGGGAAAATTATTATGATTACAACGTAAACTCAAAGCAAATTTTACAAACGTGTTATTTATTGCTTTCAAAAATAATTAAATCAAATTTTTGGCTGCTGATTTAGATCACAGGAATCAAAGGTGGTTGTTACGACAGGAAATTTTTAAATACCAATTCCTCGCATTTAATGAATTCATGGCACAAATGAATTTTTTTCATTCTAGCTTAAATTGGATAACGTCAGTGAAGTAACAAAATGACCAATATCCAATTTAAACTAGAATCAAAATAAGTTATGTCATAAAAAACACTAAATTAGAAAGATGCGTAAAATGTTTATAAAGAGTTATTCGAAAGGTGCAAAATATTCGATTTACATTTTTGAAAATTGCAAAATATTCCATTTCCTTGTTTTTTAAAGGTGTGTAAAATGTCCTATTTAAATGTTTTCATTCAAGATCAATACTTTAATATTTTTGTAGACAGTGGATTTTATTTTTAGCTAAAAATGGATATAGGTCATTTTGATTTTTCACAGACGATATTGTCTCATTTTGATTACTCACTCCCTATATGGCTATACTTGAGCATACTATCAGCATCTGTCGTTAAGCATAAGTTTGACAGAAATCAGGACCGAAGGCCAAATACTAAGAATATTATGTAATAAAATTGAGTTTGCTGATTTTGAGAATTATTTTGCATTTGACAGATCTAAATTACTATTCCATGCCAATTAGTAATAAATTGTTCTACAAATAATTGAAATATCAAAATCCCAGAATCCCAGAAGCCCAGCAGATGATGCTCAAGGCCAAATCTGCTGTTGGTGATGGTTCAAATTGTTGTTGTCGTCGTTGTTAATTAATTTGGGAATGATTGTTTGTGGCCTTCAATTTCCCATATTCAAATATATTCTAGACAGCTATAAGTCCATAGCTCGCATAATTGACAGTTGGGACGTTATAGGCGGAAAGCTCAATTTTACATATTTTATTTTATTTAATAGCAGAATTTGTAATTAAATTTTAGATTCTAGTTGAGAAGTATATAGCCTCAAAGTAAAAAGCTTCATTTATTGCGACGCGATTTAGCGTGCATATTAAAGATTATTTTATTATTCACCAATTCGTTGCATTGCCTTGCGAAAACAATACAGATACATATTTCCTAAAATTCTATAAAGTTTTAACTTGAACTTTCTTCGAAAAATTTAAATCCCACGCTTTCTCCGAGTTTCTGTTTTTCGATTTTTTTGTATTAGTTTTGTCTTCAAGAAAAGTAAATGTCAAGTGTAGCCGTTTATTTATGCATATTTTATTTCAGCAGCAGTAGTTTAGTATTTTTGAAGGACAAGTTCTTAGAAGTGCTTTACAAATTTAGGCCTTGTCATTTCTGTTTACAAACTATTACGACGAGCGGAGAAAGTACAGAATACAATATTCAGTGACAATGACAGGGCAGAGCAAACTTCGAGGATAGTCTTTCTCCTCCTCTCACCTCCCACAAACGGGATGACGTAATTTGTGAACGTTGTTTTCTGTTTTGTATTTCGATTCTGAGTAACTACTGTCACAAATAGCGTGAATATGGGAAACAACATTAATATCGTCTGTGAAAAACCAAAATGATCCATATCCATTTGTAGCTAATAACAATATCAACCATCTACAAAAATATTGAAACATGTCTTGAAAGCATTTAAATAGAATATTTTGCAATTTAAAAACATGTGTAAATAGAATATTTTGCACTTTTAAAAAAGAAGTGAATTAAATATTTTGCAATTTTAAAAAACACGTTAAAAGAATATTTTGCACTTTTAAAAAACACGTAAATAGAAGATTTTGCACTTTTAAAAAACACGTTAAAAGAATATTTTGCACTTTTAAAAAACACGTAAATAGAAGATTTTGCACTTTTAAAAAAGACGTAAATAAAATATTTTGCACTTTTAAAAAACACGTTAAAAGAATATTTTACACTTTTCAAAAACTCCTAATTAAAATTTTACACATGTTTCGCATTTTGTTTATGACATGTAGCTAATTTTGCCCCTAGCTTAAATTGGATATGGGTCATTTTAGTTCTTCACAGACGATATTTAACCTCGTTTCGTTTTTTGGAATATTTTACGATGTACATAGCTAATAATAGGATGGGTCAAGGAATGGAGAAGGGGCCCAATAACCCCGCGATACTAAAAAAAAACGTAAAAAGCCTTGTTTTTGTTTTACTAAAGCAAAGCTTTTTGTGAGCGTAGTAGTAAAGTAATAGGCCCTATCTTCCCCTCACTGCGTTTGCTATTAAAATAAGGGTAAAACTTTTTGGTCCAATGAGTTTACTCTATTCGGTTATGAGTTTACTTTAATCGTCAATGATTTATTTATTTTTCATTAGTACTCGTATTAGGAATGGAAAGCTTTATTTGTTTTGGCAATGACGGTCTGGCAATGGACAAAAATAATATTATTTTAATTGGCAATCATATTTAATATAAACAATTTTATTTTAACTGGCAATGATATTTACTTCATAACAAATTTATTTTAACTGGCAATGATATTTACTTCATAACAAATTTATCTTCTATAACGTAGAATGGAAATGAAGTTTTAAAGTTAGTTTATTTATACCTTGAAGCTCCGTTTGAAGATCTGTGTTCTTGACTTCCTTCAATTTCTTCGAAAAACATTCCTTAACGTGAAACCAGCACACGACACGAGCAAAATTATCCCCAAATATATTTTGAAATCCGTTAGTAATTGCATGCGCCGTGTCAGCAACTAGAACTGTTGGTTTGTACTCGAGTCCAAGATGTTGAAGCCCAGACTTCACAGATGCAAAACAAAATTCATAATCTTCTTCAGCTTCCCCACTGCAGATTCCAATGCCACACGGGTGAAATACCCGATTGCTGTCACTGACCCCAACCACAATCATGGGGTAGCCCTGATAATTGAGTTTGTACGTCGCATCGCACATAACACATTTGGTCAACATCGCACATTTAAGAAGTAACTTAGTAGTCAAAAAAATACGGAGATATGTGTCGCTCTTATTACTCGGAAGTACACTATTTACAACGTAAGCAATATTTTCATCATCGGGCAAACTAGAATTTTGCTCCACCCACTCCTTTAGATCTCCTACACTCATTCCGCCACCGTCTGATTTCTTCTTTTTTTCTCTTGCAACAAAATTATTAACTTGTTTCACACTTGGTGGATTGTCGACAGTGCCCAAAAGTCTCAATATTTGCAATCCTCCGGTGGTGCCATTTTTAATGAACTCGCGAATCTGACTTTTGACTTCCCATGACAAGGTCTTATCGTAGTAGGGTCGTCCAAATCAATGTGGTCGACACATTTTGCCTCAAAGTATGCAACTTCATGACCGTCGTTTAACAGTCGTAACTGTTTCTTGACAAAACATCTTTTACCGTCCTTTACGCAGTAGTATATTTTTTTTTCTGAATGCACGGATCCATTCGAATATTGCAAATTCCAGTTATCTCCAACGGCTACCAATGCTTCTTTTAAATTATTATATGTGCTTTTATGTACCCATTCAATAGGTTCTCGATAGCCTCCACATCCTCTTGGCAATTTACACGGTGGTGGCTGATCTTCCTCCTCGTCAGATTCTGGTTTGGACCGTTTTTTAACAAACACAACACCACTACTCATTTTTATTATTTTTGGTAGTAAAACAGTTTAAGTAAGCAACCACAACTGAAATGATCGTCAACTTAAATAAGAGTGAGAGACAGGGATAGAGGGAAGGTACAACTCATCTTATCAGTTCTTGACGTCATTCACGATTATAAATAGTTTTCCATTCCCAACCCTTACCCATGAACTCATGAATACATTATTCTAATATTTTGGTTAGAATGCTAAAAAAAGTATGTACTCCTTTAAATAGCCGTAAATATATGATTGCCAGAAAAAATATTTAAATATCATTGATGCAAATAAATATATCATTGCTTAAACAAATAAATTGGCCATTGCCAAAAAGCAAAATACCATTGAAGCACTAAAGTATCACCCTTAAAATATGAATACAGATAAAGACAGACAGACAGGCATACATAGACTTACAGACAGAGACTTTTGCTACTTTTGAAGTTTTGAATACTTTATAAATCCAACCACAAACTTGACGCCTCAAACCGAGATTTAGATTACCCGAGGTGGGTAGTGGTTTGGTACCTGCGTTTAATATTAATATTGGGAAAGTTCACGGACGCGACTCAATAATAATGTTATAAAATTTGTAACCAAATGTCATTTTCAGAACTAGAACTAGAACTTGAGCACTTGTAGGTTTTGCAAAGTTTATCTTTCGACTCGAATTTTGACTTGGCTTTGAGGGTATATGACTATATAGTGTAAAGTAGCACTTCTCTTACGTGTAATCAAGCGAAATATTTACACCATTTGGCATGTCGAATTGGCGAGAGAAAACTTCAAAGTGGGAAAATGTCGGGTGAAATGGTTGAAGTTCTTACAGTTACATGTAATATAAAGTAATACACACTATACTGACTGTGCGGGTTGTATACTTACTAAGATACAGGCAACATTTAGTATGCACATATAATGAGTTATTTAGTGGTAAAAGTAAAACGGGATAAGTTCATCAAAGCTAACTTTGTAAGAACAACAAATTTCAAATAGAAGGTGACAGGATTATTTTTTTACACGTACTTACTGTGTAACTGACGAAGCAATTTCAAAAGGAGTTTTCTACATCTAGAATGATTCTGAAATGTTTTAAAAAATTGTCAAAAATTGAAATTCGTTGACTTCCCTCGTTGTTATGCTAAAACAAAATCAACGAATTTTAACATGGAGCAAAATGTCCGTGAGGTGAGATAAAATATTGATCGTTTTTGGAAACCAAATTTTTGCTCTCCTTTAAACATTTTTCTGAAATAGAACATGTGCCCACGGCAATTACCTTCTACAAACTAAGAAAACACTTAAAAATCAAATTTAAATCAGAAATCCATGTTTTAGCAGGACTTACCCCGTTTTGTTAAAAATCGAATTTTTGTTATATATTTTTAGAAATTGCGTTAGTTGAACTTTGACCTTTGCCATGCAACACATAGTAACATATTATCTAGTTGAGTAGTCACACGTTATTCGCAAATAGTATCATTTTTGAAGAAAATAGTGTATCCTACTTTGCAAAACAACTCTTCATAATTTTAGTTCGTTATAAATGTGTGAATAGAACGTTTTATGGTGTAAGACTTGACAACTTAGAAATAGCAAATACGAAGGTTTGTAATTAAAAAAAAATATTTAGATATACATATGTGGAATATTTACCGATTTCTTACTAAACGTACTTGGAATTTTAAGATTGGATATTTTTGCAGTTAAAAATATTTAAATAGAATGTTTTGCACTTTCCAAAAACATGTAAATGGAATATTTGGTAATTTAAAAAAAAACGTAAATAGAACATTTTGAACTTTTCAAAAAACGTAAATAGGATATAAATAAAACAAATTTCCTAAATCAAACGACTTTTTTTGAGCAAGATCAGAATTTTAAAAGAATTAAGGCACAGCTTGAAAAAAGCAGAATTTTGTCAGAAAATTTTGCATGAACTTTAAAAAGTATTTAGAAAGACGAATAATATTGTAATTTTCTTAGTAATATCGTGAAATAAAATGTTGAACATTCAAAATATTTAAATAGAATATTTTGAAATAAAAATTTCAAAAACTTGAAAAAGCAAAATTTGGAATTTTAATACAACGAATTCGAGAGTCATTTTAGTGTGTTCCATTGATGATGGATTTCACTCCAAACGATCTGTCAAGAAGAAGGTTGACTAGATGGGTTTAATTATTTTAAGTGACGTAAAGTCAATAAAAAGATACCTAGGTGTAATTATCATACATCCTAATAAGTTTACATGCTATAGTATGTTTTGCCCTTTTTGAAAATTTTGTACTACTGCTAGCATAAATTTTTCCAGATCTTTGTAGATAAATTCTAATCACTTGCTCCTTAAATCTTTAATTAAGTACAGAAACGTCTGACTTATTGATTGCAAATATCACAAGCTAAATATATCTAGGTCAATTACCAATTAGTTGTAATTAGAATGAAAGTCTACACTTACGACATCATAGATTTGTACGGCGTCCAACGCTCCTGCTGCCTCAGCACCATGAGGGAAGTGTCGGGCTCAAGTGTAATAAAATAATCATTGTCATCAATCTCAGTGCCGTCTTGCTCCAGGACGATTTTAATTGAGAGCTCCTCATCAATATCAAATTTTAATTTGACACGCTCCACGAGTTCAGTCATTGAATTTGCTGTAAGTCCCATCCTTATATCTCGACCTGCATCTACTACTTTGAAAGGAATCGATGGGGAGGACTCCCCGTTCCCATTCCCAATGTATGTTGACGTCATTATTATCTCTCCTTCTTTTTCTTTTTTTCTACCTTTTCTTCCTTCGCTGACTTCTTGTTATTGTCTTTTTCGATTTTAATTTAGATAACAGCACCCTTAAATTCTGATTTTTTTTTCGTGTGTGTACTTCAAAGATAAAAATGCTTAATAAAATAAATTAGGCGTGTGTCTCTGTCTGCCTTCGTTCCTTTTTGAAGTTCTTTTTTGAAGAAAAATCGAAATCCAATAATAATACGTGAACACAGAAAGGTTGAGCTTTTTCAGTAGAGGTACGTTTTCCAAGTTTCAGGACAGAACTGGTGAAATCTGCAAAGAAAGAAAACGCTTTTATTTTAAAATTGCCAATTTTAGATTAATAAATGGAAGTTCTATTTTTTGAGATTTTATTTTATTGAGGAGGGTACTCGAAAAATGCGACATATCATGTGTCACCAGTTTGTTTTAATTTGTTAAGGCTTAACGCCGCGTATTTAAATTTTGTTTTCAGCATTAGATTTGTCAACTTGATTCTGGTGTCTCCAGTTTTTTCAAGACGTATTACACAATTACATACCATTCACGCCTAGTTTGCGTGTATTTAAAATATAAATTAAGAATTAAGCTTAAAAAATTGAAGCATATTAATTTTTGTAAGTTTTTAAAAAACGCGTATAAGTTGTTTCTTACTGTTAACTGGTAACGTTATTAACTTTTATTTTTATAATGAAAATCATGGCAATAAAAAACCTTGTTCGACGATAGTTTCTACATTGAACAAAAAACGTTACTATTTCTTTCTTTTTTAATTCTGCAAACCTATAGAGTTTTTACGTTTCTTTCATGTAAACCTGCATTCAAATTCAAATTTTTAAGTCTCTGAACTTCATATTTCATTCATCATTCGTGGGAGATGCAAATAAACTGTTTATGTACGATTTTAATCACCACCCATTCATCATTATTCTTATTTATCAAGTTAATTAGTTTTTTTTGATTTTAAGGACTTATTATGGTTGAGATTATTATGGTATGTTACTTTATGGTACTTCATAAACTCATTTTTGTTGATACGCTTCTAAAACATGTAAAGTATGAAGCATATGTCTGCAGTAAAGCACACGACACGAAAATTTACCCCACAACCTCAGAGCCAGTACCCTACCATGAACAAAACCCCTCAAGGAAATCACGAAATTATCGGTAATGCGTAAATGACATGTTATGTTTTGAATTATGTATAATTTCCTGCTTTCTTTGTAGTAACTTTTGTAACACGCAAACCTTACGGCTACTTACTTTATTGAGAGTATACTACACAACTAGAGTTACATACGGTGGGGGAAATAAAAAAAATAATGTCAAGTTTAAGCTAAAAACAATATGCACTATCTACACAACCGAACCTCTGAGCTCCACGTGTTATAACAAATTTGTGAACAATGGTCGCATAAAAATAAAGGAAATATAGAATGTTCTTTCTGAATTAATTTTTAAAAAATGTTTAACATTATAAGGATTTTGAAAAACTCCAAAAATTAACTTTCAGATAATTTTTATAACATTCAAAATTTCAATTTTCGGTGCAAAACGCGCTAAAATTTAATACATTTAGTTGTTTCTTAAATAATCAAGGTTTAAAAAAACTACTAGAATAGTTTTAGTAAAATTCAAATTAACCATAGGAACCATATGTCATGGAGGTGTTTACTTGTCCAACGAATACGTTGTTTATTCACGATTCATTATTCAGATTTTAAGATCGTTGGTAACGAAGTTAAGCCTTTCGTGAGTGAAAATTCAAAATGACCCATATCCAATTTAAGCTAGAGTCAAAATGAGCTATGTCACAAAAATACTAAATAAGAAAGATGTGTTTAATATTAATTAAGTGATTTTGAAAAGTGTAAAATGTTGTATTTACATGTTCTTTAAACGTGCAAAATGTTGTATTTACATGTTTTTGAAACGTGCAAAATGCTCTATTTTCTTGTTTTTAGGAAGTGCAAAATGTTTTTTATAAACGCTTTCAAAATCATAAAATATTTCAAAATTTTTGTAGATAGTGGAATTTGCTTTAATCTAAAAATGGATATGGGTCATTTTCGTTCTTCACCGACGATTTTACATGGTATCGTATTTTTGCGCGTTGCGTTCTCTGGCAGTTGGCAGTGTATGACGTATGTAACGTACATTTTTATAAGGACCGAAATTTGTTTCAAGTGAAATTAAATCCAAAATTTAGATAATGTTATAAAGTAATTTTTGTTTAGATTTAGTTTTATAGTTCATACTGTGTGTCTGTATCACAAAATGGTAATAAACGAAACAAACGGTGAATTTACCTTGAAACATAAAATAACAATATTGAAACAAGAGGGAAACACGAGGAGAACAAAAATTGCTACACAAACCGGTGCCGGTGCCGGTAACCGTATCTTGGTCCTAATAATAATGCATGGCTGAATATCATTATATCTTTATAAAGTTTTTGTTTATACAGCCACCATATGGACTACAAACAAACTACGAACTACGGACGGATGTGCGTTTGAAATTCATAGTTCCTACTTACAACTGATATTGACGTGGGACGGGAGAATGGAAATTGACGTTGTTTCAAAGAGAACAAAAGCTTTTTTGTTTCAAAATTGTTGCCCCAAAGTATAATGGAGAATAATGGATCTTTAAGTAGAATATGGAGTAGGAAAGGAACCTCTGGGGAATTGCAATTTCAGCAGACAGAGAGAGAGAGAGAGGCCAGGGCCAGAGAAAGCTAACTAATTTACTATTACGATTAGTTTAAGTAAATTTTGCCAACATTATTTTTAAAAAACTCTGTTTTGTTCACTAAACATGTAGGGCACTATCAATGTGCTTAGTGCTAAATTTAATGCTCATGTTACATATGTAGTACAAACGAGTAGGATAAGATTGTGGATATAAATTGGGATGCATACTGATAATGTAGAATTACACGCTTAGGTTCAAAAATCAATACTTTAATACATTATATTGACTTTGAGTGAAGAGTCAAAATGACCTAATACCCATTTTTAGCAAAAACTAAAATGCTTTTATCTAGAAAACAAATTATTAGAATATCTAAAAGTTAAACACACAATGACAATTTTTTTTACTTTTTAAAAACAGGTGAATTAAATTGAAAAAGCATGAAAATAGAAAAATTTGCACTTTTCAAACACATGCGAATAGAATAATTCGCAATTTTTTAAACGGTATGAACTGAATATTTTGCACTTTTAAAAAACACTATTCAAATAGAATATTTTGAAACTTGAAAAAACATGCAAATAGAATAGTGTACACTTTTAAAAAACACGTAAATTACATATTTTGCACTTTAAAAAACATGCAAATAAAATTTGTTTCACTTTTGAAAACATTCAAGTAGAATATTTTAAAACTTAAAAAAACATTCAAGTAGAATGTTTTGCCCTTTTAAAAAACTCGTGAATTAAATATTTTGCACTTTTAAAAAAACATGCAAATAGAATATTTTACACTTTTCAAAAACGCGTAATTACAATTTAAGCCTTACATTCTATTTATGTAAGTGTTTGTATTTTTTGCACATAGCGCATTCTTAATCTAGCCTAATCTGGGCAAAGATCATTTTGCTTCTTCACTGATATGTATACGTAGATTGTAGACGTAGCATATAAGTAACTATGCATACAGATCTGGGTCAAGTTGTAAATTTTAACATCTATACAACTAAAAAATATACAGAGATAATGATCGTCTGTATAGTAATACACTGTAAAATATACATCAATTAACAATTACGATTCTTGTACTTTTACCTTTACAAATTGCACGTTCGAAACTTGTAACATAGCTAATTGGTTTAGTTTTAATCAACTTTTCAGAAGCTGTATAATTCGCACTAAATCCTTCAGTAAGGGAAAGGTATTCTCATTCTAATTACATCCGGCGTTCTTGAGATTTGCAAACTTTTCTAATCATGAACATAGGTTTAAAAAATAGATTTTCTTTTTAATACAAAAAACTAATTTTATAGCTGGATTCAGTATTACTAAATTCAGGCTGTTTTATTAAAAAGCGTTAGGTAATTTATTAATTTTCAAATGGAAAATTATCGTTTGAAAATTAATTAAAGTCTCCTACCAATTTTCCAAAAGAACCTTTAAAATTTCTATTTTCCAGTTGCTTAAAAGCAGTAGGCAGCAGGAAGCCTTTTATAACTACGCAAAATTGAATTAGCAGAAATAAAAGCAAGCCTAATGATGCTATTCAAATTAAAGAAAGTAAAAATACTCAATTTGGCATGTAAAAGAAAATTAGTATTCGTTTGTTTAACATGATTGAACTCGATAACAAGTATGCAAAAAAATAGCATAATACGTTGTATGTATAACAAGCATAGATCTGCCTAATTAATTACTCATCAAACATGAGACGTCAGACGGGCACACACAATAAAACAGAGCCGGGCCGGGAGCAAAAACAAAACGTGGAACATTCTACATAATATGTATTGTAACAAAAACCCCCGCGCCAAAAGGGACAAATTGAGTTATATTAATGGAGAAAGTACAAGGAAAAAGCACATATTTGCATGACCTACTTTCTCTCGGGTTTTAGGTACTTGATCAGGGCCGGATACTGCGGCTAGCGCATGCAGCCCCCGCTGCTTGAATTTTCTCAAAAAATGTTAATGGAACATTTTGGAGTTTTCAAAAATATGCAAAAAGATTACTTTGATTATTCAAAAACATGCAAATAAATGTTTTTGTACATTTCAAAAACATAAAAATAAAGCATTTTCCACTTTTCTCAAAACATGTAAATAGAACATTAAGCAATTTTCTCAAAACATGTAAATAGAACATTTTGCACTTTTCTCATAACATGTAAATAGAACATTGAGTACTTTTCTGAATCAATTAAAAAGAACATTTTCAACTTTTCGAAAACATCTAAATGCAATATTTTGCTTTACCAAAGAAAACCATCAATAAAATCAAAATGGTGGTTTTTGTATGGAAACAAATTGCTATGCCTAAAAGTAATTTCTTCGTCCGGCCCTGTACTTGAAGTTGCGTCGTCCGTCGTCCGTCGTTTTCGTTTTATGTGCACCGGTACCGGTGCCGGTACTGGGATCGGTAGCGGTCCGGGCACACATGTTTCATACTTGATGTATGCACATATCATATTAAAGCATACATTACAACCTTAGCCTTTAGCGTGGTAGTGTAGTAGTGTGGTAGTAGTAGTAGTAGTGTAGTAGCAAGAACAAAGGACATGGAATAGCTGTTTACTATTCCCGCAGAATCATGTGGGCATGTAGCAACAGCAACGTCGAAAAGTTGTAGTAATTTAATCTTTTCAACCATCCCATCGCTCTTTCCATAAAAATATGTAGGTCAAACTATACTCATGTATAAACTACACAGTACATCAGCATATATGAGTCGCATAGAGGGAGCGGTATAGAGATATCGTTATCATTATCGTAACCGTATCGTATTGTAAGCATGATCGTAATTGTAAAAATAACAACAACTGTACACATCATTTATCCTTTTCTGAGGCCCAGGCTGGGACCGGGACCGGGACCGGGAGCGGCGCAACTTAATACTTGCTGCATTATTTATACATATCGTCTGTGAAGAACCAAAATGACCCATATCCATTTTTAGCTAAAAACAATATCAACTATCTACAAAAATATTTAAATACATAAGTCTAGAGAGCATTTAAATAGAATATTTTACACTTAAAAAATTTGGAATTAGAAATTTTTGCTCCTTTTCAAAAACACGGAATTAGACATTTTTGCATATTTTCAGAAACATGGAATTAGGACATTTTGCATCTTTTCAAAACCATAGAATTATAAAACTTTGCACCTTTTCAAAACATGTTAATATAACATTTTACACTTTTTAAAAACATTGAATTACAACATTTTGCCCGTTTTCAAAAACATGGAATTGGTACATTTTACGTTTTTCAAAAACTCGTAATTAACAATGACATTTTACCCATGTTTCTCATTTTGTTTGTATGACATAGCTCATTTTGATTCTAGCCTAAATTGGATATGGGTCATTTTGGTTCTTCACAGACGATGTGTAGAGAAAGATACTTTAGTTGTCGTTATTGAAGTTTTTTTTAATCCAGTCTATTAGTTAATTCCGTCATTTATTATGTAGGCATACCAATAAAAATTCAAAATTCAACTTTACCTAGCATTTATGTTTAAATAATTGAACATATTTTATGTTTGTAAAAAAATGCAAAAAGGGACAGTTTATTTTTCAAATAAAAACGAACTACCAAAATAAAATTATAATTCATCAACATGCTAACCTAACCAAATTTTTAAAGTAATATCTACGCCAGTCAAGACTTTTGTCACTAAAAGATTTACGAACTACATAACAGATGAAATGAATATAACGTGCCAAAATTTAAATTTTAATTAAATAATGCAATTTTGGTTGCTTTACCTATTCCATTAATCTCCAAAAGTGAAAACCAGCGCTTGGTATTATTACCAATAATAAATATTAAAACCAACCTTGTACATAGTAGCTTAAAAAATACCAATTTTAAAAACTCCAAAAAAGATTTGAATTTATACAAGTTTCAAACCTCAAGGGTTGATGCGACCTAATTTTTAAAAATATATAAGCAGGATATTATGAAATATGAACCACTTGCTATATGCACCTAATGTAATTTGATAGCATCTAGGTTAATGTGAACATGCAATCAGGAGAGTACATCCGACAGGAAAGGGAAACGGAAGCAATTCTGCGGTGAATGATGGAAGGGTTCTAATGGTAGTATATACAAGATGGGGATGGTTAATTAATTGTTATAGTGGCTTGCAATTTATTTAGTGAGGAAATAAATATTCAATTCATATTCAAGGCTGAAAAAATATTAACTTGGGAAATTTACTATGTACCTACGTAACTATCTGCATGAAAAATTAAAAAACAAATTGCATATTATGGTTATGGCATTTACATATAATTATAGTAGTCAGTAGTACAACGGCACTGGTGTTTCTTTTAGGCACCTTACAGCAGTTCATATGTATTTACATACATAGCGGAGTTTTGAAAAAATTGGTTAGGTCCGACGCCATTGGGAAGTTTGAGACATTTCTGTCAGATGTACACCAGTACATTGCATACTGGTTGAGTTTGATATGTTGATGAAAGGAATTTTTTAAAATTTCTATCACAAAAGCTGGTTAAAGAAATCAAAATTAAATGCTATACGTAGTTCGTGTAGATTTTAACAAAGTAAACCACCATTATTTGAAGGCTAACAAGTTTCAAGTTATTTTTAAACAATATTCAGGAAAGTCTAAATCTGAAGGCAATAAAAGTTGAAAGCAGAGCCAGGCGAAGGGATTGCTTTTCGGCAGCAATTTGTCTCCATACAAAAACCACAATTTTTATTTTATTGATGATTTTTTTTAGTAAACCAAAGTGTTGTATTAACATGTTTTCAAAAGTCTAAAATGTTTAAAATTATCTGTTTGCATGATTCAGAAAAGTACAAAACCATCTATTTACATGATTTTTAAAAAATGTAAAATATTCTATTTTCATGTTTTTGAAATTTGCAAAAATTTTTGATATCATGTTTTTAAAAAGTCAAAATATTCTATTTACATATTTTTGAAAAATGCAAAATGTTCCATTTACATGCTTTCGAAAATTGGAAAATAGTACTTTCTAAAAGAGATAAATATTTTATTTGCATGTTTTAAAAACGTCAAATACATAGTTCTATTTACACATTTTTGAAAAGTGAAAAAAATGTTCTATTTACATGTTTGTTTTTAACTTAGGGAGCCATGCGGCTGCCTGCGCTGGCCGCATTATCCGACCCTTGTTGAAAGCATGCAAATCAAAGGCTAAATTGCACCATACATGCATATTTGTGACTTTATATAATTTCCTTTGAGTTCCTTCAACTTTAACACTAGAAAAAATTCCACTTGACTGCACTTACAATTAGTCCTGCCAATTTTCACTTTGCTTTGCTGTCGGTGTCAGTGTCGTGGTCGGTCGCGACGCGACGGTTGCAGGAGACAAGGGACATCAAAAATGTCTCTGAAGTCTGAAGGTAAAACGAATTTCTGTTTCTGGATCTGGTTCTAGTATTGCATATACATAGGAACAACAGGCAACAAGGGACAGACGGAAGTTATACTCCTGCTTTATAATATGTATTATCATTTAACGTTTTCTTTTGACGTCCTGGCTAAAGTTCAAAGTGTGGCTTCATCACGGGATTTGACATAATTCGTACTTTCCATATATTCTTCTTCACTTTCCTTCTTCTTTTGCATCGCTTTCTCCGTCTTCGTCTTGAAGGATACGGCAAAGAAATTTATCAATTGAAGTGACAGTCTGACTGACTGAGTGGCAACGGGTCCTTCTTGGATCAAACGGTAACGGTGGCTATGTAACGGTAACGGTAACGGAAGAGAATGTGTACAAGAATGCATGTGATGTTCTCCTGCTGGCCTTGTTATTTAGAGCAACACAGCAAAGGATGAGGAATAAAATGGTTAGAAAGCCACACGGCTTATAGTTCCTCTGAAGAAGTTTTTATTGGCTTATTATGTTATGCGAATGCATATCCAGTGTGTGGAGTTCAAAGAAAAATATAAGGGCTACCTGCTTTCTGGTTTATTTTTCCTATTATGTAATAGAATTATACATATAAGAAATTTGGACTACCATCATATGCAATCATATAACACAATAAGTAACTATGACTACACAGCCGTATCTGTTTTTATTTTTTAATAACAGTATTAGTAGTATTATAGTGCTATATCTATTTGCATAGCTAAGGCTTCTTTCTCCTATACTGACTAAATATAAATATATTTTAAAATATTTGAAACTGGGATTTATTGGAATTTAAGGTGCACATCGTGCTTTCTAAAAATATTTGTAAACAATTTTATTTTTTATAAAATTTTAAACACTACGCTTAAAAAGTGACAATGTTACGTAGCCGTTTAAAAAGTTTTGGGATACATAAATTGGTTAATAAAATTTGGGTAAAAATTATAACTTTAAGTTACTTGATGGCAAGGAGTCGCTAGACTATTGTAGTTATAATAATGGGAAATTTTTTTTTTGAGATTTTGAAATCTTTTTGTATAATTTTAATTAATTAATTAGACCGATTTGAAAATAAAACATGCTAAATTATTGGCAAATTAAACACTTTCTAAAGCACACACTTGTAATTAGAACATTTTACAATTCAAAAAAATGTATTATAATAGCTTAAATCAGTTTAAAAAATTGTGTTTAATTAGAAAATTTAGATCTTTTCAAAAGTATTAAATTAAAACAATATTTAGAATTTTATAAAATGTGTTATAATCATTTAGTTAGTTTTGAAAAGTGAGTAATTAGAACATTGTGGATTTTTAAAAGCATGAAATTAAAGCAATATTTAAAATTTAAAAAAATGTGTTATAATATTTTATTGTAGTTTAAAAAGTCTTTAATTAGAACATTTTGTACTTTTAAAAGCATGAAATTTAAACAATATCTAAAAGTTTTAAAAATGTGTGTCATACTCAGTTAATTAGTTTTTAAAAGTGTGTTATTAAAGCATTCTGATCTTTAAAAAAAAACTAAAATTAGAACATTCTGATCTTTTAAAAACATAAAATTTGAACATTCTGATCTTTTAAAAAAATAAAATTAGAACATTATTTACTTTTTTCAAAGCTTTGTATTAATTGTAATTGCATGGCATACAGTTTTTTAAATCCTTTGTAGTGAAGTTTTAATAATATTTCCCGTTGAACGGATATTTATTTTTATAGGGAATTTTGCAGAAAATCTTTTTCACTTTCTAACGTAAGTTAAGCAATAATATAATTCACTCGACTTTAACTGCCTTATATTTTTTCACACCAAAAAACAACAAAGGCGACTGTAATGGATTTATATATTGGCGGATTTCCAGTATTTCCTCGAAATCTTAAAAATATCCCTGTTTAAATATTGCTACAACATTAGCATCCTATTTTACTTTCATGTATAAAAAGGAAAAGTTGTAACTTTCACTTTTACAATGAGGACACTCCAATAAAATTTATTCACTTGACTTACCTTAATTTGCATTTCTAGTCGTTTTCTACTAAAAGTTTGTTTTACTTTTATTATATATGCAAGTAAGAAAACATACGTACGTGGCCCTCTTTGATATATGTGTAATTATCGACACACATATAATGGGATCATCCATAAATTATGTCGCCCAAATTATCACTCTATTAGGACTCACCCACCTACGCTTCATCTTTCCACTTTTACGTAGAAAAAACGCGGTTATCTTTAAAATGGCGTGTAATCACTACCCTACTAGTTGACGCACTGACTCTATCGATGACATCATTTATGGACGATCCCTAAGGTAATATTTAATAAAATCCTATTAAATATGTATTTCCTCAAATATTCACTGGGAGCAAATCTGGAAAATGGCAAGTTCTATATGGCCGTAAGTTGGTTGAGTAAACGACGAACGAGGAACGAACTATGCATGGATGTACATTATATAGACTATGTGTATAATATTCAGGAAGCAAACATAATTTATTGATCTTTATTCTTAACTCAACGCTCTTCAGCGTCCAAGTTCCCAAAACTCAAGTCAATTCAAGTAGTCAAGTCCGCGCTAAGAACCAAAGCTAAACTAATGCTCAAGTCAAAACCAAAACCATGTCTGACGAAGAAGTAAGTGGAACCTGTGTGTGTGCCGTTCTTCTACAGATATAACAAGACAAGGCTTCTATGTTATTTGGTCTTGGTTCTTGGTCATGTTTACTTATATTACTTTTAGCTATTCGCCGACGATGTCCGCGCCGTCCTCCTCTCTTTAGACTTTAGAGATCCTTCGCCTTCTTTTCAAGTGCTAGAACGAATGTTTGGAATTTCAAAGTTGGAATTTATTTACTCTACTTTTACTTTATTTTTTTCCCCGACTTGTTTACTTCTATATACTGATATATATCTATTTAGCCGTAGTTTATTTTTTTCCTAGAGTTTCGACTTTCTCTTTTTTTCTTGTATAAAATAGTTTTTTTCCCCGTAGTTTTGTTGTTGAGTTGATGGCCTTGTTCCTGAGTCTTGAATCTTGAAAAAACTAACGAGAGAAAGTACCTATATGTGTTTACATGTGCGTGTAAGCTGAGCCCTACGACTACAACTAAAACATGAACAAGATCAACATTTCGATCTAATTTCACTTTTGACTTATGTACTTTCATCACGGTTGCTTGGAATAAAGGAAAATGAAAATAATGGGAAATACTATAGACGAATAAAGCTGGCGGACATTTTACAAGGGCAGCGCGTGTGGCTTTAAAATTTTAAAGGAGAGACACGTGGCAGATCTAAGTTCATTAATTTTATAAATATTTTAAAATTTTCTGTACGCAGCAGTGGCTTCCCTTATGATGGTTTGTCGGTGGTTTGTAGCTGGGCAATAAAAAAGCGTTGTTCTTTGAAAAGTAGTTATACCATTATACACTTGTATAACTATGCTACGCTGATATTTAGTTACATGGTTTTTAGTGGTAGATATAAAAGAGTACATAGTTATTCTAGGACGTAATTACCGGCTCCACCGATTCCGGAAGTTACCAAATTCAGGGCCGCCGGAGAAAGGAATTAATTTTAAGCAGCTAAGCAGCATTTGTTTTTCCATGTGGAAACCACCATTTTGATTTTATGAATCTTTGGTAAACAAAAATGTCTCATTTACATATTTTAGAAAATTACAAATTTGTATGATTTTAAGAAGTGCAAAATATTATATTTGTTTGATTTCAAAAAGTGCAAAATATTCTATTTGTTTGAATTTAAAAAGTGCGAAACATTCTATTTGTTTGAATTTAAAAAGTGAAAAATATTCTATTTGTTTTATTTCAAAAATTGCAAAATATTCTATTTGTTTGATTTTAAAACGTACAAAACATTCCATTTACATGTTTTTTGAAAGGTGTTAAATGTTTTATTTGCATGTTTTTGAAATGTGCAAAAAGTTTTTATTTGCATGGTTTTAAAAGGGCAAAACGTTTTATTTCCATGGTTTTGAAAAGTCAAAATGTTCTTTTTATATATTGTTGACAAATTTATACAGCGGAGGCTGCCTGCGCTGGCCAAATTAGCCGGTCCTGACAAAATTGTTTCTAAATTGTAAAAATCATTAAAAGCCTTTAAAATTGTAACTAAATGTTTTTTTATAAGACTGCTTTATGTGCCTGCCTATACTGTAAACCGTAAAGTCATATCAGAAAGTAACAAATGGCTATGTTGTGATGTAAAAAAAGTTAAGTAAAATTTAGAAGTGAAAGTTTAGTCATAGGGGAAAAAGGAGAAAGCATTATATTCCTTTTTTAAGGTTATACACGTATATATGTGATACAGCCTGGGATTATCTGTTGTATTGGAATTTTTTTGTGTGAAATGGATTGTCTCAGCCAATAAGAAATAATTTTGTTTGCTTCCTCGAGAAAAATTCCATGTACAACACCATGTCATGCCATACCATCATCACCATCACCATCACCATCATCATCATCTTCTTGAGTTGTCGGTTTGCTTCTTCTTCTTCTTCTTGAGTTCTCCCGTCGTCGACTTTTAGCTGCCTCGAGTTTCTTTTTTTTTGAAATTCCTCTAATGAAGTAAATAGTAAATACAAGGGTAGGCAATCAAGTTTGGACAGGTCCAATTTTCCTTGTGGGTGTTTTTGTTTATCTTGGCTGTGGCTCTTGAATGCGGAGGATGTCAATTTTGTTAGGGAAACAAGAACCACGTCGATGTGGATTTCACCATTTCCACTTTCACTCCTCTATCTTTGCGAACATCGAAATCGGAAAATGGAAATCGACAATGACTGCGGAACTGGAGCTCAAGCTGAAACTGGCACATGAAGTCTACTTGTAAGTTGGCTGGAGTTGAAGTTACATGGAAACAGGATTGGAACTCGTTGAGCTGGAGAGTTGAATAGCTCAGGAATTTTATGTGGCTTCTACACGTGTGGGATGTATACAGTGAAAGGGAGATAGAGAAAAGGAAGCCTGGCTTCAATACTGTCTCTTACTGTAAGCGGATTATTTATTGACGGTTTTTATTATAGATAATGGATAACTCAGCGGGATCCTATATCTCTCTCCCATATTTTGTCCATCCTCATTCAATATCTTTAAATTTGTACAAGGACTGGGCCACATAAGTGCACCAGGAAAAGAGAAACATATGCTGAGGAAGGGACGATATCGTCCATTCGCTCAAACTATTTTCAAAATATGTTGCATGGATTGTGTGCTGAAACGCTTCGGGATTATTTATAGATATATTTACAAAGTATATTACTCGTTTAATATGTAATAATATATTTTGCTGATTTACAAATATTCAAATACAGAATTTTGTTTTGAATTTGGCATACCGTGAAAATATACAGAATTTAGAAAATTTGAAGCACTGAATTAGAGAGAAATGTTTGCACCGAATTTTTAAAAAAATTTACATTGAAAAATTTATTACAATTTTGGAAATGGGTTAAGCTTGAATGTTTAAAGACATTGATTACAGAGGAGTTTTTACGTGGTTGCAGAACATATAAATAAAACATTTTGTCGTTTTTAAAATTTTAAAATTAAAAAATTCCATCACTTTTTAAAGTTTCGTGTATCTGAAATATTTATCTATTTTTGAATTCGTGTAAAAATGGTATTTCACTATTTTTAAATTCGTGTAAAAAAGACATTTTGCCTTTTTATTAAATCGTGTAATTATTCGAAAAACTAAGGAATTTGAAAAACTTAGTTACAAAAGAATTTATACGCGATTATCAAATGTTTAAGTAAAGCATTTTGAAATTTTTGAGATATTGTAATTAGGACATTTTGAGAGATTTTTAAAATATTACGTTATTATGAAGTAATTTGAAAATTACGTAAATGATTTACTACGTTCAAACGCATTTAAGTTGAGCGTTTTCCACATTTAAAACACTTGGTTTTTTTAAATCACTATTTTCTTTAATCATATATCTAATATTTAGTGTTCTGAAAATTTTTTATATATATTAGAAAAAATCATAAGACTATAGTTGATTAGCATAATTATGTCTAATTTTTATTGAAAATAATATATTAAGAAAAGCACTTAAAAATTTTAATAGAATACTTTTACTTTCATGCCATTCAAAAATTAAAACCATTTGTTGAATGTACACTGAGCCAGGCTGAATAAACGCTGTAACTGTTTTGTATTTAAACCTCCAAAATTTAAACTTCGAAATGTCTTTGAAAGTCTACAGTGGTAAATTGGATGATATTAAACTCTTTTTATAAACATTTCCGAATTTGAAAAAATTTAAACAGTGTACATACATTCAAGTGTACAAACTTCAAGTCTATGACCAACATAGTTTTGAAATATATTTTTGATATTCTGGAGTTTGCTATTATTGCGAATGAGATCATGAACAAAATTTATCAGAGGAATGAAAGAGATTGCAACTGCTATCTCTGAAGATACTTTATGAATTTATAGATTTGTATGAAAAAAAAAAGAAAATGGAAAATGAAAATGGATTGTATGAGCTATACAACACTAAATTTATTACTATGATTTTCTATACCTATTTCATTAGATATTTTTTGGGATCATTCTCTAAACTTCTTACATCTTTTCGTATCGCATCTCTCTCTCTCTCTTGAAGTCTCTTGGCCTTTTGGCTTCGTCTCTGACGCTTCTTTATTTATGCAGGTACATACATAATATATTATACACGTGTAGATACATATCTTATCTCTATAAAGTATAAAGTTACAATTTATTTACACACGCCTTTACAAATACAAGTAATACATACATGTAGCTACTTGTATTTTAGGTATACTACCATTACCAGTAGGCAGGTAATAAGGTTCGTCCTTTCGTAGTTCTCGTTCTACTCTATATCCTTCCTATATGAATAATCGTAAGCCTAAATCATCGGAAAAAAAGTTTATTTGTTGCTATATTCCCTGTACAGTACAGTATGCATAAGATATAGAGGATTTATACACGTATAAAATATATACTGACGTGTCTATTTCATCCATTAATCTATTATTAAGGT
The DNA here is from genome assembly GCA_949802685.1 of Dicyrtomina minuta. Taxonomy (NCBI): domain Eukaryota; kingdom Metazoa; phylum Arthropoda; class Collembola; order Symphypleona; family Dicyrtomidae; genus Dicyrtomina; species Dicyrtomina minuta. The sequence goes on from OX461808.1 coordinate 124,762,189, forward strand.
ATTGACGTAGATAATCCTCATTTTATTCCCAGTCGTAATCTCCCCTCGTAATCGTTTGCGTTATATCCCTTTGGCCGCTCAGCAATAAATTTAGTAATACAAAATTTAGAAGGGAATGCATTCATAAATAAATAAATAAATCCCAAACTAGGTCAAACCAAAATGTATTTTAGAAATAATGTGAAGGGCTCAAAAATTGAAATTTAAAGTGCGGCTTTCATTCTCGGCTTTTTGGCTGTCTGGGTTTGGAGTCTGGAACTTTCTTTATGATTATTGTAAAAATTTTAATTACTGAGTTGTTCATTTAGTTTTCCAGAAAGTTTAACAATGTGTATCTTTAAAAACCATTTTCTATTTAGTTTGGGTTTTGAAAATAATTTATTTAATTAAAGTTAGTAAAAATTTAAAGTGCTAAGCATTGAACGTTTTTGTTAAATGGTAAAAATAAGCTTTTACTAAAAAAAAATTACATAACAAAATTAATTAATTAATACGCATATATTAAGAATTTTATCACATGATAAAAAATTATTAGTTCCTCTAATATGTTCAAACAATTAAAAAAATATTACTTAAATCGACGCCGTTTAGAATGCTATTGCAGAATTGACTACGTTATATTACCTGATGAAATGTTGAGAACGGTGGCCTTATGTGGTGTTTTTTTAACTAAAAGTCAGCACAAAATTTCACAAAATTTCCAGTATTTCTGAATATATTACCAATTTTATAAACTAAACACAACAAATTTTCTGCATGTATTTTGAAAGCAAAATCACCCGTGAAAATGCAGTATTTATACCTATATTTAATACCCTCAAATACTAATTCAGACAAATACACAACGGAAAATAATGCTTCTCACTATTTATGATTATGGCTCTAATAAATATTAATTAATGTAATAATTTACCTTAATTAATGTGGATTCCAGTTGAGTGGTTTCCTTTTTACCCAGCTTCACAGTATATGTGCACAGTACCTTTTTAATTTCTGTCTCTTTTTTCTTATCTGCACTGTTCTCTGCTTTCTCTCTACTTTCTTTTCTGACTTTCTCTAAAGGTGGAATTTAACACTGTGAAAGTGCTGCGGTAGGTATACAAAGAAGTTAGCACAAAAAACTAGTGTGAAAACGACGGCGCTCGTGACAAAAAACGATGGGTTTTTTCTCACAATTAAAAGAAATTATTAAAACTTGGAACCATAGAAGCTGTAGACTGTAGGTTTTTATCTTGAGCCTTTTTCAGGATGGACCAGAAATATAATAATTATAATCACCAGCAGAACAAGAACCAGAACCAGAGCACCTGTGAATAGCGAATTAAATCAGCAAAAAAAACTGTGATTGTGACTTGAGCTTTTTGTCTTGGAGTTGTGCTCTGTGGATGTTATTCAGTTGTTGTTGTTGTTGATATTCTGATGATAATGATATCCAATGAGAGAGCACGTCTTTCTCCCCTAGAACTGGAGACAGAGTGACTACCGATCTATTTCACTTCTCTTTCCCTACCTGCCTGACATGCATTCGGTCCTCCACTGTCCTTTAAACCACGATCTCAGGTCTTCTTCTACAAGCCGACTTTCTCCGACTTTCCCCGAAATCAGAACTAAACCACCACGATCCACCAAAAATTCCAAGTAGAGTGTGAGTTCCCAATCGAGCTAAACTAGGAACAGAGAGAGAGAGAGAGGATCTTGAGCAGGAGCAACTAGCACAAGAGACTGCCAGCCAGAACGATGACGACGGCACGGCACGAGTACGACAAGACAACCAGCAACGTACATATAGGGTAAAGAAATGTGCCACGGCGACGGCGTCCTACTCACAACCGTACCGTGCCCATGCTAGCATGCTACGTACATATAATATAAGGAAAAAAATAGAGATCCACATCTCTGGAACTGCTCCTTCCACAAGACAAGACTTTCACGTAGTCTTTATACATGTAGACATTCACAGAATTTATACAGTAGTATTGGCTATATAACAGCACACCAGAACCAAGAGATTCGAAAGCGCTCGTGTATTTTCCTGTGTTGCACAGTCCGCAGAAGATATATAAGTGGAGAAAGCACCCCTCCAAAAAAAAACGAATAGTGAAAGTTGTACAAGTAGAAAGTGTTGAGCAAGATAAGGATATGAGGAAAATAGAGATATGTATTGACGTAGTTAGTTTTATTGTAGGAATTTTTAGATACAAGCAGAATAATGTAAAAGCGTCCTGTGTCTATATCTGTGCATCTCTACTAGACATGTATCTTTCTTTCTTAGGGATTATTTTAACTCAACTCTTTATTGTTATTAGAGGTGATTACGTTAGAATTTAACAACTAGTACTCATTGCTTGCTGATAGTTTCCAAATTTAAACATGGCACGTGGCCAAAGCCAAAGTTCAAACTGTAGCGTAGGTTGTACACTACATATACATATATTTGTACTGGCAATGCCTTTTTACTTTAGTTGCAAATCAGTTGAGTACATTTTAGGTGGAACTGTTTATGACATACCTATCAAAAGGGAAAGTCAAGTTTGCTAGATGGTTAACTTTGAAATTGGATTTGATTTAAGAATGTACAACTACCGAAAATTAGGATATATTTATCAGTATTACCGCACGAACACCAATTTAAAATCAAATATATTCATGTATAATTGCGCAATGTTGAATATATATATTGGTCGCGTGGCTTACCATATGCGATGATTTTCCATGATTTAAATTTTTTTATGGGTTTTTTGAAAATTAAAACTTCTTATACGTCTAGAAGTGTGTGGAATATGCTTTTAGAAGCTAAAACTTGCTTGAGTTTTTTAAAATTAGGTTTAACTTCAGTGAATTGTTAAAAAATCAGTGCTTGGTGCCGGGTTTGAGGCGTTTTTATCAGTCATATTTAACAAAATAAACGTAAAAGGTAAAATGCGTTTCAAAATGCAAAATTTTTGGAAATGCTAAATAAATCAAAAATTTCAAGATTTTTCCAGTCTTGTGTAAGCTTGTACTAAAACAGACTCTGACCTGTCCCGCTGTCTCTCGTGACTCAGCTGCCTCAGAAGCATCAGCTGTTCCCATAGTATGCATATAGTAATAATGCTATATATAGAAGAAAGGGAAAGTTGGTCTCGGGTTCATTCGACTTTCTGATATGTATACCTATGGTTCTTGCTTAGGTCCGGGTTCTCCTGCTCCTCCCATTCCTTCTTCCCTCCTCACATTTTCCGTGGTTTCCACGGAGTTGTTATATCATGGCCTCGCATGACCCAGTTTGCTCTATACCTACATACATGATACGCTGTTCGAACTCAAGTTTGTGTTGGAGTTGACGTTGGCTCTGGCGTTGAACATGGGTTTCGGTTGGGTTTAGAGAAAGCAGGAGAAAGCGAAGTGAAGAAGATTCCCAAAACTTTCACCGTACTTTTGGTCCTGCACGGTATTACGGTCTTACTTTTTACGCTGAGCATAACCCATGCCCGTATACTATGTGCACGTTAGGGATCATTTACTCGTTGTCGTTGGCGTAGTCGTATCATAGTAGCGTTCGTAGTGGTAGTATAGTAATCGTATCACAGTATCGTAAACGTTGTAAGCTGGCAGCATATGCAAGTGGGATTGTCTTTCCTTTTCCATGCCATTTCATACAGCTTAGCAGTACGTTATGTTTTTATGTATCTTAATCTGTATCTTTATAATTTTATTTGCACGGTATGATGTAAAAAAAGGGCTGGAAATTAATTTTTTATTTGCATTTTAGCTTTTAAATGTAGTGTATTATAAGCTTGTTTTACATTGTTTGAAATGCCTTATTTGATAACAATCTAAAAACGCTTCCAATTTGTGAAGGTTGGTTTTAAAATAAATTATTTTGATATTTTAAAACCAGCGTCTTAAAAGTAAAAGTGTAGTAAAATGGTTTAAATTAAAACACAAAAATTTAATGAAAGTTGTGGATGTGTTTGTAGAAATTTGTGAATAACCCGTTTCGAATTTTTAAGTTATTTTTGTTAATAAAGTATTTTTCACTTTTCAGAATATTTTAAAACATATGATACGCTCTAAATTAGTCTAATTGAATGTATCTTTTTAACTAGTCTGGGCACGTGAAAATAAAACTTATAATTCTTTATAGACTTCTACTTTACAAAATTAAATGTGATGCAGCTAAACATTCCAGAAATTTGATGCTACTAATCAATAGGTTGCTATCTTGTTTTATACTAAATTACAGGTTACATTATGCAGCATAACTCATTAGTATTTTACCAAAAAAAGAAAACAAATTGTAAAAACATTTTGTGATGTTTTCCGTTTTAGAATTGCCTTCAGTCAACAAAAACAGAGAAAATGTTGGTGAGAGAAAGTGATACTGAAAGTGAAACCAAAATTAAAAGTACCTTTTCTTATCTCTTGTTTCATGATTTGTAAGAATCAGGACAAAGAATATTATATTGTACAGTTGAATTCCTACAATTCTCACTTCAGGTGTCCAATCGCACTGCCATTTAGTCTTGGCGGCCATGGGAGTTTAAAAAAATATGATGTCATATTACATTTCATGCACTTCGTAGCAACAAACAACATGCCACAGCCACCACTTTCACTTCAGTGGAACTTTACACCATATACTTAATACTAACGAAGCTACGCTACATTAAAGAATATACATGTACATGCTGCAAAACAGTGACATATATGTTGTTCATATCACAGAGTAACTTTTTCTAAAGAAATGAAAAAATAAACCATATGAGTTCTGGCCTGGCTTGAGTCATTATTCGTGGTTGAACCTACTTTTGTTTTCCCTGATTAAATATGTACAAACTTTTAGAAAGTAGATGAGAATACACAGCCGCTACCGTGGCAAACGGGGTAAAACAAGCGTTCTTTCACATTAGTTTTTCTTGTATCTCTCCCTCCTTTCACTTACACACTTTCACTTTCTCTTTTATTTCTTTTTTTTTGCATCTTTTTTCTTTCTTCTGTTTTCCGTAGGCAGCAGTTTCTACCTAAATTGTAAATTTCAGTGTGTACTCTCTTTAGAAAAACCAGCAGAAAGCAGGAGAAAGTAGAAAGCCTAAAGTATGAAAGGGAATTACATCAGAGAGAAATGCGAAATAAGACTGATGGTTCATTTCTTTGCTTCTACCTAATACCTACCTACTTGTGTTTTTGTCTGCTTTCTGTTCTGTGCTTAAGACGATGGAGTGTATTGTAGCACACTCTCAAGAGGCAAGCGAATGAAACGTCAGCATTTTACGAGTTGGACTGTGTCAGCGACTCAGAGTGAGAGTGAGAGAGCAAAGTGCATTTACGTATACCATTTTTATATAATTTTTTTTTGTTCATTTCATTAAAACCATATTGTTGTCTTCGCCTTAGCTTTTATCTTCCAGTAGTTTTATACATGCTCTATATTTTTCAAGCGTAAAATAATGCTATTTAAATTCTGTATTCTAGACGACACGCTACGTGCTGGGCTACTTTAGAAAAGTAATTTCAAGGTCAAGTCAAATTAATGTGTTTGCATCCTTCAAGAAGAAGAAGTAGCAAATACTACAAGTTATACGATTAGAAAAAAGTTTCGTTACATAATTTTAAAAATTGAAAAGGAAGGTGCTTGCCTCATAAAATTGAACTTGCGAATGACAACTAGATGGGTTGAGATTAAAAATTGTAATCTGATTCTTTTGTTCTTTGTTTTTAGCTTTTCACGTAAATTGAATGTTGTACTGCTTTCATCCAAATCGACTTGAGACTTGCCCTGCTTAAAAAGCTTTAATAAATGACTTGCCTGGGTTAGTTTTTTATTTCAGGATTGATCGGGGTAAGTTTTGATCAGAAATTTGCCCAGGATAAGCTTTAATACATTACCTTAAATGGGTGAAGTATTGATCATTGGCTTGACCAGGTCTGTTAAGTTTTGCCCAGCGGTGTGCTCGCTGCTAGGGGTAAGTGTTTACCAGAGACTTGTCCGTATAACGCTACGATCAAGGATTTGCTGTGCTAAGCTTTGACAAGAGACTTGCCAGGGCTCAGTTTTGATCAGAGGCTTGCCCTGGATAAGTATTTACTACAGTGTTAGCTGGATTTATGTTTGACCACAGGCTTGCCTGAAATTAATGCTTTGCCTTTATGTGGCTTAAATGTGTTGTTCAAAAGTCATTTAAGCGAAAGAAATGTGAGTAAAATTATGTTGTATGATTTTCCTGCAACTAAATATTGTGGTGGGAACTATTTCTCAATTCAGTTCATTTTACTTTTGAAGACCAATTTTTGAAATCGGGTTTTAAAAAACTGAAAACTTTTGGATTTTGGAAAATCCTGAAATTACTTTGTAGAAATCTGTTTGAGGATAAAAGAAAATAAATTTCGCCAATAAAACACGTTGTACATGATGTGGATTCTTAAAGCTTAAATATGTTACCTGCCTGTGCTCTAGCTGTTATTAAAAAAAATAATTTGAATACGAAAATGAAGAAAATTATTTAAAATTCCTGAATTTGAATTAAGTAGTAGGCTGTGCCTATGTGATCGTAAAAGATAAATATTGTATTCGTAGATTGAATTGCTTGTCTCTTAAGTAGTGCTCCTCTTGTTTGTAATTTTCCCCAAATAAATTTCTGTCACGCTGAGTTGCTTAACAGGAACAGACTGTGGCAGTTCATATGCCCTGCCACGAAAAGGATGGCCTGGGATTGCATGTAGATTGAGATCCTTATGCTTTGTGTTGCATCCCCTGCCTGACTACCTGATAGTGGTAAAATGATTGGTCTTATGGTTAGCGCATATGAGTGTACCTCCGTACATATACAATTGCCTATCGTCTGTGAAGAACCAAAATGATCCATATCTATTCGTAGCTAAAAACAATATCTACAATCTACAAAAATATTCAAACATTTTTCAAAAACATGAAATTAGGAAATTTTGCAACTTTTCAAAAACATGGAATTAGACCGTTTTGCACCGTTTCAAAAACATGGAATTAGAACATTTTGCACCTTTTCAAAAACATGTAAATAAACCATTTTGCACCTTTTCAAAAACATGGAATTAGAACAATTTAACACATTTAAAAAAAATATAAAATTTTACGTTTTTTAAAAGTATGTAAATGGAACATGTTACACTTTTCAAAAACTCATGATTACCACTTTTTAATCTAATTCTAATTAATACATGTTTTTCATTTTGTTTTTATGACATAGCTCATTTTGATTCTATCTTAAATTGAATATGGATCCTTTTGGTTCTTCACAGACGATATACGGTTGCTTATGCTTATGCTATATGCGGTCTTATATTACATAATAATATTCCCGTGTCTCGTAGTTTCACTTCACAGGACTTACAGGAGTTGGTTGTTCTTGTGTATGTTTATGATTGTGATATAATGTTACAGCTATAGGCTCTATAGGCTTTCGATTAGTGAGCCCAAGCCTACAGCTCGTAACTGTAAATCATGAGAACCTCTGGGTGTTTTCCTTTCTACTTTCTTTCACTTTCACCCAGGCTCAAAGCAAATGAAAATACGCAAAAATGAAATTGGTGAAAATATGTTTTGCATTGATAACAGAAAGAAATAGGAGAAAGTTTGTACACCATTTGCTCCTCCCTATATGGCTTAGCGACTTCTTAAGCAACAAACAAAAATAAAACCGGAAAAACAGAGGTTCGGCTTATGCATAATATGTCTCCAGTACATATTGATGTTAATGCTAACGCTAACGCTAACGACTCCGATAACGATGCAGATAACGTATCCTCAGCACACCATCCAAATGACATAAAATGGCGATACAGCGATTATATAGAATATTAATGAACTATTCTAAAACATATGGGCCAATCAAAATCAGTTTAAGAAAATGTAAAAAAAATATAGTTTGCATAATTTGATTCTCTATTTGATATCTTTAAACTTTGAATAAAAATTAAAAAAATGTGCAATCCGCTTGATTTTGATATGCCTGAAAATACATAACTGTTTCTACTTTTGATTCAGAACAGTGACCCGCACATTTCTACATGTCTGTATTCATAAGATTATTTCTTAAATTTTATCATCTTAAAAACGTTTTTAATCACAAATTTATAAATTTCCACCCAAAAATAATAGCCGTCCACCCGATGTGTAGCAATTGCCGTAGTTACGTAGTAAAAAAGTAACTACAGTGGTAAAATTCAAGTTTACTTTTTTCAGACCTCCACAGCTATTTTCCACTGTAGTTACTTTTTTACTACGTTACTACGGCAATTACTACACATCGGGTGGACGGCTAATGTAATTTTAATAAGATCTTGAGATGAGAGTTTTCAAGTACGTTTTAAGTAGTGGGCTTTGTACAATTTATAAAATAACACGTAAAGTATATTTAAGTTTTTAATTGTTTGAAAACTTTATGAAATTTTGTCTACACGAGCAAATACATATTTCACAAATTTTATAAGGTAAGACAATAATTGAAAATGAAATAAAATTAAATTAAAGCTACACCTTCCCCTTTAATCAAGAGTATTGAAAATCCTATATAATGTAGTCATAAGGAAGAAACTTGTAACAACAGAAACAGAGACGCTCTTCTGTTTATTTCTACCTACCTAACTTTGTTGTCCCGAAGGTATGGATTTTTGTGTACCTCTTTCTCCGTATTTTGAAAGCTTCCTTATTTATTCATTATGCCCAACTTCACGTTCTATACGGTAAAATTCCCTCTGGTGATATTTAGGGAACTCGTGCTCTCTCCTTTCGTTTTTGGCTTTCACTCTACTTTCTTTCGACAAAATGTCATTTGAGAAATGACATGGCCTTGATACTAGCTAGACGTTGGACGTAACGTTTATTCTTAGAACCAGAAAACCAGAACAACAATCGAAACAAGACGGCACTATAATCCCAATTATACGTTGAATTAGCAACAAGTCCAATGCACAGCGAGCGAAGTACAGCTGAAATACCTACGGACTACCGATAAAAAAATATATACTGCCAGGAACTGTAAAACTGTCGCTGTAGATTCGGATGAATATGCACATACAATATGTATTACTATCTAGAGTTAGATGTAACATGTTTTAATTATTCATGATGTTGTTAAGAATTGCAAGTCGAGTTCGAAATCGACATTTCTATGTCACCCTATGGGACAAGGACAACGTTAACTTCGACATCCAGCTACATATACCAGGTCCCAGTCCTGAATTTTTTCCTTGTTTTAATTTTTTTGTGGAACTGAGCTAAGTAATTTGTTAAGAGAAGCGAAACAGACAAAATTATTGGCTTGAATTCGTTTGAAACACATAATATTTTTAAATTTCACCTGAATTCTATTTTCGTACCTTAATTCGTAATTTATTGTATAAAATGCCAAGGCTACAAAGTTAAGGTTTTCTCTGTAGATTTTATTTTGCCCTTTTTTGTATTACTTAGTTTAGTATTTTAGTTTAAAACTTATTGGTGACTATGATGAAATAAAGGATTTTATTCACAATTCCAATTTCAATTTAGAATACACTCACTAATCCACTTAAAAAATATAAACAAGCAAGAGTCCAACAAGGGCGAATATGTAGTAATGTAGTATGAACATATTTTTAGTTTAAAAATATTCTGCTTACATGCGCTTAGGACCTTAAATATTTTTGTATGAATAGTAAATTTTAGTCACAGCAATAGAAACAATAGAACTAATATTAGATCAATTTGATTCTTCATCACATCCTAAAATATCAAAGAATATTATCGAAATTAAAGTAAATAATAATAATGCGAATTATTTGCTCACATCTTCTGTCTGCGTCTGCAGGAGTCAACATTCAACATGTACATAGTTCCACCGATGTATGTACATAATCTAACCATGGTTCATAAACAAAGATGGAGACAGTAATGTCAATGCCACTGGCACAGTCGTTAGGAACCAAGTAAATAGTCGACGGTAAACACAGGGAAAGCTTGAAAACAAAAACACGCATTAAGGTTCATCTCTTTTATTTCGTATTTTGTAACGTAAACGTACCTAGAACTGGAACAATAATATTTTAACCTATATTTCTGATATTGCTATTGACTTTAAAAAACCGTAAAATGAGTTTAAAATTTTGAGACACACGATTTTTGGGTTTCAATTGTTTACATGAGAACCACGTGACCCCTGGGGGTCAATCAAAGTCGAATCATATTTAATTGTGGGTTGTCATCTAAAAATGAATACCTCTCCGGAAAACTTCTTCTTTAAAGGAAGTACATAAACCTCATAGGCTCGGGTGAGTTTGAAATTATGCCAATTTCAAAAACATGGAATTAGAATATTTTGCACCTTTTCAAAAACATTGAATTACAACATTTTGCACCTTTTCCAAAACATGGAATTATACCATTTTGGACGTTTTCAATAGCATGTAAATAAACCATTTTGCACCTTTAAAAAAACATTTAAAAAGACCATTTTGCACCATTTTGCACAGTTTTGCACAGTTTTGCCAATAAATAACCGTCAACGTTGCTTTTTGCCATGGGAAATAACTTGGATCTATCAGTGATTATTTCTATTGGAGTCTAGAACGAATGTTGAAATTTTGAAGTATGCAACTATATGCTAACTCATTGGATGTAGTCCTAGTTCAAGTTTCACATTTCGTTCCAACTTCTGATTCCAATTCCGAACGTTACTTCGTGTAGGAATCGTAAAAATGAGGCGAACGTGATTTAATTTAACTTTCATTTATGTCCTCTCGCGACGAGGCGTTTGGGAGGATTTGAATGACCAAAACATGTGAGACGAGACGGAGGGGGGAAAGGAATGACGGTAGTAAAATAAATACACTTCTTTTACATTTTGCAGTATAGGCTTTTCATTGTGGATTATTTCAAGCGGCAGCTTTCTCTAAATTCCTTACTATCTTAAAATGCCAGATCTATACTGAAACCGAAACCGCGGCTGGTGCATTTGGAAGTTGGGACTTTGTGACAGTGAGAACAGATAACGACCACGTTTCCCCGAATGCGAATTCAGATTTGAAATACAAATACAAATATTTGCAGGCCTCCTACAGGGCAATACACTTATTTGAATCGAGTACCAAGACCAAGACCGAGATATGTACCAAATTTATTTTTGATTCTAGCTGTATATTGAATATTGTATATCGTGCAACGGTATCGTATATAGGGCATATTATAGTGTTCTTGGAAGCGAGTAGTAAAGTAAAGCTGATAGATGAAGATGAGGATGGGAATACGCGATTTGAACAGGGGCTAACGTGAAGAGTCAGTGGTTCGTGTCCGTGTTCATTTCATGTGCAGTGTGCGCCCACTTTGATTGTCTGAGCTGAGGCTGAAGCTGATAAATAGTAACAATTCAGTTTGAGTGCTTTTAGTACTCATAGTCAGTGTCAAGAATCTAACATCCACAAGGAGCACGATAGTGACCAGTTTTCGAGAATCCGGGCATAATATTCGTAATACATGGACCACGGCCGAGCTATTATTCTGTATGTGAATGGAGCATGGAGCATACACCAACGAAATACATAAGCTACTAACGTACAACAGATATTACCCAATGTATGTACAAAGACCAAAGCTGTAAATATGTATTAGCACGATCATATTATTAGCATTGCAATGGCGTAGTCAGCCAAAGGCCAACGCAACGGCAGGGGCCAGCTAATGCATGTGCGTTAGTTGAATGTCTAATGCCTCATATTTCTTAATAAAAGGCCGAAAAGTTGAGTAGGCAACACCCAGTAGACGGTATTTACTGACTTTAACTTGGTCACTGATGATTGTTAATGCATTATACATACAGAGTAATAGCTTGTGTACGTGTAATAACTTTAATTTTATTTTTATGCTTGTCGGTGCAGTACCTCACCAACGACCAATCCTGCACCTTGAACCAACTCTAATGCCATTTTATTATAATAACCGCAGTTGTAAGCTAATGCTACCTCATCCCTTTTGCACTGAAAGCAATATCATTTGTAAATTTTCTAATAAAATAATCCGCGTTCACAGAAAACCAAAAATTTCACAAGTGTCTTGCGTTATAATAAAAACCTGTGATGTAATAGTGACTAGTTTTGTATAGCACCGTAAAGGTCCAAATAAAAGCCCCCGGCTTCGATTCAAAATACTAACTTTGAGCTAAAAACAATAACACTACCCCTTATGGAAAAACCCCCTGCGTCAATTAGAGACCCGGCTTCTAATTGGAGCTTTACGGTAAATTAGTTGTTTAAGTACATACTGGAGCTTCCTCAATGTTAAAAGGGATGGAAAACTACCCCTGTTCAAATTCAAATAGAAACCATGAATCCATGTCTTTTGCCAATAGAGTAAGTAAGGCCAATGACACTACGCTTATGACCCATGAACTTTGACCTATGTAGTATTTATACGTTGCGTTACTTTAACCCCAATGCCGAACGCAAGGCGAAATATTCTCTCACTTTCTATCTCCAGCGTGGCTCTCGTAGTATGCAGCTACGATTTAGTACGAAGATTCCCTGTGTCCCTTGTGTATCCCTGTCCATTTGTATTGGTTTCATGTGTGTCTCTATGTTTGTGTGGGAATGCGGTTCTGTAGCGAGTGGTGTAATAGAGATAATAGAGTTTTATATACTTTTTTATAGCAGCATAACTTGTAGTTGTAGTTTGTTATTTTTGCCAGTGCCTCGGGCCTCTGGAAGCTATTCTATGCCTTTCTATAGTTAGCCTACGTCGATATAAAACTCTGAATAATATATTATAGAATTTTTGGATTTTGTGGGGTTAGTTGTATGGGTTGTTTGTATTAGTTTGGCATTGGTCTTTGGTTTAGTATTAAAATGAGCTGAGAAGCACGGGGATTTCATTTCTCTGTTTCTGTGTAGCGTGGCATAACATAAACAATGCGTGTATCTCTTTCTCCTTCGTCTGTATGTGTGTAGTTTGAGTGTGTATGTCTATCTGTGAGGAAAGTGAGAACCGAAAAAGACGAGTTGGAGGCGAAGGTATATGGATGAAATTATACGGGACTGAAAAGGGGAATGTACTAGAAGCGACCATTGATTTTTAGCACTCTGCAGCTTCTGTGGAGAGTTTCTATAATAATATAAAGAAGACTTTCTCCTTGGACACGCACGTTCGGGAGTCGGAGCTGGAGGATGGGAAAGATACGTGAAGATGCGTGGAGTGTAAATGGAGATGGTGTATTTAGTTGATGAGAAGATAAGACTGAGCAAAGAGCGTCAAGACAACGCTACTGGAGAATAGAAAATCATCATACCATATTATAAAGCACTCCAGTTTCCAGTTCCAACGAACTTTCTATTATTTTTCCAGCTTACTCTCAATAATTGTTCTGGCAGGAATGAGCTATTTAAGTTGTAGAAATAAATTTGAATGCGATTTCAGTGACGAGGCGATGTATGCTTGCGTTTCAAAACTTTCAAGCTGACTGCATGTTTTAAATGAGAGAATATTCAAATATTACATACTGTTGGTAATATTGCATTTACAGGGACACACACACACATTACTGTTTTGTCTAACTTTTGCACTCTGTACTTAAGGATACCTGTTATTCTGACACTGGTTTCATGTGCTTTAAAAAAAATAAATAAAGAAAACAAACTAACTACCTTAATGAAATGTACTGAACCTGTCAGTTGGTATTTAAAGTTGGTTTTATTGTTCTTAATTATTTCAATCAATAAAGATTACTTCAAAAGTGAGAAATCGTTTTCCGTCACACTAGTAAAAATAAAATTAATTTCAAATTATAAACTAACTAAACCTATGAACTGAGATGTGAGTAATTTAAACTGTCTGACATTTTTTTGAAACACTTTGGACAATCGGGAATAATAAAATAGCCAAATGGTAAATAGAATATAAGGGGAGTTCATTTCATGAGTTACAAAATTAAAGTGGGAAGTGGGTCACAAACAAGGCTCTGCAGCCCTTTCTATAGCTTCTAAAATGACGTTGATGCCATTTCAGGAGATTGGATACCATTTCAATCTCTCTCAGCCGCTGTATCTAAAGCACAGTGACTAATGGAGTTTCAAGAGTCAGTGGGATTGAAAGATTTTAAATCTGGTTTAAATATTAACATGCATGTTTTTTAGGTACTCTTATATTTATTTTGACGACAATATTTAGGGTGTGCCAAATTGAATAACAGTAGTTTGGTCTGCATTATTTGAAACTGCTATTTAATTACTTTGGAAGTATTTACTGCACATTTTAAACTTTCTTGTTTTACCCAGAGCCGGACGTTGGAATTACTTTTAGGCAGCAATTTGATTTCATACATAAACCCCTATTTTAATTTTATTAATGGGTTTCTTCAGTAAAGCAAAATTTTGTCTTTGCATGTTTTAAAAAAGTTTAAAATGTTCTTTTTACTTAATTCAAAAAAGTGCAAATTGTTCTTTTTACTTGATTCAGAAATGTTTAAAATGTTGTTCATGTTTTGAGAAAAGTGTTGAATGCTTTATTTTTATGTTTTTGAAATGTACAAAAAAAAAATATTTTTTATGTTTTTGAAAAGTCAATATCTTCTTTTTACATATTTTTAAAAACTGCAAAATGTTCCATTTACACTTCTTTTGAAAATTTGCACTTGAGATATTACACAATATCAAAGCTAGATTTTAATTGGGGTCTTCATCACTTTCTCCTTGCCTTTTTTTGGAGACGAAGACGAGACCTAGATTAATAAAATAAAAATTGGTCTATTGGTGGCATTCCTTTTTCGCTAGATTCTTTGTACTCTGGTTCTGTTGTTAAGTAATTTTGGAAGTGGAGTGGACGGTGAGGGGAGGGAGGGTGAGAGAAGGGTAGGAACTGCATATGAACTGGACTTTCTAGACGAAGACAATGCACATTTTGAAGGTTGCGAACCTGTTTTTTATTTTTTTATTAGAGTAAGTGTGTCAGATCGTTTGGAGTCTGTAAATTGTAAGTAAAAGTCCAACAAAGTGACGATGAGCTCTGCAATTTGTAATTATATCAGTTCTGTGTGTGAACATGTACCAGACATCTTTTGTCAGACACATTTCGAGTGATGAAATTCAAATGAAAAGATGCTGTTTTCCTTTTTTATGTCACATATAAATGGCTCCGGTTTTGGCTCTGCTGGTTCAGCTACTGCAACTATGGCGAGGTATAAATGCATATCTACAGCACATAAGGGAAATTCTGAACCCGTTGTTAGGGGTATATGGCGGTATATACATAGAAGGCCACACGATCACAATCATGACTATGAGATGATCACTCAAGGAAGGGATTGATAGATAGGATCAGGGACTAAAAATAGCACGATAATAGCAGTCTTTTTAAACCTAAAATATCTGTATATTGTGTGCAGTGTGTTTGTATATAAAACCAAGTAGAAGTACGAATACAAGTAGACAGTAGACGTCACAACTATAATATGTACGTGAATAATGAATGAATGTATGTTTGTAGCATAGTATATTGAAAGTAGACGTATTATGTTGCTACTGTTACTCATCTCATTTCATCTGATCAAAAATAAAATAAAAAGGGTTCTGAAAAAAAAGCTTCTCTCATACCCTTTAGCGCTCTTGGTATGATCTTTGAACAGTTTCAAACTTTCAATAACGGGCTGCGGGCTGGGGCGCAATAAGGTCTATTTTACATTCAATATTTTTAAATATTTAAAAAGTTGTTTTGTAAAACGGGATAAGTCCATGACCGTTTTGTATTACATGTTCTAATCAACTTTATAGGGTACTGTGTTGCATAGGGACGAAAATTGACAACATTTCGTTTCTTATAAACATGTGCGTTTTTCATTTACAGAGTTATGAGTGTGTTAGTTTTTAGTAGCCTGTACAAGACAATAAATACATACAAACTTAATTTTATTAATTAACCAAATACTAACAAATTTATTGCAAAAATCTATACTTTTATTCTGCCCATCACGAAACAGAAGCTTATACCGCTTATATTTCCACTTAAAAATTGTATGTATTATTCTAATAGATAAAAAACGTGAAAATTTATAATCAAAATCGAGAATATTTTTCTGTTCGAACTGTTTTGCACATATGCACAGGCTGAATTGTAAAATAATGTTGATAGGTATACACAGCTATTCTGATATATAAACATACCAACTTTTTATCTTTAAAAGTACAATTTTCCTGTTCCCTGCTCAAAGGTAGGCCCGGATAATGCGGCCAGCGCAGGCAGCCCCCGCTGCCTGAATTTTCAAAAATATGTAAATGGAACATTTTGCACTCTTCGAAAACATGGAAATAAAACACTTTCCACTTTTCTGAAAACATGTAAATAGAACATTTTGCTTTTTTCAATAACACGCAAATTGAACAATTTGCACTTTTCAAAAACACGCAAATTGAATATTTTGCACTTTTCAAAAACACGCAAATTGAATATTTTGCACTTTTAAAAAACACGCAAATTGAATATTATGCACTTTTCTCAAACATGTAGATACAAAATTTTGATTTAGGAAAGAAAATCATCAATAAAATCAAAATTTTGGTTTTTGTATGGAAACAAATTCCTCCCCAAAAGTTATTCTTGTGTCCGGCCCTGCTGAAAGGCTTCTTATTATATGTACGATGAACCCATAAGTTTGAGTGTATGACGTAAAGTATCGTGGTTGAAGTCCAGATACGGACTTGGGAAGAAAGGAAAGTTATTATTTTTTCTGCACTCGTTTCTTTTCAAAATGTCTAAAACATAGGATGTGACGGTGTATTGATAGCATCTGCACCCATCTTGAGTTTTGTGAATCATTTCAACACATTAGGGGTACACCCGACTGCTCTCAATGCCTCTCAAATACTCTCAACGATAAATTTCTCAAATTATTACCATAGCTACGGATTGAGATTTTATCCTCAATAAATCTGAAATCTTTGCACCCGACTAATAGTAATTTCAATAATAAAAAGCTATGTCAGTTTGAGATTGACTGCTTTACTTGCCTTTCAAATCTCACTAAACATTGTTGAATCCGCTATCTCTCTCAACTCTGTTGAGAGTGCCGTATCTATGGTAATAATTTGAGAAATTTAGCGTTGAGAGTATTTGAGAGGCATTAAGAGCAGTCGGGTGTACCCCTATTAATTATCCGCAAAAGTTTTGTATGTTTCCTTTGTAAGGCCAAAGAAAAAAATAGATAGCTAGAATGAAATCAAAAGCAAAAACTTAATGCAATTTGGGATGCTATATGGATATAGCTGGGCGGAGAAAGCACTGATAGATGTAAGATGTACTACTTAAATTATAGAATATTATAGAATTTTTTTTTCCTATTTTATTGTCCAAAGGCTGAAATTGCTCCAGCATCTGTTCGTCAGCAGAAGTTTGTAGGAGGTACCGGTGGCGGTGGCTCCATGACTCCACCGAGTCATACGAGAGTGTGTGTAGAGTGAAGTAGTTGAATGAGCTTGACGGAATGTGATGACTGGCAAAGAGCAGTCAGCACATTAAGATGCAGTTGGTGTAGTGAATGCACATTGTTAACCTACATGGGGTTTACAATGTGGACGTGGAGTTTGCGACGTGTCAAGATATGTCAGCAGATTCATAACACCATAAGAGTATGTTAATACTGTATTGGCGACTATTACTTTAATAGTCGCCTCATCATTAAAATTGTATTGGCAGCTATTATTATCTATATGATAGCTGCCCATTTGGTTTAATTATGAATGTATGTAATTTGTAACAAGACTGAAATTAAGAGTGAACGATACAATAAAGATTTAGTCTAGAAAATAGATTCACAGGCGTTGGACGTATTTGTTAAAAGTGATCTTTATTTGCATACGGCATAGTGAGATTCAATGAGCATATACACGTATCTATGAGCATATGGGCATAAAGCTAGATACATCCTACACGTTCTCGAGCACGGTATATACATACTTAGAGAAAGAAATAAAAATTTGAAGTGTGAATAACACTCATTTTTCGGAAGAAAATTCAAGAATCCAAGGAAAAGTAAAGTGCTATTTTTGGGTGAGTAAAAAACGGGTGTTTTGTTTTTTAAACTTGAATTAAAATGTCGGTTGTTAATAAAATTGACCCCAGAGGGGTTGGTCAGTTAAATGACAAGAACTTCGCCAGGTGGAACAGGCAAGTGTCGGTTCTCCTTAGGTCGGCCGAGTTGTGGAAGTATGCAGACGGCAGCTACCCGAGACCCGAGGAAGTCCAAGCGACTGTGGGTGCTCATGGACACGGCTTAACACTGGAAAAGTACCAGCTGTTATGGGACAAGGAGGACTTACAGGTGCAAACGATATTTCTGACAACAATTTCTGACGATTTGTTGGTCAGTACACAAAGTTGTGCTACTGCAGCAGAGATGTACGCCACACTGGAGTCACTTAATTGTGACACAAGTGCAGTTAACTTAACATCGACCAGATTGGCTTACTATACACATGTACCCAAGCCGGGTCAAACTCCAGTGGAGATCTTCAACGAGTTAGCCTCCAAGGCTATGGAACTTAGTGAAAAGAAGTTCCCGGTTGAAGAAGTGATGCAAATTCAGAAAGTGATAGAGTGTCTACCCCCAAAGTTTGAATATTTTGTGGAAACTTGGAAAGGGGTTCCAGATACTAGAAAAACACTTAAAGAGCTACTTTCACGGTTAAAAGGACTGAAAGTGGATGGACTTGCAACTCCCTCCAAAGCATCTGAGAATAAAGCGTTCTCGGCTGCGAGTACTGGTGCCGGTAAAGGAAAGAAGAATACGAAAGCCAAAACGAAAGAGCAAAAGGAGGCAGCCAGAGCAAAGGCAAAGTGCTTTGGATGTCAAAAGATTGGACACTACAGATACGAGTGTCCAGAGAACAAAAAGGCCGATGGCGAGGGAAAGAAAGATGAGGAGAAACCAAAGTCTGAAAAAGACGGTAAGCCAAAATTTTTCAAAGCTCATATGGCTAAGGGTAACAGGAACCGCAAAAGGAATAAGGTAGTGGACCCAGTAGTTTTTACCTGGGTATGCGACTCGGGGGCGAACAGTCACTATTGCGGAGTGTCTGAGTGGTTCCAAGACCTTACGGAGCTTAAGAAACCCGAGCTAATTGAGGTGGCCAGTGGGGAGTTTATAAAAGCCCACGGGTTTGGAACAGTTCCGGTACAGGCTCAAGCGGCCGACGGAAGCTGGTTCATATATGAGCTCCAACGAGTCATATATTCACCTGGGATGGCGAATTTGTTCTCAGAAGTAAAAATGACGGAGGCCGGATACTCGATTTTTAAGAAAGGGATTATGGTTAGATTCATCCCCGGAAATGAGGAGGATCCAGAATTGACTGGTGTCGTCTGCTCAGATGGCATTGCAGAAATGATATTTAAGCCATTCATTTCAAACCTGGCTCTGGCGGCCAGGAGGGTCAAGGGCTCCAAGTGGCACGAGAGATTCGGCCACGTGAACTATCAGTACATTAAGGATACTGCTAGGAAACAGGCAGTTTGGGGACTTCCGTTCAACTGCATCCATGATCAGTCACATTGCGGTGACTGTATCAAGAATAAAATGACCAAGAAATCATTTAACACACTCCCACAGACGGACTACCTTCAACCGGGTGAAAAGGTAGCCATTGACCTATCGGGCAGGCAAAGTATTAAATCTCTCGGAGGTAATGAATATTTTATGCTCTGCAAGGATGTGGCCACTGGCTATAGGACAGTTTATTTCCTAAAAGACAAAAGTGAAGCTTCCAAGTATATTAGGCAATATATTAGAGACATGTTCACTAAAACTGGAAATAAAACCAAGGAGTTGAAAACGGACCAGGGAGGAGAGTTTATGAGTGAAGAACTCATTGCTAAACTCGAGAAGTTGGGCATTGAAATACAGAGATCCCCTCCGTATTGCCCCCAGCCAAATGGCTTGATCGAAAGGGAGAATAGGACCGTAAAGGATTCGGCACGAACAATGCTGAATGCGGCGAAGCTCCCTGCAAGGTTCTGGGGAGAGGCAGTGGATTGTGCCGTCTACTTATTGAACAGACTGCTCAATAAGAGAAGCCCAGATAAAACACCTTATGAAAGCATTCATAAGAAAAAGCCTTCAGTACAACACCTAAGGGTGTTTGGCTCAACGGTGTACTCTCTTGTCAGAAGGAAGCCCGGAGAACAATGGGTAGAGAGGGCGAGAGAAGGCATACTGGTGGGCTATGATTTAAATCCTAGAAACTACAGGATTTATGACAAAGAGTCATGTGATGTGATAAAAGCTCGCCATGTAACCATTGCAGAGGATCACATATCGATGGATATGAATGAAGAATTCAGAATCCCTCAGGAAGATGTCTCAGGAACTTTCCTCGAAATAAGGGAGGGAGACTTGGAGTCCGAACGAGTCTATACTCCAAAAGAAATACAGACTCAGAAAATTCAAAAAGTGAGAGAAGCCTCTCAAAGAATTAAGGAAATGCGGGTAGAAAAGGCCATTCAAAAGATGAATGTCAAAGAATTCAAGAACACTGCAGAACCCAACTTCACAACGATAAGTAAAAACAAAAGGTACTTATCGTTCGAGCAGGAAGTGGAAGAAGAGTGTGAGGATCCTGAGGATGAAGGAGGGAGAATGGTCAACTTAAGAGTTGACGTCTCATCTCAGAACCTCAACCAGGCCGGTCCAAGTCGGGCAGAGCGTCTAGGGTCATTACCTACACCAACAAAAAATCGATTTTCTCCTCTCCGAACAGAGTCAGTTTCTAGCGGCTCCAGTTTTGAACTTGTTGGAGAACCCAGCACAGATGAATCTGGAACTGAAGCTGAGAACGAGGAGGAAGTAAAAGTTGAAGGTAAAGAAGGTACAGAGGATCAGGAGGATGTGCTAGACTTAGAAGCACCTCCCGAGAGTGAATTAGGAGCGCCGCCCGTGAATGAGAATGTCTCTCAGGAAGGGACAAGTGAAGCAGACAAACTGAATGTATCCACAGTTAAAAAGGGAATTAAAAAATTCTCTAAGTCTGAGAAAAAGACGGGAGGGAAAACCTCCGTCTCTTTAACCTTTGGGAAAGAAAAAAGTTCTAAAAAGGATAAAGGCAAAAAAAAGACCAAGGGGAAGGAGGACACAGAGGAAGTCAAACGAGACCTGAGGAACAGGGAACAACTACCAGTGATAGTTCGACTGGGAGTAAATGATCCTAAGACTATGGAGGATTATGGTGTGAATGACTTCTGCGCCTTAACTGCCGCTGTCCTCACCTTAGACTACACTAATGATTTGGACTTAGAGGAGGATACGGAAAGTCCAAGGGAACCAGGTTTGCCTAGAAACTACAAACAGGCAATGGAGTCCAGCGAAAATCATAAGTGGGCAAGTGCGATGAGAGAGGAAATGACTAGCCTCTTTGAGAATTGTACTTGGAGAATGGTACCGCGGCCAAAGGGTCGACGGGTACTTACATCGAGATGGGTTTATACAATCAAAAAGGACGAACAAGGACGACCGATCTAACATAAGGCAAGGGTGGTCGCCAGAGGTTATAAACAGGTAAAAGGACTGGATTATAAGGAGACGTTCGCCTCAGTGTGTAGATTCAAATCGGTGAGGACTCTGCTGGCCATAGCGGCTGCAGAAAACTTTAGCATTACTCAATTTGATGTGAAGACGGCTTTTCTATATGGGGAGCTGGATGAGGAAGTGTTTATGGAACTTCCTGAAGGATTCGAGGAGGGTAATGAAGACATGGTCTGTCTATTAGTGAAAAGCTTATACGGACTGAAACAAGCCCCGAGGATCTGGGCTGAAAAATTGAAAATAATTCTAGGAAAGATAGGATTTGTGGCCACATTGTCAGACCCATGTGTATTCACTGGGGAGTTTGATGGATTCACGGTCTACATAGCTATATATGTAGATGATGGACTGCTACTGTGCCAGTGCCAAGAAATCAAAGAGAGGATCCTTGATCAATTAACTCAAGACCTGATAATTACGGACGGGCCCCCATCGATTTTCCTAGGGATTAGTATAAAAGTCTGCCCTAATGGAGAGATAAGAATCTCTCAGGAGCACTATGTGCGGGAACTTTTATATAGATTCAATATGGTTGACTGTAAAGGGAAGAAGATTCCTATGTCAGCTGGCTGGTCAGCTGAGAAGCTGAAAATTCCAGATGCAAAGTACCCATACCAAGAATTAATGGGAGCGGTAATATACCTAGCAAGGAACACTAGGCCGGACATTAGTTACTCAGTCTCTAAGTTGTCTAGATATTTAACGGGGTACGGTGAGGAGCATTGGAATGCAGCCAAGAAGGTACTCAGGTACTTGAAGGAGACGATCACAAGAGGAATCTCGTTTAATCCGATTAATGAGATGGCAGTGATTGGATATTCGGACGCAGACTACGCGGGGGAGAACGTGAACAGGAAGTCGACGACGGGCATGGTGTTCTTAGCGAACGGATGCCCTATCATTTGGCGTTCACAGCTACAACATTGTGTAGCTATGTCATCCACGGAGTCCGAATATATCGCCTTGTCAGAAACAGCCAAGAAGGCTGTGTGGCTGACAAGGTTCATGGAGGAACTAGGGTTCTGGAGGGCTAATCCCATGAAAATCAGAGTGGATAACCAAGCAGCAATAAGGCTGGCCAAGAACCCGGAATTTCACCAAAGAACAAAACACATAGATGTACGCTATCACTATGTGAGGGAGCAGATTGAGCAAGGTAAAATCGATGTAGAATGGAAACCAACCAAGGAACAGTTGGCCGATTTGTTTACCAAGGCGCTCCCGCATGACACGCTGAATGAACAGATGACTCGAATGAACCTCAACAGGGTCGAAAAGATTGAAAAGTTAGAGGCGGAGGAGACTTTTCATTCAGGTGAAGAACTTGAATCGCCACCAAAGAAAAAGAGGAGGAACGCAAATGTGGAGGATCCAGAGCAACAGAGCATTTTAACAGGGAGATTATGTGGTATGTCTGCATATATGTTAAATGTTATGATGGTGCTGTGTTTGATTGCTCCCATCTCCTCCCAGACGAAAACTGGAAATGTCTTATGGCGTAGACATCCCAGTCCGGTGGCGGGTGGTTTTGAATCTATCCACATGATGGTATCCTTACTTTCACCATGTACAGTCGTGGAGAAAGATAGAACACAAGGAAAACTGGGTGAAGAAATTCACCGTCGATGTCTAGAATCATATGAAGAATATTTTCTAGATGAACTGGAAATCCTATGTCCTCGGAAAAAGTGGATTTCTACTCGTGGAAAAAGAAGCCCATTAATGTTGGCTATGACTCTCATCGCAGTTGTGGCAAGTGCCGGTATCGGAATAGCAGCAATATCAATGGCAGCCACCAACAAGGAGGACATTGAGGTTGTTCAGGAGATAACCGGGAACCTACAGAATAGACTGGACGATTTAGCATCAAAGAATAATACCGGGGACAAGAATATTCACCACCTACAGGAGGAGCTGATAAAAGTGTTGTCCCGGACGGAAATGATCAAAGTTGATCTGAATGATTTTAAGACTAAGAATTTGGAGTCTAATTTCATGATTTCGTATCTAGTAGGAAGGTTACTCATTGGAAGGTCCATAATCCAGGAGTTCAAGAGAGAATGGGCTGATGGAAAGATTTCGGGGGGATTTTTGGATTTTATGAATCTTACTCTTTTTTGTGGCGGAACCTGCCCACTCAGATTCTCTCAGCCGAAAGACTGTAGGCTCAGTGAAGACAGAAGTAAGCTGTTTCTGGATTTTCTAGTACCTATCATAAATTCTGGATTGGTACTAGTGGGGGCGGACCCTTTTACTCTGTTGGTGAAGAATCAACAAGGTAAGAATTGTAAACTTGAATATATAGGGCCTATGAATGCTTTATTATCCAAGAAGGAGGATTGCCTATATGATGTGGATATACGGTTACCATATCCGGGGAACTTAGTTGTATCCTCATATAGTCAATGCCGAAATGGGCTAATTTCTAAAGAGGAAATAGCGCCATATGTTTCGACTGGATGTGCGAGTCAGGACCATGGAGACGTGAAGGACTTCGTACAAGTCAAACTGTATGACGATAAATACTATATTTATTGTTATGGTTCAGAGTATCAAATTGGACCCCGGCAGACGCAGAAGTGACCCAGGGAGGTATTTACTTTACCTCTTGTGACGACCTTTTCTATCAATAAAGTTAAGTTCGAGGGTGCTATGATCGATATGAGTTACACTGAAGAAGTGGACCCATTGTTCGCGGAGACTGCTGGCTTCCATCTGGATTTGGAATTGAACTGGACCAAGATTAATACCGAGCTCGAAGAGGGTTCGTATTATTCAGTAATCAATAGAGGAACGAAAGACCCTTCCCTATTGTGGACGGTGTTAATAACCTGTCTATGTGTTCTGTTGACTCTAGGTATGGGATTTGCTATTATTCTAGTATGCAAGTTCAGGTGGACCTGGAGAATAAATCCGTCTGGACGTGGAATTGGACTTGGTGATGACGACGAGATACTTGCGCTGCTGAATGAGAGCCATAGTACAGCTGGAGGAGGGAACTTGGATTCGAGTGGAACTACTGAGCGTAGTCCACACTTCTCGGGAATTTCTTCATCTACTGGATCTGATAGTCCATTGAGGCTGGTGTTGGTAAAAGACGAGAGGGCACAAAGAATCCGGAACATGATTTTCGGATTACATCCGTCTCCTCCTCGAAGAGAGCCGGAGGTGGAAGGAGGAGCAAGTCATTAACTACTTAGGAGGATGTAGGAGGTACCGGTGGCGGTGGCTCCATGACTCCACCGAGTCATACGAGAGTGTGTGTAGAGTGAAGTAGTTGAATGAGCTTGACGGAATGTGATGACTGGCAAAGAGCAGTCAGCACATTAAGATGCAGTTGGTGTAGTGAATGCACATTGTTAACCTACATGGGGTTTACAATGTGGACGTGGAGTTTGCGACGTGTCAAGATATGTCAGCAGATTCATAACACCATAAGAGTATGTTAATACTGTATTGGCGACTATTACTTCAATAGTCGCCTCATCATTAAAATTGTATTGGCAGCTATTATTATCTATATGATAGCTGCCCATTTGGTTTAATTATGAATGTATGTAATTTGTAACAAGACTGAAATTAAGAGTGAATGATACAATAAAGATTTAGTCTAGAAAATAGATTCACAGGCGTTGGACGTATTTGTTAAAAGTGATCTTTATTTGCATACGGCATAGTGAGATTCAATGAGCATATACACGTATCTATGAGCATATGGGCATAAAGCTAGATACATCCTACAAAGTTGCCTGCTGTTAATAATAATATCGTCACGTCTGTCTGTTTCTGTTTCTTTGCACTTCACACCGACTCTGATTTCGCTTCCTTGTACGTTTGACTGTTCTAATTAAAATAGCAACAGATTCAAACTCTAAATGCCGAATGCACTGTACACTGCGGAGTGCACCCTCTATATTACATACTGCATTGTCCTACATCTGAAGAATCTGGACCAGAAGAGGACTGACACTAGTTATCGTAAATAGTTACATGTAAATTCATAGAGGTACATATTATGCATGCATGTTTAATGCACTTCCACAAACTACCTCACTTTTTTCGGACTTTATCATTAAATATCAGAACGTAAGTTTTTGACTTATTCTGCTGCGCTACATGGTTTCACCACTTATCACAGATGTTCTCGTGACGCGGGATGAATGCGGATATAAAATATGTGGATTCTGGATCATAGTAATGTAATGTAATGTAATGGCTTTATTGTCAAACATACCAGCGACAAGCGCTGATTTCCATAAGCAGACATTCATAATAAATACTAACTAATTACAAATAATAGCATTATTAAAAATAATAATAACACTTAATAAATTAAATATTAATACCTAAAATTATCTTAACCCAATCAACCGTTTGTTTAAATTAAATTGAAAATCCTTAATATTTTCACATGAAAGAACTGACAATGGGATTGAATTCCATAATTTGGCAGTTCGATATTGATATGAGTTATGGTAGAAGGAAGAACATTTCTTTATTTTAAGAAAATGAGAGTGACGTGAAGAACGACTATTGTCATCTCGCTTAATTTCTAGCAAACAGGCTAGTTGAAATGATTGGGACAGAAAAACACGTTTCATAGAAGCAGTCATATAAGTCAATCTTTCGAAGACAGTTAATATTGAAAAAGATTCATATAACTTATACATATCTATTTGTTTCTTTTTAGCATGCTTTTTGTAAGGAATTGTTAAAACATGTTTTGAGTTCATATTAAAGTGGTAGCCTTTAAAATGAATACATTTAAGGAAGTGGTCAATAATCCTTTGGCATTTTTTTAAGAGGTTATTAGAGACTGCGCCCCACACAGGGAGCCCATAGTCAATTTGAGAGAATATTAAAAATTTAAATACAATTTGTAGTAAGTTTTCTTTTATAAATCTCTTATATTTAACAAGCTGCGAGCATTTAAACGAAATTTTACTAATAACATAATTGCAGTGAATATCAAACTTTAGAAAGTTGTCAAAAAAAAAACCCAAATATTTAAAATTATCAACTTTTTTAACTATGTTAGAACCACACATAATACTATTAAAATTACATTTTTGTTTAGATTTAGATTTATAAAATACTATATACTCTGTTTTGATAAAATTAATTTCCATATCATTAGTCAAACACCAATTATGTACATTTCTAAGGGCATTCTCTAATTCAGCTTTTACTTGTAAAGATGTATCAGTTTTACATACTGATTCAATATCGTCAGCATAAAGAGCTGAATCTTTCAGTACCTGCGATATATCGTCAAAAAATAGTATAAATAGAACAGGCCCAAGAACGTTTCCTTGTGGAACTCCACGATTTAATGGGTACGATTTAGAAATATAATCCCCTAACTTTATTGAAAATTCTCGGCCAGTCAAATAACTACTATTAGGGTTGAACTAGTATCAGATTTGGTAGGGCCAGTATCAAACCTTTTTTGTAAGAGGCTCCAGGAGAACATTGCTCTCTCCGGTCATGTACATAAATCAATAGAAAATAACATTGTTATAGATCCTGTCGCATTTTTCTTTTCGGTTTTACTTTTATGCTTACGATTATTCGCAGGCCATATAGACGGAGCTATATGCATTGAGATACAGATTTGTCGTATCCAAGTTCCGTGTGTGTGAAAGTTGACAATAGACTGTAGTAATCGAACAACTTCTGAATACCCCAATTCATATAATACTAAAAATAAATTTGATACTAACAGGAACGACATAACGGCAATGATTATTGGGTATGTCGAAAGGATAGGAAGTGTAACGGAAGAATAGGGCCATATAGCTGTGCATATAGCTGTAATAGGCAGAACATAACTATTGACAGCTTTGTATGTAATGTATGTAGTATATTGTAGTGAAAGTCTGGAAAGAGAAAGCTATTTATGGCAGAATGCAGGGGAATGAAAGCATCTTTTTCAACCGAATTCACTACATATGTCGGAGGTCATGTATTTTAGTTATCATTGAAATTTGAAATTTTAGAGACAAAACGTTGACGAACAGAATCTAGGGGTAAAGGAATACGAGGGTAAAATTGGCACAGATTTTTAAACTATTAAATACGTTTAAGTATCTTGTAACTATCCTCAATGTTTTAAACCTAGCTTTTTTAATTGTAAAAATCTTGTATTCAAAAAAATGAAACTATTTGAAAAATCATTAAATTACTGTTTAGAAAAGAGTCAAAACCTCAGAAAACATTAAATTTCATCAAAATCAGATGAGAACTGTAGAATTTACAGGACTACAAAATATTACAATTTGATTTTGTTAAACTTTGGTGGGCTACTGTGACGAAACAACGCAAAATGCAATAGAGTTACTTTGGATCTTCACTGTTTAAAAGTAGCCTGATTTTTGTAGACATGAATTTTTGAAATTGGCGCGTACCATGTAAAACCATTCTCTTGGTAGTTAGTAGTACTGCTACTGTTGTTCGACTCCGAATACGGATTCCAATTCAGATTTAGAGTGTATTGCTTTCTCTGCCAAGTCTAAGACCGGCAATACATTGGACTACGTTATCAGAATGCGTAGAGATGCGTACGTTGCGTATGTCGCTGAATTCTAACATTCCGCATGATTTATTGTATTATTCGTTGCACGTGCATCTCGAGGTCGATCCCTAAAGCTTCTCTCCTCATTCACTCTCCGTCTTGTGAGCTTAAAGTCTACAGAGTAAGTCCACTTTGTTTTTGTGAGCGCTGGACTGTGAGTTAAGCGTAGGCTCGGCTACATTTTGAAACGTATTTTCTTAAAATACCAATTTATAAGCAGGTAAGAGGTGACTCAGGACATTCGTTCCTTACAACACTCTACAGCCAAAACGCATTAAAATTCAAAATTAGTTTGTATATAGATATTTCTTAAAGTAGCTTCATTGCGAAACCAGCAAACAAAATAATTTTAAAAATTAGTTGGAAAATTCAATATTTATCTTTAACAAACTTATCTTTATGTTGAATTTAAATAATGCAAACTGCTTTCAGGTATTTTATTTTTTAAATCATACTTTATATACTAACTTCATTTTCATAAAAAAATGCGTTTTGAAAACACGTGAAAATTTTATAAAATTGCTGCCAGTGCAATTTTAAAATGAAATATTATCGAAGAAATGAAGCTTTTTCCAAACTACACTTACAAGTATGTAAATTAAATTTTACTTTGAAATTGAAAATCTAATTAGGGCTCAGTTTTGAAAAACAATTTTTTTTTATTTTTTAGCCAATTTATAAAACGTCTTCAAAATAATTGTAATATCCTCAAATAATTTTTTTATTTATAATTTCTACAATAAGCGTGTCTTTCATATAAATTACTGCTTAGGAATTTTGAAGTCTGGTGTGTTTAAGCTGTAAGTAAGAGGGTGGGGAAGTACATTTGTTACCCTGTATTTTCTACTTTTCCTTATACTGCATTAGTATTTCCATTTTGAGACTTTCATGGGACTTTTTTAATTTACATGTGTGTGTCTACTTAAATTCACACAATTGACCTCAAAATTAAAACCCAAACCTGAATCCGGCATTTTCATATTTACTTATTTATTTTAGGATTCTCGCAATTTGTAGTCATTGCATTGGAAGCTGTAATTATGAACCATCCCACTTCCCTACTCTTCAATTTGTTTTGAGTGAACTTAACTTTTAGGCATAATTTATGGATGCTTCCTTTGCTGTTGGTCTATAAATATTCAGTATGGCTCATACTCGTGTTTTTGGAAGGGTGATGGCCCTATTTTTCTATGAGCAAAGGCACATCGTCTGTGAAGAACCAAAATGAATCATATCCGTTTTTAGCTAAAAACAATATCTACTATCTACTAAAATACTGAAACATGTCTTGATAGCATTTAAATAGAACATTTCACACTTTTAAAAACATGTAAATAGAACATTTTACGCTCTTAAAAAACATATAAATAGAACATTTTACACTCTTAAAAAACATGTAACTAGAACATTTTACACTTTTAAACTTTTGTTGATTTTACGCCTGTTTCTCATTTTTTATGACATAGCTCATTTTGACTCTAGCTTAAATTGCAAATGGGCCATTTTGGTTCTTCACAGACGATAGATAAATAATGCAGTTAAATTATTCAAAAATATGAATAGTAAATACCCAAATGGGATTGGTCATGGCATAACCATAGCTACATGGTATGAATTACCTACGTAGTGTACTATTCATATACAAATCTACTGTGACATTGACATAAATGTTTGTGAAATGCATGCAAAGTTGGTTACGTAACACAAAGATACATGTACCATACTAGAAAAGCATTCATGTCACACAATGGAGAATGGAAAGTCGCTTTTATCCATGGGGAAATTCGGGAATTTAAAATTTAAATAAGCATGGAATGCATAATGAATTATGTCGTCCTCTGTATGATTACAGTGTATTCTATGTGCAATGTTATTTATGAAAATGAATGTCTTGCTTGCAAAGGTAGGAATACAAGACGGTTATTGGGAGAAAGTGATGCCGTAATACAATCACACAGCTAAGAACAGCACTTTGAATATAACAAGTCCTTCAACTTTTTGGACATGAAACACGTTTAATAACAAAGCAGTACAGGAGGCAGGCAGGACACTTTTAGCTTTTTACACCGTAGAAGACTTTCTTCTCAAAAAGTCAATAGGGCTCGACTATTTGCATTTTAATATTTGTATCTTAAGAATCAGAAATCCTATCAAAAATTCTATCAGAATTGTGATTTAAATTTTCTCCACTGCTCCGCCACTCGGCAATTGTGTTTTTTAGCTTTTAAAAACAATATCAGCGCATCTACAAAAATATTTAAATGTTTCTTGATAGCATTTAAATAGAAAATTTCGCACCTTTTCGAAAACACGGAATTAGAATATTTTGCACCATTTCGAAATCATATAAATAAAACATTTTGCACCTTTTCGAAAACATGTTTAGAACATTTTGCACCTTTTCGAAAACATGTAAATAGGACATTTTACGCTTTTAAAAAACTCCTAAATTAACATTTTACACATTTTTCTAATTTTGGTTTTGTGACATAGCTCATTTTGATTCTAGCTTAAATAGAATATGGGTCATTCTGGTTCTTCACAGACGATATCTTCCAAAAACGTCAATAGGGCTCGAAAATTTTCATTTTTATAAGCAAATCAGAATAAGCAAATTCTTACAAAGGACTCTCAAAATTGAGATTTCAGTATTCTCTACATTCTCTGCTCCAACCTATAACTCCCTTCAGGAGTATAAGCAAAAACCAATTTGTTTTTATTTTCCATCAAACAAAAATAAAATATGAAGTTTTTCACTTTTTAATCTTTGCTTTCATTCTTATGCTCGTGCATGAGATGGAAGATAAAAGAAACATCTGAAATTTGAAAGCTATCAGAGTTGAAATCAAGGTCTAAACCTTCCGGCACCGGCACTTAACAGTTGTGTAACGCTCTTGAAAATAAAATCTAAAAGTAGAAGTGCTTACGTGTTGCCATTGCTACCGGCGTCAGCGTCCTTGAGCTTTTGTATAATTAGATTTTCGAATTCTGTAGAAATCTAAAGTACTGAAAGGACATATACATAAATAACAGAGCTGCTAATTCAATTTAAACTTAACTCAAGAACTTCATTACATTTGATATTTTTGCCCTTTGAAATTATATTTCCTTCAAAGTACAAGCGATCAACGAAAAGGAAGGCTGCAAAACCATAAGGGCGTACGTATACTGTCATTTACAAAACAGGGCTACATTTAAAAATAAGTTTTACCCTTTTTTGCTTACTGTTCTTGAATTTATGTTATTGATTTATTTCCATCCAAGTACACATGAAGCGTAGGAAAGAGTAGATTGCAGATTCGAGATAGTAAACTAGAGAGCTGAGGAAGAGAGTCAAGTGAGAAGATAACAGTGGGAGACCAGAACCAGAATGATGGTCCTATCACACAAATCTTAGCCTCGTTTTACATATTATTTGCTCCCAACTATTTTTGGCCCACATCTATGTACATAGCTACAAGAGGACTGATATGTGATTTTTGAGGGGGAGATGGGACGAGTAAAATGTGTTTTATTCGCCTTTTTAAATGGCTTCGATCTCTCTACGTCGACAACTACACGACTGCATCTTGGAAAAACTGAAAACTGGAACTGGAAGAGAGAGCGCTTGACTTTCCCGGTCCCGGCTCGTTAAAAGCATTAACTTTTTTTAGTTAAAAACAAAAAATAAAATAGGAAAAAGTATTAGAACAACACAAATATCAGTGATCTCATACTTAACAAATTCTCCGCTACCCGAATCAAATCGAAGATATACGGGACTGACTGATTGTGACACAAAATAATACAATTTAATAAATCCACAAACTATCAAATTCTGTCACCAAAAAAAGGAAGGCAACCCAGTAAAAACCTGAAGCAAACGTACTCGAACTGGTGAACAGTGGCACAACAAATACACTATAACACCCATACGTTAGTGGAACTGCACTGCTCCTTGTTGCATCTTTTATTCACTCCTCAACTGACAACCTCCTTCAAACTGAAACTGTATAGAACATTGACTAAAATCAAAACTGAAGTATTTATCTATCTGAAAATTTAAAGCGACTACAAACTCAACTTTTAAACTCATACACGAAGAAATTAATATTATTATTAACAACCGCAAAACAACCAGAAGAAGAAAAGAAAGATCGGGATTTAAAAGTTTCAAGATAGACGACTCTACATGCAAACTAAAAGTTGGAAGAGAATGTACAGCCAAATATAGTTCTCTAATTTAGAAATTTTGAACTACGATTTTAGTTATTATTGTTATACTATCATGGGTTATAACATATTAGTGTAAAAATCAATCCTAACTTTAAGTAGTAAAAAACATCTCTCAGTATACGGGTCACGCCAAAATTTTCCTCGAATTCTCCCTACCAACCCTATGCATGACAGTCATCGTAGGCGATGCCATGGATTCTGTCACTGTGTAGGTCTGTCAGCTTGAGTTTTTCATTAATTACTATATACAGTGGGAATTTTAATTAATTGCAACTTACAGTGGGACGTGACTTATGACGAACCTACAGTGGGACACTGATAAAACGGAGTCTCAGGCGATTTCCTTATTTTACAAATACTACAGTGTGACCCAGATATTTTGGCAACCATAGTACGACACAATCAACTAGTACACTAGAGTAGGACACATATACCACGGACGCGGATAAAGAACTTACTAGACGGAAATGGAGCAAGGGTTGATGCGAATGCACGCCTAAGCACCAGCTGATACGCATAGTCAAATAACTAGTACACTACAGTACGACACGAATAAAACGGACGTGGATAAAGAATTGACTAGACGAGGAAAGGACAAGGGTTGATGCAAATGCGCGCCTAATGTTTAACGGCCACCATAAGACACAAATAACTCGTACGCTACAGTAGGACACATGTATAACGGACGCGGATAAAGAATTGACTAGACAGGGAAGGAGCAAGGGCTGATGCGATTGCACGCCTGAGCACCAACTAATACGCGGGGTCAAATAAAACAGAAACCAACCGTAAAGTGAAACTATTGAATGTTGCGAAATAACATCCTACTTCCTACGTCCAACTTTCTCCGTAATATACTCCTATGCCGAACATAATCCAAGACGCTAACCAAATAAACCGAACCCCCCCTTCTCACAAAAAACTGAAATCACCGACAGACATTGAGGACAACAAAAAGCGTAAGCTATCATTGGAGGACATCAACGAAAGCAAAAAAGCAAAACCCCAAGAACTGACTGTAGACGATTTGCTGGAATTGGACGAATTTGAGCAAGAGGACGTAGCTTACAGCGAAACAATGGGTTTAGAGCAAGTGCTTGAAGCCATAGCGCAGGAAAAACTAGAGGTTACAACCAACCTATCACGTAAAATAGCAGCGACAGAAACGAGCATCCAAGAAAGGCTCGACTCAATTGAACACTCACTTAATGGCAAGGTTGAGGAGCTAACGTCGCGAATATAAATTCTTGAAGAAGAGAACGAGCAATTAAAAGCAAGAATAACTACGTTAGAGCAGCACCCAAAAGGCTCCACAACCAACAACGAACTGGAAAAAAGACTCCTTCGAATGGAACTAGAGGCTAAGAAACTGAACCTTATCTTCACTGTTATTAAAGTCCAAAAAGAAGAAAATCAGGATATACTAAGAACCCTAGTCACTAGTTTTATCCATGACACTCTGAATCTTAAGATTATAAACTTAGCCACTGTCATGAGAATAAGAAGCAAAGGAAGCATCCCGCTGGAAAAAGTCTGCGTCTCTTTCAGTTCCCTTGAGGACCGCAACACTGTAATAGGAGCCAAAAAGAAGCTCAAGGAGACAAAAGACTCCAGATATTCTATCAATCCTGACTTACCGGCGGCGATGGCTAAAGCAAAATACGAGGAGCGCAAAGCTAAGAATATGGCGAGACCACTAGGCGACAACGTGGTAACAGACATGCACATTTTATAGGATACAGGCGGGCCCATACACATCAAACATACACAAAATAAACCTTCTGTAAATAGAATCTTATACTGGAATGTAAATGGACTAATGAAAGACAAACAAGAAAAAGCGACAATAATTGTACAAAATGACGTGGATATTTTTTGCTTATCCGAAACCTGGATTTCAGAACTTAATGACGACTAAAAGAGAATTTTTAATTACTACACCATTATGTTGACTCCTGCAGTAGAAGAACGAGGCAGAAATAGCGGAGGACTCATTGTGGGAACGCGAAATAGTATCACTCAGAAGTGTAAACTTGTGCACCAAGACCGCTACAAAACCACAATCGAATATAAATGTCAAGGAAAACCCACTCTCATCTGCTTCGCATACATACCTCCAACATCACAGTATGACGATGAAATAGATAACATTTTTATAGACTTCCCTCAACTCCACAGGCAAAGGTGCATCCTAATGGGGGACTACAATAGTAGGACTGGTAGCTTCGAGAACCCTTCAGAGGCCACGCAGCATTTTAGTAGAACTAGGAAATCTTCAGACCTGAATACTAACAAAAGAGGAAAAACGTTAATAGAGCTCATCACAGAACACGAACTAATCATACTAAATGGAAGAACCCCGTCTGACCAGCACGGCCACTCCACTTACGTAGGACACAATGGTAGCAGCCTCATTGACTTATGTCTATGCAACAAAAAAACGATAGACTACGTCGAAGATTTCTCAGTAATCGAATGCTTGGAATCGGACCACCTGCCAATCCTAATTAAGATAGCACATACCTGGCAAAAACAAGCCTGTGCTCTAAATGCAGTAGAGAACAAAATACAATCGAACAAAGAGAAGGCCATGGACTTTCAAAACCAACTCAAAGCAGACAGCACAGATTTGAACATTAAGCGATGCGACTTCAAACCCCTTGAAAATTTAATCTACCAAGCAGCAAGCAAAACTGGAATGCGCACTAATACCAGTGCTGACTTGAAGAAGAATCATGGCCCCAAGTGGTTCGATAAAGAGTGCAGCCTTGCTAAACGAAATGCCCTCTCTCTCTTGCACGAGTATCGGAATGACACACTACGTAATCAAACAACTAATAACATACTCGACAACCTGATACAAGCCAAAAAAGAATACCGCAAGCTTTGCCAGAAGAAAAAGAAAGCATTCTTTGACACAGTTCAAACAGAAATCCATCACAGTAAAGATTCGGCAGGATACTGGAAGGCAGTGAACATGCTTAGAGACAAACAGTATAGTTTCAAAACTAACAATATTAAAAAATTACAATGGGATTTACATTTTCGATCTGTCTTTGAGACCTCAGACACCGACATTGTGGAAGTGTGCACACCCCTTGCTCAAGCTTTACTAGATGACCCTGCCCTACTTGATGCTGAAATCACACTGTCAGAACTTTTTAAAGCAATCAAGAACCTTGCCAACAACAAATCGTTGGGAGCAGATGGCATACCCAACGAAGTATGGAAAAATGTGGACTCAAAATCGTACGACTACCTACTTCAGCTGCTTAACAAAGCCAAAGCCGAACAAATACCAAGTGGCTGGGCTGAAATCATAACAATACCAATTTTTAAGAAAGGCGACGCAGAACTGCCCAGTAATTATAGGCCTATTGCTTTAATCAATACAGTCACCAAGCTATACACCTGTATAATGTCCAACAGGCTTAACTCGTTCTGCTTTGCAAACAACACAATATCGGAGAACCAAGCAGCCTACAGACGAGCAAGAGGATGCACAGATCATATATTCGCACTCTACTCCTGCATTCTGAGACAGCTGAATAGACCAGCCCTAAAGAAAAATGGAAGACTGTATGCGTTGTTTGTTGACCTAAGCCAGGCATTTGACTCCATTAAAAGAAACAAACTGTGGTGTAGACTGAAAGAAGCGGGTCTGAGCGACCAGTTTATAGCTAAAATCAAAGAACTATATGATTTAGCTAAAACTAAAGTAAGGTGCAAGGAGGAATACACAGACTTGATAAAAGTGATAGGGGGAGTCTTACAGGGTGAAACGCTGTCGCTAACTCTCTTCATCATATACATAGACAAAATTACTGAAATACTCCGAGCAAGTAACATACAGGGAATACAGATGTTTACCTTTGAATTACTCATCCTCCTATACGCAGATGACATCATCCTTCTTGCATCTAACGAACTAGACCTACAAAGGCAAATGAACACGCTCAGCAGCTTCTTCAAGGATAACGACCTAACAGTAAACCTGTCTAAAACAAAAGTCATGATCTTCCGCAAAGGCAACACAATCAGTAACTCCATTAAGTTCAAATGGGAAAGTAAGCCACTAGAAATTGTTAAAGAGTACGTCTATCTTGGCGTCCCCTTTTCGCATAGCGGAATCTTTAATAGAGCGAAAGAACATTTTTTTGGCAAAGCAAGATTAGCGCAAACAAAGCTGTTTGAACTTTTTTACAGAGCAAAACTTAAGGACATAAATATACATGTGAGGCTATTCAAATCTCTTGTCAGCTCGATCTTAATGTACGCAGCACCGGTCTGGGGACTACGCTACAGCGAAGAACTAGAAACCTTTCAAACTATGTTTCTAAGAAGGCTTACGGGAACATCCAACTCGACACCAGGATACTATCTAAGACTGGAAACAGGAGCGCAAAACATCAAAATGCAATTGTTTAAAGCACTTCTGATGTTTCTCCAGAAAATTATGAACTCTAAGGAAGACGGCATAACCAAAAATTGTTATGAAGAGCTATCACAGATACAAGGAACAGACCACAGATACAACTAGGTGTTGCAAGTGAAAAAGATCTTTTCCGATGCATCAATGAAAGGAACGTTCCAGAATCTTAACAGCGAGTATTTAAAGCTGCATAAATCTGAAGTCTTAGAGAAGTACCGACTAAGCTGTGTTAATATGGACGTACAAAGAATGCAAAGCTGCAACACACTTAAATACTATAGCCGCCTAAAGACCCACGCACTAAGATCGGAATATTTTGAAATGGGATTAGCATGGAACATGGTGAAGTTCATACTGAATCTAAGATCTGGCCTGCCTAGAATTGTCCTTAGGGGAAAGGTCACCAACACTTACGGAATGAACAGACTATGGAAGCGAGCAGAGACCCCTGACTGCGACCTGTGTGGGAGGGAAGAGGAAGACACCTTTCATGTAATGCTCAACTGTCCACATTACGCATATCCAAGAATCAAATTCCTCAGAAAACTAAGCGAAGCAAGACCAGGCAGGAAAAGCCTTATGGTACACATCTATAACAAATACCACAACGCCGAGGGATTTGAACTACTTTTTAATTTCTGGGATACAGCCATCAGGACTCGAAATTTTCACTACGAATGCATCGGAGAGGCCTGACTCCCCTTCCCCCCCTTCATCAAACTACAGATGACTCCCTTCCTCCTTTTTCTATCAAGACACCGAGAGAAAAAGAAAACAATACTCTGATACACATTCACATTATATTATATTTATAACATGACTAAGAATGACTATATTATACTGTGTAAGAATAATTAGTAACATGCCCTCTTTTTCAGCCAAGAAATAACCATAATTACATATACTAAATCAAACATATTTATTATCATATCAAACCAAGGATCAATTACCTCTGTAAAGCTAAAAATGTAAATAACCAATGTTGTATAGGCTGCGGCCAAATCGACTCAATGAATAAATTATTATTATTATTATAATGCTCGTGCATGAGATGGAAGATAAAAGAAACATCTGAAATTTAAAAGCTATCAGAGTTGAAATCAAGGTCTAAACCTTCCGGCACCGGCACTTAACAGTTGTGTAACGCTCTTGAAAATAAAATCTAAAAGTAGAAGTGCTTACGTGTTGCCATTGCTACCGGCGTCAGCGTCCTTGAGCTTTTGTATAATTAGATTTTCGAATTCTGTAGAAATCTAAAGTACTGAAAGGACATATACATAAATAACAGAGCTGCTAATTCAATTTAAACTTAACTCAAGAACTTCATTACATTTGATATTTTTGCCCTTTGAAATTATATTTCCTTCAAAGTACAAGCGATCAACGAAAAGGAAGGCTGCAAAACCATAAGGGCGTACGTATACTGTCATTTACAAAACAGGGCTACATTTAAAAATAAGTTTTACCCTTTTTTGCTTACTGTTCTTGAATTTATGTTATTGATTTATTTCCATCCAAGTACACATGAAGCGTAGGAAAGAGTAGATTGCAGATTCGAGATAGTAAACTAGAGAGCTGAGGAAGAGAGTCAAGTGAGAAGATAACAGTGGGAGACCAGAACCAGAATGATGGTCCTATTACACAAATCTTAGCCTCGTTTTACATATTATTTGCTCCCAACTATTTTTGGCCCACATCTATGTACATAGCTATAAGAGGACTGGTATGTGATTTTTGAGGGGGAGATGGGACGAGTAAAATGTGTTTTATTCGCCTTTTTAAATGGCTTCGATCTCTCCACGTCGACAACTACACGACTGCATCTTGGAAAAGCTGAAAACTGGAACTGGAAGAGAGAGCGCTTGACTTTCCCGGTCCCGGCTCGTTAAAAGCATTAACTTATCATTGAATGACCCAAAACGATAGCTTGTGAGACACGTAATGAACCGTGAAAAATGCTCTTAGAGAATAGGAAAAAGTTAGTCGCTTTCCTTTTTTTTTATTTGGACATTTTTGGGAACAGTTGCTAGTAACTAGTAATGCTGGTGTCTTTTGCACGTATGACCTTTTCTAGAAATCTAAAATTCTAAAATCTGAAATTTTTGTTTGTTTTGCAGCGTACAAAATACATATAGTTTAAACTGCATTTTTTTGCTGGATTTCACTGTCTATTTACATTGCAATGTAGATGTTGTATATTATAATGTTACTACTGTGTTGCTCCGGACGAAGACAGTGAACAATAACACTGACGACGAAAAATAAATTGGCAGATTTGCATGCAGCCATTTTTGTGGTGAAATTAAAGTTTATGAGTCCCAAAGTTGCAGTTGTGATGGGAAACTGCATATTATGCAATAAAACCGACCGTGCAAGAAATACAAGAAAAAATCGGATATTTCAGTAGCTCACTTATGCTTTTGCATGGTAGTCCTGTCCTAGTGAGTAAGTTGAAACGAAAACATTTTGACTTTCAAATATTTCAAACTGAAAAGTGCCCTACCAATGGCAACTCCATTATTTAAATGTTAATAATATGCGGTTTCAATTGCAGTGGGTTTGCATTCAAAGATACTTGCGTGACATGTCGTTTGAGATAAGGAGACATTTAAGGTGGCTGAGGTACAGTAAACATGATCGCATTATCAAATATTGTACAGGCAATATGTGCTATGGGTTTTCCATTTTTAATCTTGAATGTAAAAATTTAGTACGGAGACAATTTAATGCAAAAAGCTTCATGTAAATTAAAGAAAATACTGTTTTATTTTTATACACGAAAAACCGAAACTCTAACCTTTCGCATTATTGTTACAAGAAGTCCTGCAGCTATTTTGATTTGAACTATCTGCAAAATTGTATATGCAACGATTATTTAAAAATATTAGCTATAGACATGAATGATATACTTGTATTGTTAAATTCACTCAAATAAATTTAAATAGCGATGTTTGATTTTAAAAAATCTGTCTTATAAGGTATTATCACCTCAAATAGCAAAATATAACATGAAAACTTTAGCTACAACTTACTGTTACATTTTATCAGTTACGTATAAAACTAATTGAGATTTTTCAATTTCTAACCTATAAACCTTGTGTTAAAGGGTGAAAATTTAGACAGACTCACCCTAGTGGAAATCTGTATATGTGCTGATACGGGTCAAAAGACCAAGACTCATTAACTCAGTGGTTATGAAACAGATGGGTTTAAACAACAGTGCAAATATCGAAAATAGAAGTAAACACAAGCAGAAATGAAGATAAAAAGTAATACAGGTGAAAAATAATGACTGTGGGGTAAAGTAAAAATGCTACAACCGTATGGAAGCTCTAAATATATTCAAGACGTCTCAAGTAATATTTTAGGCTTTTCAAGAGAGGCGGAAAAACACGACCTTTCATAAGCAGTACTTTTTATTCAATCTCCTCCATCATCCAATTCAATCCCTGATTTCACAATGAGAGTACAAATGATAATTTAATAAATAATCGAAGAATTTAGGTTGGTTTTGCAATGACCACATAGTTGGTCACCGACATAAAATAGTTGATCTAATTTAAGCGTGAATGAAATCTCTACGGATTGGTAAATTTCGTAATGCGAAATATCAAGAATATTATAGAATATAAATACAGAATATAAATACTCTAGAATTAAATAACAGTGGAAATATGTATGTATAAAGAATGACTAGTTGTAATGAGTGTATTTATGCTCATCATGCAGTTTGCTGTTTACAAACAGTAAGTGAACTAAAAACTCATGCATCGATAAATATACATAGGCATGCGGTGAAAGATAAATTCATATATCAAGAAATGTACATGCATCATCATTCTTCATGCTCATACTGGCATTTGATTTTAAGCTTATGAAAAAGTATACTATAATTTAAACTAAAATTATGTAATACTTAACCTGTGGGTGTACGTAGTGTGTGACGTTTGAGACATACTTAATGAGTAATGCAGGTGTGAAAAGTACTCATATATGTATGACTTAAAACCCTCCTTTTTTTTAATTGTCGTCGTCTGAAAGGCGGTATACGGCAAGTGAAAAAACCCTCTCTAAAATGGTGTTGTTATTTCTCTTTATCAGTAAACTCCACCTCCAAGAATCTCAGATGGCTCGGTTTGATGGCTGAATTAGGTAGTTTCTCTTCTACTGCTGGTGGTGCCTGTGATTGTATGAGTACAGTAACATTTCCCTCCTCAGCTTTGTGTGGTGTTGGTAGTGGGCCGTGTGGTGTGACAAGCGCACTTTTCCTACGTATCTCCTCCTTCTCATCCACTTCACTTCGTCTGTGAACAAGAATCGTCCCTTGGCTCCGGTGGTGGTGTTCGTCCAAGTAACTACTGTTGGGTCTCCCTCGTCTCAGTGGGGCTACAGGTGTTTCAGTTGGTCCCTCCGTTCCAAGTAACTGCAGCTCAGCTTGCTGCTCTTTCTCTCCCTTCTCTTTCATCGTCTCCCAGTAACTCCCTCTCCACTCACGCTTTAAGAACGCAGCACTCAGTTTCCACTTAAAATATATAGCTGTAAAAGCCATACACAGAAAAACAAAAATAATTAGAATCATCCACATGTACCATGGTATGCTACTATCTCTTTCCCATGATGACGTGTCTATGCTGTTGTCGCTCTCGTCAAATGTGATGTTCAAGTTGTTCATGTCTATTTTCATTCCCATGTGGTAGTCGAGTGAGTTTACTAATAGGGAGTCTTCGTGCTCGTTAAAGATAATGTTAAGCACATCTCCTCTATACGTGTTGTTCGCAATGGTGAATGTTGTCGTGATGGGCAGTAGGAAGATTTCATTGGGGCAGGGGTTGTGTCTGGTGGTACCTACACGTATGTTCAAGCCTAGGCAGTATATGTGAAAAAACGCATTATACACTTTGACTTGTACACTTCCCTCCGCATCTTGTGCTGTGCTATTTCGACAGTTTTGAAGTACATACTTGAGTTTGTCTTCATACGAGTTCCGTGGATTACATTTTTGGTGTGTTCTTGCTACCACTCTATTCATGAAACTCCAGTCGAGCCCTGTATCGAATACACAGCCTTGATCCCTTGAAAGCAAAGCATTTGGTGGTCCTTGATATTTCAAATCACACGTCCGATTTTCTTTTCTCCATAGTAAGGTAAATAGGTCAGCTACGACAAGTGTCAGGTTGGGATTGACGAGTGGCACAATGAAACTTAGATGTAAAATGTCCATTTGTGGGTCACTTCTACATTGTTGAAATTCAGCTAGTTCCAGTGGACATAAATTCCCGCACGGTAAACTGAAGTTCAGGAAGTCGAAAAATTCGTCATCCATATGACCACGGCTCCAGATCCTCTTAGTGTGTTGAATCATCGCTCCGCTTTGGGTGAGTCTTGATACCAGGTAGGCAATATCAAACTCCAGTCGCTCGATCTCTTCAGGTGAGTCCTTCCGTTTGCTAATTATTTGGTTAACAGCATTAGTTATTTTCGCCATTTGTTTGTAGAAGGCTCTAAAATTCTGTGTGTCCTCCTTAATTTTCAGCTCCAATTTGTTAAAATGTTCGGCCAGTTCTAATGTGTGTTCACTGTTCATTTCAGCTCGGTGTTCGGCCTGGTATGACATCCTAAGTCCAGCACTGGTGAAAACAGCGAGAGCCGTCATAATTACATTGGTGAAAACGGATCTTCGTCTCCTGATTTTGGTCTTGATGGGGGGGCAGATCGCCTTGAGAGGCAAAAGGAAAGTC
This sequence comes from Dicyrtomina minuta, assembly GCA_949802685.1. Classification (NCBI taxonomy): domain Eukaryota; kingdom Metazoa; phylum Arthropoda; class Collembola; order Symphypleona; family Dicyrtomidae; genus Dicyrtomina; species Dicyrtomina minuta. Next base: position 124,804,690 of record OX461808.1, read on the forward strand.
CTCTTATATTCTCTTTGGCATTGTTGTTTGAGTTCGTGTCCCACATTTTTCATATTATTATCTGGATACTTCAATAAATCGCATGGTGATAATAAGCGTATTTTGATGTTGTAGGAATTGTACCCATAAAGTGGTGGATTCTCCGATCCCCGCCAAATGACTGGTCCTCCTTCATCTACCGTTTCTGCTCCTCCGCCAAGGATCAACATCAAGAAATACATACATCCGAGAAAAAATAGTGAAAGTATATAGTGGTAGGGAGTGCGCGATTTCTTCGGTGGTGGTGGCAGCTCTGCTTCCCTCCTTAATTCGTGTGTTGTTGACTTTCCAAAATTTCGACCCGTCTGATCCTGTCTGATCTTGCCTGGAACAGGATTATGTGTGTCTTAAAATGCTGTTGATCTATTTTTGTTTTGAGAAGTACTCGCCCTCCTTTCCTCCTTACTATTGTGATGTTGGTAGGTAGGGAGTGACGATGTAGAATTTCCTCGGTGGCCTGGCTCCTCGTTTTGATATGCGTGAAGTTTAGCTCCTCGTAGTCCTACTGTGCTCCTCTTTTCCTGTACACTCGCCCTCCTTCCCTCCTGGCCGTTTGCAGAATTTGAGTTGGTGGCCGGTGCCTTTTTACGTCTTCCTCCCTCCTGGCTTTGTTGAGTTTCGGAGTTGGTAGAAGGTTTTGATTTTTGACTTCCTCCCTCCTGGCTGTGTGGAGCCAGGAGGGTGGGTGGAAGGTTTGTTTTGCCATGTTTTTGTGCTCGATGGTGGCCCCATGGTGGGGAGTGCTCCTCTGGTGGTGGTGTTATGTACAGCTATACTTGCAGCTTGTACTGCCTCCTGTCTGGTGGTAAAGATTGAGAGAACCTCCGGGTTGTTAGTAGAGAAGTATGGTCCCGAGTTGGTGTGAGAGTTAAAATTCCGAGTTGTGGTGGTGGAGTTGTTATGTACCGCATTGCTTTTGGTAGCGGATACTCCCTCCTGGCCGGTAGAATGGTGGTAAAGTCCATGTCCGGTGGTGGAAAGTGCTCCCTCCTGGATTGTAGTGGAGTGTGCTCCCTCCTGGCCGGTGGAAAAGTTAAAATTCCTGTTTCCGGTGGTGGAGTGTGCTTCCTCCCTGGTGAAAGTGAAGTGTGCGCCCTCCTTGATGGTAGAAAAATTAACTGCCTCCTTACCGCTTCTATTATGAAGTCTCGAGTCTTGTTTTGGTGCTCCTCCTCGTCCGGTGAAAGCTCCGGTGGAAGTAGAAGTCTTTTTCGATTTTTATAAGTTTTTGGTGTGCTCCGATTTGTAATTTCCTTTGTCACTTCGTACCTAGTTAGTACTGGTGGTGGGGATTGAAGACGGGGTTTTCTTGAAAACGTTTTTTTTTAATTAGCGTCCAGCCAGACTGTTCTTTGGGGACGTCGTTTGGGCTCCGGTGGTGGAGATGGTGTGCGTGGTAGAAAGTAAGCCGCATTGTCCGCCCTCCTTGCTTTACAAATGGAGCAGTCAGACTTACGTGACCTGTGCTGTTGATCTGATTTTTGACAAACAGATTGTGCACATTCTGATAGTGATAGAAAAGCAGAAGAAAATTGTCGGTTGATAATCCTAATGGCTTCCCTCTCCTCTTCCTTATCAGTGTAGTAGATGCTGTTCCTACTACTCTTCTTTTCTACTACTCTGACCATGAAGGCCCGATGATCGTCCTTTGACTCCTTTTCGGATTGATCCTCAGACTGTTCGTCGTCTAACTCGTGTAGATTATCCGACTTTACCGGTTTTGATGTTGTTTCTATCGTGTTGCCCAACAGTGCTTGAAGTAAATCGTCTAATTGTTTGTCATGTTCCATCTGACGATGACGAATTATCTCCTTCCAGGCGAGATCCACTGCATTCTGAAATGAGTCATTTTTTAGATTATCCCGTAGATTTTCCTGAACATGTGTTTTTCTTCCTGGGTATGAAGCTTATCAACTATGGTTTTCACATTCATTCTTCCAATTGGGCCAGACTGATAGACTCCTTTTTCGAAAGCAGAATCTTGTAATAAACAGATTTCTTGGAACGCATCTTTTGATTTCAACTTCCTCAGGCTCTGGAGCTGGTTTGAGGTGCGCTCTACTGCCATGGGGAAGTCTTGTCCTCCAAAGTGAGTCCTGCAGTCACCTAAGTTCTTTCCCAGTAAGATGTTTAACACTTTATTTTCTTGTTGGGATTAAATAGAGTAATGAAGTTCTCGCATCGTTTGATGTACTGTCTTGGCATCCCTTTGTTGTTTCTCTTCTGGTGAGATTGGCTTGAAACGTTTCTCCTCCTCTTCTACCCACGCATCGTGTCGTCTTCTAAGAGCTAGTTGATCTTACTGGTTTAGTTGTTAATTTGCTTCCGGTGTGACCACTGAGCTTGTACTCGGTGAGCTGGGATGACTGTTTTTCTCGTGCCAGCGAAGAGTCTTTTCCTCCATTTTTGGAAGGGGTAAGTCGGAGAGTGTAAAAAATCCGTCTCGTTCACATTTGGGTAGAAGTTTAGGAACTTGATCCAGAACAAGTTTGGTCGCCATTTCAACATCATAGTATCCAAAATATCTTTCTATCAACAGTTTGCAGATTATTTTGGCTAGGGGTGTGGACATTTGGGACATTAGAAATTTGGTCGCATTGTCGCGTTCCTGTTGTTGTTTCTCATGATATTGAGTTCTCTATGACTGATAAGCTTCATTGGTTTTGGTTTCCAGGCTGTTGATTTCAAAGGTTTCCAAGTCGTCTGGAGCGTAAAAGGGGATTTTGCTTCCATCAATCCTTCCTTCTTTTAGTACGTTTGGGAGATTCTTATGTATCTGAAGCCATGTGAGCAAAACCGCTACCTGTTCGTCATACTTCTCAAAATATCTATCTAATGCAAACTTCCCTAGTTGACTAGCCAATTCGGTTCCTAGGCTTGAGAGGATGAACTCATAGGTTTCTTCTTTCGATCTAGATGTTACTTTTTTTCCAAAATCATTGTCTTTGTCCTCGGTCTTCGCGCGATTTTCAACTGGTCTCATCATTAGGGCTTTGTTAGCTGTTGGTGTTTCTTTATTCTCCTGATCTGAATGGTGACCTGTGGCCCTGTCTGTTGTGAAATCTTCCATGAACTCCGTGATGTATGCCTTATGCACTGTTGTTGGTCCTAGGTTAAACTTCCGAGGTATGCATGAAAACAGTAATTCCCAGTGGCCACCTATATTCTATATGACATCTTCTCGTAGGTGTAACGGTAATTCCAACCCAGTTCTATAGGCTCCTTCTTCTAGGCCATATTTCTGAATATTTTGATGGAAAATATCTTCAAATCGGATCTTTTCATGGGAATCCTTGGTTCTTTCCGTTATGATCTTGAGTACTCTCTTCACCTGACCTTTATAGAGGACTTGGTCTAAAGTGTCTTTATTATGATCCTCGTCCTCCGATTAGAAAGGGGTTTCCAAATCGGGGTCATTTGTTCTTGTGTAGGGCCAGTCACTAACTGATCTCCTAAGAGGCAAGGGTATAATTGCCCATGTTCGTTGTGTACCCGTGATCACTTCATACTTCTGGATGTTGTCTTGTAGTAGTCTTGAGTACTGTTTTCTGTCGACTAGTCGCATTTCCCTAAACAAGAATTCTTGTGCTCTGGTTATCAGTATAGCAGTTATGTTTTCCTTGAGTTCTTGTTTGTATTTCTCAAGTTCGGCGGCCAGAACCAAAGCTTAAAGAGTTCCTCTATGTAGATGTGAGAGTAGATCCGATTGTTCTCTCCTCCAGGTCGTTGAGTCCTTTCTGATCAATTTCGCCCATGAGGGTATCAGATCTTCTTCACTGGGAATGTGGATGGGGGACTTCCTTTCCTTTCGGTTGTTGTATTGGAATGTTCCCGGGTAATTTTCTTCTTGGACCACTTGTAACCTAGTTTTTCTCTTCCAATAGGCGTCCAAAATCTTGAATTGTTCTTGAATCGTATGGATGGCATCCGGAAGATGACCAAACATCTCAATTGTTCCGTCTATGTTCTTTATATCATTGTTTTCAGCTACCTGAAATAAGTTTCGGATTGCATTCTCGGTAACTTCCGGGTCGTAATGATCCTTCTTCTTATCGGAGATGTAGTTGCATAGCTACTCTATCACGTCGCATCTTGTTTAAGGTGAGTTACTTTTGGAACGATTCAATTGCATTTCCCGTCTTGGTGTATGATGCTCATGGATTGGTTCCTGTGGCCATGGAGTTCCCTGATCCGCTTTTTCCCACTCTAGTGTAGAATGTCTGTCTTGGTGCCTGTATGGCAATCTGGTATCTGAGGCTCCAGCCACGGGTTGAATCATATCTTCCGTATCTGGTATAATCCTCAGTCTAGCTGGTTTTGAATAGCAGATCCCTCGTGAGGAAGAGTTTCCTCTCAACTGTTCTGTTTCAAGTGGTGCTTCGGTGGAGGCCCTTCCTGTCTCTTCAATATTATGAGAAGTCGGGGTCCTCTCGGTGGGGATGGGTCGTTGGTCACCCTCCTCCGCTGCTACATTGCTGTTGTAGTCTTCCTGTACTTGTTCCTCTTCAGAATCTGTAGCGTTGTTGTTCTGAGGGAGTGGTGAGGTGGTGGTGGATGTCGGAGCTAGGGGCGTGAACGGGTTGATGGTCGACTGAATATGCTGAGCTCTAGCTCGTCTAAGTGCCAATACTGTTTCCCATTCCTGCCTAGTTACCCTAGTCCAAATTAATCTATTTTGGAGTGGCGGCAGCTGTACAGGTTTCTGATCCGAATCGGTGTCATCACTGGAGCTATCCGTCCATTTATTTGTTGTAGTCTCTACTCCTTGTCTTGGGCGGAGTAGGAAAGCATTATTTTGCTTAAATTTCGATAGCTTTGTTTCGGTATCCAAGTCTTCTCCAGTGGTGGGGCTATCTTCCCGATGTTTATCTGCTGGATGTTTCTCTACTCTTCGTCCAGGTCGGAGTAGGTGTGCATGGTGTTGATCGCAGTTGGGGCCAACACCGTCGTGTTGTAATCCTCCTTCATGTGAGTTCATCCTCTTATGTATGTATTCATGCTGCGAGTTTTCCGTTGACGAGTCTTGATACAGGGGATATGTAGGGGATTTAAGGAGTGCCATTTGATTTGCATGGTCTTGAGTTCTTGATGTGTCTGCATCCGAGAAAAGATCCGCCAGCCTTGGCCTGGGGGTGTCTTTATCCCTTCCACTGCTGCTGCTACGTGATGAGGTGTCCATATGTAAACTTCCCTTCTACGGAGTAGAGTGGGTGGCTCGACGTGCAACAGCTTCAATGAAGCTGACATCTTCTTGAGCTAAGTGGGCAGGTGGTGGGGGTCTGTTGCCTCCTTCCTGTCTTGATGTACTTCTATGTACTTGATTGTTTTGTCGCTCGGGGGTTCGTTCTCTTGCGTAGTTGTTGTTATGTGATGAGTGATCGATTTAGGTGTTGGCTCGACCTACTTTCTGAGATGACGAACTTCTTCCTCGCTGACGTGATCCGCCGCGCCCTGACTTGGAATTTCTTCTACTTCCGTCTTGCGAGCTTCTGGCGGTGGATGATGATGTGTCTCTTCTGCTTCTTGGCGGAGACACGCCGTCCAACCAATACCTGCAATCATCCTTCTTATGGTTGGGTTTTCCACAGTATGAACATATGGTTTTGCTCTTGGCTTTTCCACCAGGTTGGTTCGATGAACTTGGTGGTGGGGAGTTTTCGCTCCTCCGGTGGTTATCGTCATCGCGATTGTCCCTACGCCCTCCTCTTTGGGATCCGCGGAGACGGGACCGTCCGCGTTCGGATCCTCCTCTTCCTCCAGATCTATCATCCTCTTGGTGGGCTCTGAAAGCCTGAAGTGGGTTGTATACGGCGTTACCTAGTGCTCGTTCGCGGTTGTCGTCGGTGGCTTTTAAAAGCTCTAGTAGGATTTCGGGTGTCTTTATGGTGGAGACACGCCAGGTTTGAAGGAATCCTACATATTTCTCTTGATCCGAGAGTTTACTTACGGTGAGGCATAAGACGGTTTCGTTGTCCATTCTTCTCCCAGCTCTGTCGAGATCGTTGTTGATGGCTTACAGCTGATTTAGATAGCTGTAGCCGCCTCCCGTAGCCATACGAAGGCCGAAGAACTTTTCAGCAAGTTGGACTCGTTCATCCTCTTTTCGGGGTTCGAACATTCTTGAGAGTTTTTCTATGAGTTCTTTTGCCAAGGTTATATGGTGCACTTTGAGAAGTACATCTCTATGAAGGCCAGAATGTATAGACAAAACGGCTGTGTTATTGGCTGCCTCCCAGTTCGCTATGTCTGTAGCCTCTTGAAGTGTTGGGGGCAATGCGAAAACTGGTTTGGGATATGATCCGTCCACTATGACTCCTAAATGAACGGTGCCTAACGCCATTTTCATATCGACGAACCATCTGGTGTAATCTGACGGTCCCTTGAGTTTTTTGAAGTCGACTAATGGGCGATTGAAGGTTCTGTTACCTAACATATTGTCCTAAGTATGTTTCTGGGCCGCGGCTCTAAGTATGGCGAGTCTAGATTTTAATGCCGCGTTCTCTAACTGCAGTGGTACGCTAGCTTTGTGGTCCGCCGTCAGGTGTTCAGATGCTCCTAACTTAGCTTGCAGTTCCTATATCTTTTTGTGATAATAAGACTTAACTTTACGTACCTCGAGTTCGTAGTGTTTATTAGCTCCTACTACCGTCTGCTCTGCAGTGAGGACAGGCTCCGTTGATCTTCGGGTTTGGGGGCCTGACTTTACGACTATCTTGCCTGTAAAGACTTGTGGGACCGGGGATGATTCCGGAATTCTGGAACTCTTAGGCGGCTGTGGTGGCTCTACCTTCGATTCTGGAATACCCTCGGTCTTGATTACTGGTTTCACTGGTGACATAGGATTATTGTTTCTACACTTTGTCACTACCACTTTCAGATTTCACTAGCCAAACCCTGGAGCTACTGCAGTGATGTGGAAGAAACTGAGAACTGTTCTTCACAATACCATATGGAAAGTCCACACTTGGTTTGTGGAATTAATTAATACACCACTACGCGCTAGTTAGTCTCTTCAACTGCGTGGGTCACTGTATTCTTCACTAAGGGTAATGTTCTACTCACTTGAGTGGGGCTCTACGCGCTGAAAGCTATCTCAGTCACGGAGTCTGTGGATTGAAAACTGCTTCTTTTTTTACTTTCTAATTTTTACTTGTTAACTACCTGCACTTTTAACAAAGTTGCTAAGTAGTTTTGTTGGTAATTTACTTTCTGAACCTATCACGATATTAAATTTTAAATTTCGAAGATTTGAATTTGTAACAGCTGTTGTCGATTTTACGTAGAAAAAATTTCAGTTTCGAAGTTAAATTTTGTAAAATTTCGTAGATTTATTTTGGATATGAATTTTTACTTTTAGATTCGTAGATTGCGTGAAACCCTCTGTTAAGAGACGGGCTATAACGTGTTAAAGGGTGAAAATTTAGACAGACTCACCCTAGTGGAAATCTGTATATGTGCTGATACGGGTCAAAAGACCAAGACTCATTAACTCAGTGGTTATGAAACAGATGGGTTTAAACAACAGTGCAAATATCGAGAATAGAAGTAAACACAAGCAGAAATGAAGATGAAAAGTAATACGGGTGAAAAATAATGACTTTGGGGTAAAGTAAAAATGCTACAACCGTATGGAAGCTCTATTTATATTCAAGACGTCTCAAGTAATATTTTAGGCTTTTCAAGAGAGGCGGAAAAACACGACCTTTCATAAGCAGTACTTTTTATTCAATCTCCTTTATCATCCAATTCAATCCTTGATTTCACATTCAGAGTACAAATGATAATTTAATAAATAATCGAAGAATTTAGGTTGGTTTCGCAATGACCACATAGTTGGTCACCGACATAAAATAGTTGATCTAATTTAAGCGTGAATGAAATCTCTACGGATTGGTAAATTTCGTAATGCGAAATATCAAGAATATTATAGAATATAAATACAGAATATAAATACTCTAGAATTAAATAACAGTGGAAATATGTATGTATAAAGAATGGCTAGTTGTAATGAGTGTATTTATGCTCATCATGCAGTTTGCTGTTTACAAACAATAAGTGAACTAAAAACTCATGCATCAATAAATATACATAGGTGAAAGATAAATTCATATATCAAGAAATGTACATGCATCATCATTCTTCATGCTCATACTGGCATTTGATTTTAAGATTATGAAAAAGTATACTATAATTTAAACTAAAGTTATGTAATGCTTAACCTATGGGTGTACGTAGTGTGTGACGTTTGAGACATACTTAATGAGTAATGCAGGTGTGAAAAGTACTCATATATGTATGACTTAATACCTTGTCTCACTCCTAAACCTATACACTCAGCCACTCCCAATAATCTACTATTTAGGTATTTCCAAAATTAATTGCTAATAATTCCAATTTTCTGAAGAAATTGTTTATTACCTCATAAAAATTCCTCAAACATGTGGATACAATAGTTGAATTTAAAAGTTTTTGCAAATTTCTCATTATTAATAAAAATACAATTTTGGAATATGATAAAAAAAGAAGTTGGCATGTTGAAATCAGTTGGGAATTAGAAGTAAGATTAATGGCCACATGCCAAATGTCATATTTACAATGACATCAAAACCAATTTATGAATCCCATAGCTGGATGAGCTACGTCGCTGTTGTAGAAATGCTGTGTGCAACGTACGTATACAAGCCTTTTGTCTTTTGTCGTTTGTAGTATATGCCATAATTATGTATGCATAATATCCACAGTTCTATGAACTTTAACCAAATTTTTTTCTAGCCTGATTTTGTGACCTACTATTTCTTAGTCTGTTATTCGCTGATTTTTACACAATTTTCCCAGCTAAATTTGCATATATCTACAACCAATAGGCTCTATGAATATCTTCAAACTGGAATGTAATAAAGACTATTTGAATTTCGTGACCTTGATAGCCTTTTATATGTAACTCATTTGTGCTTGGAATAGAATTTGATTCAATTTACATTGGCAATAAACTAACAGACTAAAAGTGAAATTTGGCTTTATTTTTGTTGGATTCTAGTTTGCATACATTCTGATGCTACCACCATTTTTCATTTTCTTTTCTTTCCACTGCATTGCAATACATGTTATATGATTGTTTTCTGTTATGTGAAACCAAAACCGATGGTTGTCGTTTGTTTGTTAGACTGTGAGATTGTTGCGAGAACTGATAAAATCTAATAAAACAATTATAATATTGATCATAAAATGCTTCCTTTCATTTTAACATCCACGGATTAAATTCACGGCATTGATCGTGCAGACTCGATTAAAATAATTCAAAAATATTAAATCCCTCAATTCGTGTCCACCATCTTTTGCATAACGTAAGCGCTATATATCACAGTTAATTAAACGTCAGATTTAACATTTCATGTGCATGTGTATATATATACTGCAATCAAAAATGTTTCAAGGTATTTGATGTACCTACGTATTTATAAATTATTTTTTTCCTTCTCTCGTATTTATTTTTATGCCCATTCTGATTTCATCCTAAATCCAAAGTAACCTATGAAAGTAAACAACAGTTAAATGTAGTGATACGGAGAATCTGGAAGCCAACCACAAATTTAGGATTCAGCAAAGCCGAACAAAAGAACCACAAGGAGTCTTTCACTGGGGAAAGTTCTACTTTCTCCGGTTCCAGTTTCAGTCCCAGTTTCCAGTTCCATTGCAGCGGATAATGTATGGCCATAGGGAGCCATGGCAAACGGTAACGATGGGCGATGAGATGCTTTTGGTTTGGAAATTGACGGGAATGAATGACTTAGACCGACCGCGCATCGTACTTATAAACTGCTGAGTTTATAAGTACGATGCGCCGGGTGGAAAAAAGAAAGTTTACAGCTGGCTTTCTCTGTCATATGGCTTCCCTCAATTCTTTCTGTTTACACGCGGTCGCTTTTCCTTTTTTATTATGCTTGTGCAGATAGCTGTGACTACGTATAAATAACCTATTGCAGCATTTGTCAATTATTCATCTTTTGTGAATATTGGATTTAAACTGATTGCTGCTTTATTAAAATATAGGCCCTTTTAACGAAAATTGTTATCAATTAATTTCTAATGCAATAAATTTCAGAATACTTCAAAATACAACAATAAGAAAACTAAACGGAACTTAAGTATATGGTATGGATTTTATGAAATAAATCAAGTCAAAAATGAGCAAGGGTGAAGAAAATTTATTTTAAATTTTTAACTCCTGCAGATTACGCATAAAAATTATGTAAATTTCGAATAATTTATTAGTTCCAACCGCTTATAATTTTTAACTCTTTATAAAACAAAAATTGGAGTATATGGATACAGATGGTTGGAAATGCTACTTTTTACATTGAATTTAACACAATAAGTATTGGAATAATATTCTCTGTGTAATAATTCTAAAATAAATTGATAGATAATTTTAAAGGTTTAGCAATTTAGCACTAGGAAGCAGATTCATCAAAATTGACTAGTAGACCCCTCATTCTCCTTTCTTTGCAATTTATACTCAAAATGTGGAGCATTTTGTATTCTATATATAATATGTTGTATGGATAAATTAAAACAAATTCAAGTATAAATATGTGAATGCCTAAAAACTAAATAATTAAACGTATAATAGAATATAAAATTGAAAACAAACGGCTACACTACTGATGAAATGAACAAAACACAAATACTTCCCCTCGCAAATAAGTAGTTTTGCATTTCTGTTACACTTTGTCTTTATGATATAGGTCCGTTCCATGAGCTACCGTCGACTTCGACTTTGCTGCAAGATTTATCACCAAAAGTGGGAAATTAAAGAATCCATATATTTGTGAAGGATTATCTAGAAACTGGAAAAAGTTTGCTTTTACTACTTAATAAAATCCTTAAGTACTCTGATGCACATATTTCAAAATTTTGTTTCGCCGATGATCAATATTCTAACTGACTTCATTGAGCCCCTGTATTACCCTCTTGTGTATTCTGTAACACTAGCATACTTAAATTAATAAGGAAAAAATTATTATTGCATTATACCTATACTAGGAAACGGTGAGATTAGCACAATACATTATAAAATCCAGATCCCGTTTGTGCCGTAAACAAATGGTTGGACAGAAGAAAATACCAATATTTGTTTTTAGGTCGGAACCAAAATCTCTCCTTTTCTGAATTGAATTTTCTACTTTTCGCTGAATCTCAAAACAAGGTGAAGATTTTACCATACCTATGATCATCTGAAGATTTTATACTCACACATAAGTATCAAACGGTGATGGAATATATAATAATTGTAGCGAAAAGTTTCCATATCGATTGTTGCTTACAAAAGTAACATACTATTTATAACCAGCAAAGCTGTACAAGTAATTACTATTAAAACACTTCCTCCATAGCTGTTTTAATTTATTTCTTTATAGGTGTAAACTGCGATCTTTATCTAATTATATTAGTTTAGGTTTTTTTCTACCAGGAAGCACACACGGCGTTAAAATGTCTCATATTTAAAATACATTGCAATATCACTGATACTTAATTTCACAGTGTAGACCTCACACTAGTCCACAAATAGGGAGGCAAGTGGGCTCAGTGGTGCACGGTGCACGTCGAGATACGGGCTGTCGATGAGTGAAAAGCATATGTAGTAATATATTTTGCATACGAGATACCCTGATCCACTTGTCTTCACGGAGCAGTTTTTTCTGCAGTCTCTCTATATGAGCTGAGAGGAGGGGAAGTAGAGCTATAGTTTGGGATGGACAAGGAAGTAAGAAGAGGCTACATGGCGAGCGACCACGGAGATCTGTGAACAGGGGCATGTACTTCTAGTATGTGAGCACCCTGACCGTGACAGAGCCGAGTCCTAATAGAGGGAGAGTCCTTTTACTCAAAGTGATACGCCTACTAGAACTTGTACCATCCCTATACTGTATCCTCTCTTCCTCAAGTCGATTGCACTGACGGAGGACGTACCATGGAAAATCTGCTTCATATAAGGTAGGCAGGTGTAGAGGTGACATGGAGTCCGCTTTGGCTATGACGTGATACACCATAGAGACTGAGGATACTCCGAGCACCATGGCCTGGGTAAATAACCAGTAAAACTGTCTCCTTAACCAGGAGCTAAAACCAGGGATCTCAAACAGCGCGACATTTAAGATAGTCTGTAATCAACAGGTATAACTTCCCAAGTAAAGTTAAGTATAATTTACACCGCAAAAACTCAAAAGGGTACACTTAGACTTGTCTGTATAGTGTACCCCTGAGGAGTAAAGCAGGAAAGTAAATTGTTTCGAAGTGTACATAGGCTTTGGCCTGAAAGTATGATACTTCTAACATACATACACTAGTCCACAAATTGTTTAAGTTAAATCACGATGCAATTTAAATACTAGCACAGTTAAGCAATTGAAAAACTAGTAATTGAAAAATAAAAACGAACTTAAACATAAAAATAATAACTTAAACAAGTAACACGACACAAATGAAAGCAATAAAACAGTTTATACTAAAACAGGTTTAAAACAATTTAAACAAACCCTCAAATGAAGCAGGCAAGAATTTTCAAGAGCCTTAAATATTAAAATAAGCTCAGCTTTTTCAATTAAATTACAAATACGCTTCGATTTCAATCCCAAAAGGAATTTTGAAGGACCATAAAGTTGTTACATGAAATAACGTTTTCTGGATTTCTACAAGGACTCGACACTTGACTTAAAGTCAACATCGCCAATATAGCCTTGCAAACTATATACCGTTCACTTTCAAATAGTACGCCCCGCTAACTATTCAAACTCTAACTGCTGACCCCCGCGTACAATTAGAAACCCGCGTATTAATAAAGACCCGCGTGCTATTCAAACATAAAAACATCAAGGCATTTTAAAATTATGAAAATCCAGATTTATTACTGAGCGTTTAAAAGTATGTAAATAAATACCGCGGCATAAGATTAATAAGATATCAAGTTAAATAAGTGACAATAATCGCTCTATAAGCATAATTACGTGACTTCATAACGCGCGTACTGTTGTAGTCCCGCGCACTATTTGGGACCCGCGTATAGTATAAGAAGATATACGGTAAATACTAAATACATAAAATTCGTATGAACGCATTATCCTGGCACTGGCACTAAACTGGGCTTGAGCCGGGCGCCGTAAAATTGCTCGAATTGTAGAGTAAATGTTTAACGTAATATAAAAGAAAACTTTTTGAACCAGAAAAAACGAATGAGAAAGGAAAGGCGAGTGAAAGTGCCCACTCTCTCGTCAGTTTAAGAGCTCAATAACATTTTCCCCATTTTTCAAGTATGTACTTTGACCCCCTTCAGCTTCAGTCTTGCAGTCGCCAGATAAAACTGATAAAAAAAGAAGCAGTTCTTCATAGGAGTCCGTCAACAGTCTCTCTCATTGCTAGTCCATCAGGGCAATCATTTTGTTCTTGAGTTTGAGTTTACTCTCTTGTTCAATAAAACTTTTTCCATAGTATTTTTTGCTCCCCAGCTTCTCCCACATTTCAGACCAGAGCCAGACCAGTCCAACAATTTCAGTCCCAGTTTCGGCTCCATTCTGACATTTTTATTTGAATTGTATTCGGTCATACATCAAATACACATCCTTTTACGTGTGAATTCGCTATTGATTTGGGTTGGTGGAAGCAAAAGCTGACATTTGACTTTGCAATTATGAACGTTTAAATACATCCTTTCCATGTTAATTTCGACTTTGGCTTGGATTTGGCTCGTTTCTGTTTGTATCTGTGTAGGTCGTAGCAGGGGCGGACTGGGTGCTCTATGGAGCCCAGGACGTTTTCATGACGAGGGTTGGCGATGAAGGGGCCCACGACGAGCCAAGGGGCCCAGAGCTCCCGTTCACGTAATGTATAAGAAATTTGGGGCCCATCCAGCATTGCCGGAGTTTGCTTATGGCCAGTCCGTCCCTGGGTCGTAGTCGTTGGTAGGAACGTATTTTTCAGTTTTCTATAGAACATGTAATGTTTTACAGTCGATGGATTTCAAAAATCCAATTTCCGAATTCGCACTAAACTTCAAAAGAATAGTTTGCTTCCCTTTGATGATTGTATTATTGTATTCATGCAGTGCCTACAGTCGTAGACGTGTAAACTTGAAACCATCTAAAGAAGTACCTGTATAGTTATATACGTTATATGCATATTATTACTAAAGAGTGGGAGTAAAATATTCATTTTTGTTTTGTGTAGACGTCATATGCACATGGCCCCTAATCAAAAGAGGTTGTAGTGTGTATGAATTTTGGGTGTAATTTAAAATACAAATATTATAAATTATATACTTAAACTTTGAAAAGTATTTATCTAGTTCACCATTCGTCTTTGCAATTACTTTATTAACTTTTGACCACTGCCAAACCATCTTGTGCGTGTTTCTAGTGTTTGTGTTAGTGTTATTTCTCTCTATCTTAACTTTGCATCTAACGAACATATAGTTTAAATATTATAATGGTTTGCATGCGGTACTTTATTTGAAATATTGTGTTGTTATATATGTAACTTTCGCATTTTGCGTTTGTGACGTATGTTTTAATTTCCTTATTAAAATTAAGAATTCGTTTTTTTTGGTGCTAGGAAAACGCATAATACCTAAAAAAGTAAACCTATATAATACGTATATAAAATTATTAAAATTTTATCACGTATTTTCTATTCCATCAAATGACTCATTCGCGTTGTATGACTTTCCCCGAGTAAAGAGCCAGACCTAACCTTTTAAATATCAAGCGGCGTGAAAATGAACCTATCTTGGCAATTCGCACTCATGCAATAAGTTTGCAACAACTTTTTATTAAACTAGTAACACATTAATCTAACACATAAAATTACAGTCTAATTAAACAAGTGAGAAAGCTAGTTAGCTAATGTGAACAGTACCGTCCTACACGACAACTTCTATTGGCTAATTATATGATGTCAGTTGTCAGTGCAAGACACAAAAGTACGAATTCGAACACTCTTCACCTCAAAATATTTTATTCTAATATAAGTCAATACTTTGTACTGTAAAATCTGACACTGAAATAAAGCTCAGTCAAATCAAATCAAATCAAGTCATAAGAACTGGAACACAAGGAATTGTAAAATTTGTGGACATTTTGATTTATATGCGTTCGTAGATTATAATATGGGTTGGTCCATAAATGATGTCACCCAAATTATCATACTTTTAGGACCCACCCACCCCACATGTCATCACTTTAACATTGCGTAAACGGCTATCTTTAACATGGCATGCCGTCAATACCTGGCTAGACCGACTCATTCTACCGATGACATCATTTATGGAAGATCCCTATTTTAAATTGTTGTTATGACCAAGACTCAATAAATCTAAAAAAACATAAAATATTTGAAATGAAAGTACTTTTATTTTAAAACATTTTGTCGTATGCAAATTGATAAAATTTAAAAGATACTCTTAAATTATTGTTACAGATTGTTATCTCTGTCTACAGTGATTTAAAAAGGACCAGAAATGTAAAAACTGTAAAACCAGCAGCACTAGAACACCTCTGAATAATTAATTAAATCAGCTAAAAAATAACTTTGACTTGAGTTTTTTGTCTTTGTTTTGGTGGTTAATGTTTTGTTCTGCAGATGTTGAGTAGGTTAAAATGGTAATGATATCCAAATGAGAGAGCAAGAACTTTCTCCTCTGGAACTGGAGACAGAGTGAATTGCTATCTATTTAAATTCTCTTTCCCTACCTGCCTGGCTGACATGCACTCGGAACTCCACTGTACTTTTACCACGATGGCAGGACTTCGTCTACGAGCTGATTTTCCTCGACATCAGAACTAAACCAGACCAGCTCGATCCATCTACCAAAATCCAAGTGTGAGTCTTCAATCGGGACAAGCTACAAAACCCAAGCCAGCACGATTACTACAACAGGAGAACCGCAGCTACGTACTTATGTATAGGAGAAAAAAATGTGTCACGGCGACGGCGCTTGTATCCTTCTGTGTGTTGTACAGGCGGCAGAAGATCTAGGTAAAGAAAGCCCCTGTTTGCCCGCTGTTCGAACTCGAGTTTGTGTTGGAGTTAGTTTTCGCACTGGCGTTAGATATAGGTTTTGGTTGTGTTCGAGTGACGGTGAAAGTGAAACCAAAAGTAAAAGTAGCATTTCGTTTCTCTTGTTTCATGATTTGTAAGAATAGGGACAAAGAATATTATAAACTACAGTTGAATTCCTACAATTCCCACTTCAGGTGTCCTATCGCACTGCCATTTAGCCTTGGCGGCCATGGGAGTTTAAAAAACATATGATGTCATATTACATTTCATGCACAACGTAGCAACAAAAAACATGCCACAGCCACCACTTTCACGTCACTGGAACATTACACCATATACTTAATACTAACAAAGTTACGCCGCTTTATAGAAGTTACATGTACATGCTGCAAAAGAGTGACTTACATGTGGTTCATATCACAGAGTAACTTTTTCTAAAGAAAAAATGAAAAAATTAACCATACGAGTTCGGGCCTGGCTTGAGTCATTATTCGTGGTTGAACCTACTTTTGCTTTCCCTGATTAAATATGTACGAAATTTTAGATAGGAGATGAAAATAAACAGCCGCTACCAAGGCAAACGGGGTAAAACAAGCGTTTTTTCACATTAGTTTTTCTTGTATCTCTCCATCCTTTCACTAACACACTTTCACTTTCTCTTTTATTTCTTTTTTTTGCATCTTTTTTCTTTCTACTGTTTTCCGTAGGCAGCAGTTTCTACTTTGCTTTGTAGATTGCACTCTGTACTCTCTTTGGAAATACTAGGAGAAAGCAGGAAAAAGTAGAAAGCCTATAAAGTATGAAAGGGAATTACATTAGAGAGAAATGCGAAATAAGACTGATGGTTTATTTCTTTGCTCCTACTTACACTGCATATATACCTACTTATGTTTTTGTCCGTTTTCTGTTCTGTGCTTAAGACCATGAAGTGAAGTGTGCACTCTTTCAAGAGGCAAGCGAATGAAACGTCAGCATTTCACGAGTTGGACTGTGTCAGCGTGTGAGAGAGCAAAGTGTATTTATACCATTTTTATTTAATTTTTTTTTGCTCATTTCATTAAAACCATATTGTTGTCTTCGTCTTAGCTTTCATCTTCCAGCAGGTTTATACGTGCTCTAGATTTTTCAAGCGTAAAATAATGCTATTTAAATTCCATGTATTCTTGACGAAACACTACTTTAGGAGGGTAATTCGAAGGCCAAGTCAAATTGTGCGTTTGCATCCTTTAAGAAGAAGTAGCACATACTAGAAGTATTTTAGAAGTTAGTTTAGTTACATTTACAAAATTTTAAAAATTAAAAAAGAAGGCGCTTGCCTTGTTAAATTACATTAGAGAATTACAACCCGATGAGTTGAGATTGAAAAATTTAATCTTGACTATTTGCTTTTAGCATTTAACTTAAATAGAATGTTGTATTGATTGCATCAAATCATATTGTACGTCTGTTGCTTGGTGTCAAATTCGCCCTATGTTGTTCATCATAATGTTTTACCTGACGCAGGCGTGCTTGGGTGAGAAGTTAGGACTGCAGTGCAGCCTGGAACGAAATTTCCATTCTTAGACCTGGCTTCAATCCTTGGCCACTGTAAATCGTATATGGCTCTGTGTTGTACGGAAAACGACACTAGATGGTTGATTGAAATGCAATCTCATTCGGTGCTCCTTAGTGAATGCTACTCACTGTAGGGGCCTAGGGAATGCGACACTTTTATTGTGAAAGTAGGGACGGGGATAGTTAAGTTAAAAGGGTAATATGGCCGAGACAAATTTATTATATTACGTTATATTACATTATTAAAAAATAATTTGAATACGAAAATGAAGAACATTATTTAAAATTGATGAATTTAAATTAAGCAGCAGGCTGTGCCTATGTGATCGTAAAGGATAAATATTTTATTCGTAGATGGAATTGCTTGTCTCTTTAGCTTGTGCCCCTTGTTTTGAATTTGCTCCAAACTCCAAATACATAAATTTCTGTCACGCTGAGTTGCTTAACAGTAACAGACACTGGCGGTTCTGGCTCTGACACTGACACGAAAAAGATGGCCTGGGATTACATTTAGATTGAGATGCTGATGCTCCGTGCTCTATCCCCTGCCTTACTACCTGATAGTGGTAAATTGATTGGTCTCATGGTTAGCTCACACAAGTGTACTTACTTACATATATATGCAGCATAGGATTTAATATTTCTGTATCTTCCCATACTGGTTGCTGGGGTGTCTTATATTACCTATTAATGTTCCCTTGTCTAGTAGTTTTACTTCACAGGATTTACAGGAGTTTGTTCTTGTTTATGTTTATGGTTGTTAAATATAGTTGCAGCTATAGGCTTTCGATTAGTGAGCCCAAGCCTACAGCTCGTAACCGTAAATCATGAGAACCTCCGGGTGTTTTCCTTTCTACTTTCTTTCGTTTTCACCCAGACTCAAAGCAAATGAAAATACGCAAAAATGAAATGGGCAAAAATAAGTTTTGCATTGATAAGAGAAAAACGAGGGAAAGTATATGTACACCGTTTGCGCCTCCTCATGGCTTAACGACATCAAGCAACGAATAAAAATAAACCCAAAAACAAATAGGCAAGGCTTATGCATAATATGACTCTAGTATGTATATATGGATGTTAGTGCTAATGCTAACGCTAACGACTGGGATAACGATGCAGATAACGTATCCTCAACACACCAACAACACTGCACACACATTTTGCCTGCTCCTGACCCACTTTAAGTTCTTTAATACTTGTTTTACTATTTATTTCATTTTAGTAAAGAGTATTGAAAAATCTTACATTATTTATGTAGATAATAGAAAGAAAATTCTAACGACAGAAAAAGAGGTACTTTTCTGCTTTCTTCTACCTAACCTTGTTGTCCCGAAGGTATGGATTTTTGCGTGCCGTTGTCCCTCTATTTTCAAACGTTTCTTAGTTTTATTACGTCCAACTTCAAGTGCTATACGGTGACATTCCCTCTGGTAATATTTAGGAAACTCGTGCTTTCTCCTTTTGTTCATGGCTTTTACTCGACTGCCTCCTTGATAAAATGTCATCCGAGATGAAATGACCTTCATCCTAGTTAGACATTGTATGCTACGTTTATTCTTAGAACTAGAAAATCCGAGCAATAACAAGACGACACTAATCCCAATTATACGTTGAATTAGCAAAAAGTCCGAAGCCCATAGCGAAGTAAAGCAGAAAACCTTATGGACTACAGATAAAAAAATTTATACTGCCTAGAATAGAACTGTATAACTGTCGCTGTGAATTCAGATGAACGAGTACTACAGTAGTAAATTTCTATCTAGTATAGATTCAAAATGTTTTAACTTTTCATGATGTTGCATTGTAAATTTGTAAAGAACTGCAAGTCGAGTTCGAAATCGACATTTCTATGTCGCCCTGTGGGATAACTTTGATTTTTTGTTGACGTTTGGAAATTATCCAGCAACATGTACCAGGTCGTATGGGCCTGGATTCTTTCTTTGTTTTAATGTTTTTGGAACTGAATGTGAGCTGGGTAATTTGTTAAGGGAAGCGACACTGACAAAGTTATTCGCTTGAATTTGTTTGAAGCACATAATATTTTTAAATTTCACCTGAATTCTATTTTCGTACCTTAATTCGTAATTTACTGTAGTAAATGCCAAGGCTAAAAAGTTAAGGTTTTTTCTGTATATTTTATTTTGCACTTTTTTTAGTACTTTTTTTAGTATTCTAGTTCGTAACTTATTGGTGACTACGAAGTCGAATTCAAGTTGGGGAACTAGAACTTTGTTTTTTAAATTTGTTAATATGATTATTTTCACAAAATTTTTGCCTGTTCAATTTAGAGCTAGTGAAATTTATTTAGTGCTAATACATCGCTTAAAATTAGTATTTTGTGAAGGGCTACGGTCTTTAGTTTTCACTGTATCTGGTCTGATTGTGATAGAAGGTAGAACCAAATCCCTGTAATTTGTGCACTCGCGTAACTGAACTTTATCGAATTAGGGAGTCATTAGTAACGCGCTCCCGTTGCTGGGACCCTCTATGGACTCGTGCTGTGTACGTACATATACTTTTATTATTTTCAATTACATAAATATAATAGTGCTTTACTTCCTATATGTACCATTCAATCTATTCACCATGCTCTATAAAGTTCAAAAGGAAAATCAGTTTATTCCAATTTTTTCTTTTTTACATATCGTACAGTAAATACTATTAACTAGCTACTCTGGCTGGTGAACTAAAGTTGTGTGTTTCGTGAACTGATCTAATGAGGTTTTATTTAGATATATAGCGAGCGTTAAAACAGTTAAAGTTAAATGATGGGAATATATTGCTATCCGGCGTACGTCAGTTTGAAAAACATACCAAAAAAGAACTCTTGTCCGGGTTAGTATCCGGTCCCAGTTCAGGATCCGTACACGGACTTGAGATTCATACATAAACAGGTCTAAAAGGTAAACAATCTACCGCCTACTTACCGGCACTGGCACCGGTCTTGGTTTTGTTTTTATTTTCTGCCACTGGGACTGTTGATGACAGTTTAAAATATGTATATTCATTGAAGTATCAAAATGAACTTTATATCCAGTCTAAGCTAGATTTAAAATTAGCTATGTTAAAATAGAACTAAAACGAAAAATGTCGAAAATAAATATTTTAGAATTGAAAATAGGGCAACTTTTGTTTTCCATTCTATTAGAATTTGAATGGATAAATAGATATTTTTAAACCGATTGTATTTGACATGAGATATAGTAGAGTATTACATTGTTAATTACTCAACACTTAACTTTCTAATTACCGTCACTGTTGCTTTCTGCCATGGAAAGTTACTTATACCTATCAGCACCTATTTCTGTTGGAATCTACTACGATACGAATTATTTGCTACTATATGCAGACCCAATAAAAGTAGTTTCAGATCCAGTTTCACATTCAGTTCCAACTTCTGATTCCAATTCCGAACGTTACTTCGTGCAGGAATCGTAAAAATGAGGCGAACGTGATTTTACTTAACTCTCTTTTATCTTCTCTCGCGTCGAGGCGTTTGGGAGGATTTGAATGACTATAAAATGTGAGACGGGACGCCGGACGGAAGGGAGAACGACGGTAGTAAAATAAATACACTTCTTATAGTTTTTGCAGTATAGGCTTTTCAATATGTAATATTTCCAACGGCCGCCGTCTCTAAATTCCCTACTATCTTAAAAAGCCAGATCTGGACTGAAGCCGTAACTGGTGCATTTGGAAGTTGGGACTTTGGGCTTTGGGACAGTAAGAAAAGGAAGGATAACGACCACGTTGCACCGAATGCGAATTCGGATTCGAATTCTTATTCGAAATACAAACAAATATTTGCAGTCTTCCTGAAAAATAGGGCAATAGGGGGTACACTTACTTGAATCGAGTACTAAAAGACCAAGACCGAGATATGCACTAACCTTACTCTTTATTCTAGCTGTATATGGTAATATATTGTGCCATGGTATCTTACCATGGTATCGTATATAAGG
Source organism: Dicyrtomina minuta (assembly GCA_949802685.1). Taxonomy (NCBI): domain Eukaryota; kingdom Metazoa; phylum Arthropoda; class Collembola; order Symphypleona; family Dicyrtomidae; genus Dicyrtomina; species Dicyrtomina minuta. The sequence goes on from OX461808.1 coordinate 124,826,295, forward strand.
CATAGTATAGTATTCTGGGATGGGAGTGGTAAAAACAGTAAAATTGATAGATGAAGATGAGGATGGGAATATGGGATTTGAACAGAGGCTAACGTGAAGTGTCCGTGGTTCGTGTCCACTTCATATGCAGTGTGCGCCCACTTTGATCGTCTGAGGCTGACACTGATAAACAGTAATAAGTCAGTTTTAGGGCCTTAGTACTCAGTATCAAGAATCTAGCGCCATATGACGAGCACCGCCAGCAGCCATGTTTCGAGTATCCATGCATAATATTGCTAATATATGGACTAAGGCAGAGTCCTTCTGTACCAGAATGCATCCGCGAAATGTATAAGCTAAGAGCGTATTACCTTATGCACAAAGACCAAAGCTGTAAGTATGTATTAGCACAATCATATGATTAGCATTGCAATGACGTTCCTCGCCGAAGGCCAAGGCAACGACAGAGGTCAGCTAATGCATTTGCTTTATATAGTTGGATTTCTAATGCCTCTTATTTCTGTATAAAAGGCCTAAGTGAAGCAGTCACCAAAACCAGCAAGTAGACAGTATTTACTAACTTTAGCTTGGTCGCTGATGATTGTTAATGTGATATACATACCGAGTAATGGCTTTTACGTGTAATAACTTTAATTTTATTTTTATGCTTGGTGCAGTACTTTGAAGTAAATATACTCCACCAACCCTGCACCTTATCCCACTCTAATGTCACTTTATTATCAAAACCGCAGTCCTAAGCTAAAATGTTTTTCAACAATATTTTGCATTAGGAAAGCATTTCTTCGGATTCAGTAAAGCGATCCCCGTTTACGACAAAATTAAAATTTCTCACGCGTACGTGGTTGTACTGCGAAGTAATAATGCAAAAATGAAAACCAAATTGGTTTTCAAAATCTCTTTTCAAAAATTTTTGAACGTGTAACCGTGTATTTTGAAAAATTAATTCATCCATAGACCCAGTGGTCCAAGTCTTGTCAAAAGAGTAATTAAGGCCAATAAAACTACGCTCATGGCCCATGATCTTTGCCCCGTATTGTATTTATACGTTGCGTTATTTTAAACCCAAGCCATACGCGAAGGCGAAACATTTTCTCACTCCCATCTGTACAAGTATCTTTCTCCAACGCTGCTCTCAAAGTTTGCAACCAGGATTCAGTAGGACGATTTACTGTGTCCCTTGTGTATCCCTGTCTATTTGAATTGGTTTTGTGTGTGCCTCTATGTTTGTGTGGGAATGCGGTTCTGTAGAGAGTAGCGAGTGGTTTAATAGGGATAATAGAGTTTTATATACTTTTTTATAGCAGCATAACTTGTAGTTGTAACTTGTAGTGTTTTTTTTGCCATAGTGCCTCTGGCCTCTGGAAGTTATTCTATGACTTTCCATAGTTAGTCTACGCCGATATGAAACTGTAAATAATATATTATGGAATGTTTGGATTTTGTGGGGTTGTCTGTATGGTTTGTTTGTATTAGTTTGACATTCGTCTTTGGTTTAGTATTGGAATGAACTGAGGAGCACGGGACTTGGGTTACATTGCTATGTTTCTGTGTCACGTGGACCAACATAAATAATGTGAGTATCTCTCTCTTCGTCTGTCTGTGTGCAGTTTGAGTGTGTATGCCTTTCTGTGGGGAAAGCAAGGAAGGCGAATTCAGAAGCAAAAAGGTATATGGATGAAATTATACGGGGCTGAAAAGGGGAATGCACGAGGAACGACCATTGATTTTTACAACTCTGCAGCTTCCATGGGGAATTTCTGTATAAAGGAGACTTTCTCCTCGGACACGCACGTTCCAGTGCTGGAGGAAGGGAGAGATGCGTGAATCGTGGAGTGTAAATTCAGATGATGTATTAACCTGTCGGGAAGGTACAACCGAACAAGGGACGTCAAAAAACTGGTTCCTTCAGGCTCCGATTTTGGGCACGTTTTGTTGGAATACAAAAACTTTAGTGCTTTTAAGTTCATGTAGTATATGCTGCCATCGTCCAACAGTCCGGCCAAAAAGAAGTCAAGAAATAGATTCCACGTTGTAAACATGAATATCCCACAATAATAATTAAATGAGCATGTGTTACATATTCAGATTCAGGTTTTCAGCTGTTTAAGAATTATACTGTTACTGTTACCAAGGTAAAAATGTTTGAAGGGTGAAGATATTATTTAGTAGCTTTGTTTAGGTCAATGTTAAAATTTACAGTTACAACAATCTGCAGTGCATTGTACTCCAAGAGTCTCTCAACTTGGAATTTTGGAAGCAGAACAAATTTTTACGCGTACTTTTATAGCAGCACTATAAAGTCACGAATAAAATGAATAAGAAAATATATGAAACTCATAATCTCTACTTCTTACACCTATACAGCAATATGTGTAAATATCTTCCTTTTTAGATGCTGAGCAAGCATCTATTGGTCTGGTGTTTGCTGTCTGTCTGTCTGTCTGTCTGTCACAATGTCAGTTAGTCGCACGCTACAGGTCGCATTTTTGAAGATTTTATATTGAAACCTTTTTTATACGCCCAGAAAAGCGAGGGAGAAGTGCTGTATAGTTTTTGGTTATTATTCAATTTATAGTTGCTTCGCAATTAGCAGTTAAACCGACCAAGAATTAAATCAATGTTTCAAGATAAAAAAAAAGGGCTAATAATACATTGAAGGTACATATGGAGCTGAGAGCTTGTCAAGTTTCGCCGTTAGAAATACACATGGAAAGTTTTCACTAATATCTATTACAAGTAAATGTACTGCTGACATATGTACGTTCACAGGGCAGACTGGTATAGTGGTCGTTGGTTTGACACTGCAATGTAAAATTGGAAAATATGCGTTCTCATGACGGGGGTCGACTCTTCGAATACCAGCTCAGGCGTTCAAAATTCTCCTTCCTCATCATTTTACAGACGTTAACAATGCAGCCTAGGGATCGTGCATGAATGACGTCATACAAACTTTACTATTTTAGGGATCCCCACTGTCATAATTATAAAAATTCGGTTGACATATATCCTTAACATAGCATTTTACTTTTGTAGAAGGTTTCCCATTGAGTAATACTTATGCTGCTATAGTTATTATTTGATCTGTCCTTAAAAAGATTAACAGTGCTCCAGAATTGGTTACAATTTTTAATGTTGGCTAGCCGGTCTCTAATTTCCGCATAATAATCTGCTTTAGCTTTTTTGCAGACCTCCTTAAATTTTCTCTTTGCATCCCCAAATTTAATTTGAGTCTCAAACCCAAAATCAAGTTTCTTACATTGTACTCTACATAATTGCATGTTAAGTTTTGAAGCTTCACAAGTATCGTTAAACCATGGCTTTTTTTTAACACTGAACTTTGGTATACGATAGGACACATAGTTTAGTTTGTTTGCGACAGTGAACATTTTATTTGTAATAATATTGCTCATTTCATTTACATTATTGTGCTCTTCATTACCAGTTAGTTGGGAGTTCATAGCTTTACTGAATAATTGAATTTGTTTTGCCTTCAGTCGAATTTTTGTTTTACAGCTAGCTGCTCCTTTTGGCATGCAATATCCTTTAACTTGTTTAAGATGTATTGCTATAGGTACATGATCTGAATTATTTATATTAAGACACTCAAATTTTTGTACAATATTAATAAGGTTAAAATGAACTAGGCAATAATCAATGACTGACCTTCCTCTCCCGCTAACATACGTATAGTTCGCTGGAATGTCCGGTTCCACTCTACCATTTATAATTGCCAGCGAGCAAAGCTCAGCAAATTCCAGAAAATACGGAGCCGTGGAGTCAATTTCCTCATCACTTGTTAGTCGCAAACTGGATAAATTACTGGCTTCGACTAGCTTGTGATCTAGAGCGCCTTCCGCTCCGACTCGTGCATTAAAATCTCCTCCAATAATCAGCTTTTTTCTTAGCATATGAGGAATAGACTCCACTGCTTCCGTAAGTTCTGTGTACATTTGAGCATAAGAAAACATATTAGTGTTCATATAGACATTACCAATTACAAATACCTCTAGGGATTTTACATTTTTTACTTCTATTAAGATTATATTGTTTTTCTTATACAAGACACTGTTAATTTTGAAACTAGTTTTATTTATAAGAATTCCGACTCCATTTGATGGCCTACCCTTATTACTTAATCTAATAGCAGGAATGTGAATACTAGAAAAATTTTGAAAATTACATCCTAATATAAGTTTTTCAGATTCAATCCAAGTTTCGCTTATACATATAAAGTCGTGCTTAATTATTTCCTCGCAATCTGTTTTATCAAGTTCTGTTAAGTTTCGTATACCGTGTACATTCCAATAGACAATTTTTAAAAGATCTGTTACCGTTTTGTGTTTGTGTGTGGGCCGGGACTGTCAGTTTTGCACAATTGAAAGTGAAGTACCGTCGCTTTTGTACCTTACACCGTCGGCTTCAAAAGAGAAATACCCTACTAATTTAACATTCGTGGATGATGGGTCCACTTTCTTGATCCGGTATTGTTGCATCAGATGTTTGTGGATCTCTTGTTGTTTCTTGCTGCGACACGGTTGGATACGAACATCTGTTAAAAACTAGAAATGTAAACAACGTAGACTTTTATGGGGTAGGAGATGAACATGTAGATAAAGAAATTACAATGTACGAGCTAGCTCAGGCGATCAAAAAATTAAAACTAAACAAATCACCAGGACTGGATGGAATCTCAAACGAGTCACTAAAGGGTCTACCAACTAGTTGGATGCTAAAGTTACTGACATTGTTTAATAAAATTATGACGGAAGAAAATTGCCCGAGCAGCTGGTCCAAAATTGAAATAGTGACATTATTTAAAAAAGGAGATAGAAGTAACCCTGCTAACTATAGAGGAATCGCCTTACTGAGCTGTGTTTTGAAGCTGTTTACTCAAATATTGCTTGTAAGACTGACAACATGGGCCACAATACAAAAAATTCTACCGGAATCCCAAGCAGGCTTGGGATTCCGGAAAAACCGGTCTTGTATAAACCAAGTATACTCACTAGCTGGAATTATCCATAACCACATTCGAGTCCCAAGTAGAAAAGTGTACGCTTTGTTTGTAGACTACAAGCGGGCTTTCGATTCAGTCAGTCATAAACTCCTATGGTCCAAACTACACAGACTCGGGCTGAGTGCTAAAGTTATAAGGATTCTACGAAACATCTACAACAATGCAGTAATTAAAGTAAGAACAGAACACGGTCACACATCATCGATAGAAGTCACGGAGGGAGTGCTACAAGGTGAACTACTGTCACCGCTACTATTTTCGCTCTTCATCTCAGACATGGATGAATATTTTGCTGCAAATAATCTTCAAGGCTTGAGCATCAACCATAAGATAGCAATCTTTATGCTTATGTACGCTGACGACACTGTCATACTAGCCTTTTCGGAAGGAGATCTGAAACAAAAACTTGAAACGCTTGAGAGTTACTGCAACAAAAACCAGCTAGCTGTCAATGTGGCGAAGACCAAAGTTGTGATATTCGCCAAGAGCCCTAACGTTAAAGTAAAGTCTATTTTAAGATATCAGGGGGAACAAATTGAAGTAGTAAAAGAATATACCTACCTTGGAGTACAATTTAACTCTTCGGGTGTCTTTAGTAAAGCAGCAAAATTATTTACTAGCAAAGCTTTGAGATCAATTGGCGGACTATGGGACTTGATAAGCAGAAGTAGATCAGATACCTGGGACGCAAAAATTAAACTCTTTGAATCGGTTTCGATGGCAACGCTTCTGTACAGCAGCGGCATATGGGGACTTAGATATGGTGATCAAATTAAGCCGGTTCAAACGCGCTTTATCAAATCAATCCTCACGCTCCCAAGAAATACTCCGGATTATTTAGTACGGCTCGAAGCTGGAAGATGTAAACTCGAAATTACAGTCCTAAGACAAGCTCTAATGTACCTAATCAAGATACTTAAAATGGAGGAAACTAGAATCCCACGCATCGTATACGAAAGACTGTCATATCTAGATAAATGCATTTCAGAAAATGAGGCTACTTATAACTGGGTGACACAACTTAGGCAAAAGCTATCCCTTCTGGGTTTTGATGATCTATGGCCTAACATTACTAGTGACAAAATCGAAATGGAACTTAACAACATCATAGAAAAAGCGGCGCAGATCTCTTATGAACAAGATGTGGAAAGAGCGATTCTCTCAAGTTACAATCCCTACTATATCTCTTATGCGGGAACTAGTTTACTAGCTAGCTACCTTAACAAACGTGTTTCTATCATTAAGACTAGAATAATGGCTTAACTCCGATTGGCAGAAACAAATAATGTTACCTTTAGAATTAAAAAAGACAAAATCAAATTAGACACAGCAAAGGAGTGCAAAGCATGCGGGTATGGGATACCAGATTCCTTAACACATTTTCTCTTTGCGTGCCCAACGTTTGATGAGTATAGAAGTAAATATTTAAAGGAATATACTATAGGTGATAAAAATACTGATATTAAATTAAATCATCTCTTGCAACGACAAGACAAACAAGTGTTGCACAATCTATTTTACTACATAAACTCTGTACTAGTTAAGAAATTAAACTGTATAGGCTAAGATGGTAAATATAATTGTAAACAAAACAAATATTGTAAAAATTTTATTATGATTTGTGTGTGGGCCTAGGCCCGTATATGCAATAAATCAATACATACATAGCATTTTACAAGTAGGCATGCAGGGGTCTTCCATAAATGACGTCATACAAATTTTTACTATTTTAGGGATCCCCACTGTCACAAGTTTAGAAATTTGGTTGACATAATATATCCTTAACATAGGATTTTACTAGTATGCATGCGGGGATCGTCCATGAATGACGTCATAAAAATTTATACTATTTTAGGAATCCCCACTGTCATAAGTTTAGAAATTCGGTTGACATATATCCTTAACATAGGATTTTACTAGTATGCATGCAGGGATCGTCCATAAATGACGTTATACAAATTTTACTATTTTTGGGATCCTTACTGTCAACAGTTCAGAAATTCGGTTGACAGATATCCTTAACATAGAATTTTACTAGTATGCATGCAGGGATCGTCCAAAAATGACGTCATGCAAATTTTACTGTTTTAGGGATCCCCACTGTCATAGGTTTACAAATTAGGTTCACATTTATCCTTAGAATAAGATTTTACTAGTATGCATGCAGGGTTTGTCTATAAAGGGCGTCATACAAATTTTACCGTTTTAGAAATTCCTATGCCATTAGTTCTAAAATTAAGTTAACTTATATACTTAACATTGAATTTTGAAGCTTACATACGGGAATCGTCCGTAAATGACGTCATTCAAATTTTACTATTTTAGAGATCCCCACTGTAATTAGTTCAGAAATTAGGTGGACGTATGACCCCAACATTTGATTTTTTTAGTATTCATACGGAAATCGTTCATAGATGGCGTTGTTTTAATATTATTATTTCAAGTATCCCGCCTGTCTTTAGTTTTAAAATGAGGTAAACGGGTACCCATATTATGGAATGCCTCCAGTATTCATACTGGGATCTTCCATAAATGACGTCATCTAAATATCACTATTTTAGGGTTCTGCTCTGCATTTGTTTAAAAATTAGGCAAACAGATACTTTGAACGCAGGATGGTTACAAGAACACATACACAGATCGTTTATAAATAACTTTATCTAAGTAGGTATTATTATTTTTTTAACTGCTTGCAACGTACATTCTTAAATGGCTTATTGGTGGTAGAGGAGGCTCTATAAATGACGTTATTTTTGAATTAGGCAATTCTTACAAATTTTTCAGCTATATTTAACTACATGCCACGTACTTCCATATATGGCTTATTGATGGTAGAAGAGCCTCTATAAATTACGTCATTTGTGAATAGTGCATTTTGTCAACATTATTCAGCTATATTTAACTACATGCTACGCACATTCGTATATGGCTTATTGATGGTAGGGGAGCTTCCATAAATCTAATATCATCTTTAAGCGTAACATAAATTGTGTTGCGCATTTGTTGAAGCTCAGCATCAACTTCGGGCCCGCCCCCGGTCGACAAATCCGGCGCGAAGCGCCGGATTTTTTATTCTATTATGAGCAGTCGTTATCGTAATCGTAACATCAGTACTTGAGATGTTACAAAATTCTAAAGCCAGATTTTGATTGGCGTCTTCATTGCTTTCCCCTTGCATTTTTTTATTGAGACAAAGACTACTAAAATACAAGACCTAGACTAATAAAATAAAACTAGTCTCTATTGGTGGGATTCCTTATTCGCTGCATTGTGTGTGCACTACTGGTTCTGTTGTAATACATAGTAATTTTGGAAGTGGAGTGGAGGGTGGGGCCCGGTGGGGAGAGGGAGGGGTAGGAGCATCCTATGAACTGGGCATTTTACAGGATGACAATGAGCATCTTGAGGATTGCAAACATGTTTTTTATTTGGTTATTAGGGTAAGTGTGCCAGATCAGTTTGAGTCTGTAAATTGTAAGTAAAAGTCCAACCAAGTGTAGATGGCCTCTGCAATTTGTGATTATATCTGTTCTATGTGTGAAGGTGTATGTACGAGATTTCTTTTGTGAGACACATTTCGAGTGATGAAATTGAAATGAAAACATGCCGTCTTCCTTTTCCATATCACATATGGCTCTGGTTTTGGTTCTGCTGGTTCTGCTACTGCAAATATGGCGACGTCTACATCGTCTGTGAAGAACCAAAATGACCCATATCCATTTGTAGCTAAAAACAATACGCACTATCTACAAAAATAATGAAATATGCCTTTAGAGGATTTAAATAGAACATTTTGCACTTTTGAAAAATATGTAAATAGAACATTTGACACTTTTCAAAAACATGCAAATAAAACATTTTACACTTTTCAAAAACTTTGAATAATCATTTTACGCATATATCTCATTTTGTTTTTATGACATAGCTCATTTTGATTCTAACTTAAATTGGATATGGGTCATTTTGGTTCTTCATAGACGATATCTATAGTGCATAAGTCAACTGTAGAAGCAATTGTTAAGGGTATACGGCGATGTATAGACGGCCACAAGATCGTAATCATGATCATGACTATGAGATGCTTTAATGTTATGGCACGGTATGGTATATGATACTGATATAGAACCTGGATATTTGATGCCGGGAACACTCAACAAAGGCATTGATAGATCAGATTAGGGACTAAAAATAGCACACGATAATAGCGGCGTCTTTTGAAACCTGAACTATCCGTATACAGTGTGCAGTGTGCATGTATAAAACCAAGTACGAGTAGACGTAGACTGGAGACAGTAGACAGTAGACGTCACCACTTGAATATGTATGTTCAAGTATGTATTTAAAACGGTAGCGTGGACTGTAGAAGTTCTGTATTGACAATCTACACATCTCATCTCATCTAATCAAAAATAAATAAAAAAGATCCTGATAAAAAGAGCTTCTCCTATTCCCTTTAGTGCTCTTGGTTTGAACTTTGAACACTTTCAAACTTTCAATGGCAGCTGAGGGCTGAGGCTGAGGCAAATATTTCAAGAGTTGTTTTGTAAAACGCGATAGGTTCAGGAGCTTGCATAAAGCAAGTTATATAACAACACTTGTAGGTTTATTGCAACACTGGACTCCTTTTTTTTCCCATCACAAAATAACAGCTATTCCCGCCTTTTCCACTCACAAATTGTATGTATTATTGTAATACATGAAAAATGTGAAAAGAACGGAATCGAAACAGGAATTTTTTTTCGTTTCTGTGGGAAGTGGGAACCTTCATGCACAGGCATGGGCTGAGTTGTGAAATGGTGTTGAGAGGTATATAAAGATATATTGATATACATACAAACTTTCTCCCAGAAAGCACAAGTTTATTGTTCGCTGCTCAAAGGCTTCTAAAAATATGTACGTAAGATCCTTGAGTTGGACTATGACGTGTTGTATCGGTATCGCGGTTACAGTCCGGATCCGGACTTCGAAAGGAGAGAAAGTGATTACGTTTTTTGTACTTGTTTCCTTTCAAAAAGTTTAACAAAAAGGAGGATGTGATGGTGTATTAATAGCATCTGCACCCGTCCGATGTTTTAGGAAAAGGTGTGCATTATTTCAGCACATTCGTCTTTCGCAATTTTTGTGTAATTTGTTTGTGTTAGGTGAAGGAAAAGGTAAGCATGTAGGAAAAAATCAAAAGCTTATTGTGGTGCAATATGTATGAAGGTGAGTGGAGAAAGTACTGATAGATATGCACGTATATCAGGTTCGTTTGAACTTAGAAATACGTTTAGATTTTGGGTCGTTATCGTCATCGGTATTGTTACCGCTGTCATCATTGTTATACGTAGCATTAGCGCCATTAGCCGTCGCGTGTGTTTTCAGTTTTCTCACGATTTGGATTATCTTTGATTCTGGCACGAACGCTAACGACGTTGACTAATACACGGTTATGTATTTATTTCAATTGGTAACCTCAATCTTCTGTTGCTTAACCGTTCAATAATTCCGTATCACCTAATATATATTCCTTATTTATCCATAGTTCTTATAGCCAATGCTTTTTTTATTCCGCTTTTGCTCAGAATTATGTTCGTCACGGAACAGAAATAATATTTTACAAAATACTTTTCTGGTTTAAAAAAACCTATCATACAGAAATAATTTTTAAAAAATTTTTACAAAATTTAATTAATTCATATCATTGTAAAACTATTACTAATTTCAGTTCACTATGCTAGGAAAGTATATACATACAGTACAGAATTAATTTTGCCGTGAGACTTAAACTTCCTCAGCACTTTCACTACTCTTACTCTACTTCATTTCATTCAGTTTGTTTGTACTCCCAACTGAATTATCTTTTTACTGTGCTTGTAAATATCAATTAATTGTGATCCCGAGAATTTCCAATTTCCCAGTAGTTTCTCAAAAGTTTTGCTTTTCTGTTATATGGTCCAAAAGTTGAAATTGCTCCAGCTTCTGTTTTTCCGCACAAGTTGCCTGCTGTAAATGATAATCTCGTCACGTCTGTCTGTTTCTGTGCCCTTTATACACCGACCTCAATTTTGCTGGCTCGAACGTTTGACTGAAAATAAAATAGCAACAGATTCAGGCTCTGAATGCCGAATGCATTATACACTGCGGAATGCACTTTCTATATTGCTCACTGCATTTTTCTAAATCTGAAGAATCTGGACCAGAAGAGGACTGACACTAGTTATCGTAAATCGTTAAATGTAAATGTCAAAGGTACATGCATGCATGTTTAATGCACTTTTTCGACGAATCACTTTATATTTTCGGGGTTATATCATCAAAAATCCGAACATATAAGTTTTTGAGCAAAGGTGTTTTGACTTATTCTGCTACGCTTTATGGTTTCAATACTGATCAGATCACAGATGTTAGTTTGTCTGGTTTTGGTTCTGGTGACGCAGGATGAATGCAGATATAAAATATGTGGGTTCCGGATCGGAATTGGATTTGTATTCGATTTGGTGGAGCCAGTATAAAACTTTTTTATAGGATGCCGCGGGAGAACACTGCTCTCTTCGTTCATGTACATAAATCAATACGAAATAACATTGGTATAGATGCTGCAGCATGTTTTTCTTTAGTTTTATTTTTACGCTTACGTTTATTCGCAGACCGTATAGACGGAGCCATATTGATATTTAGGCATACAGTTGTGTCGTATTCGTATTCCGTTTGTGTGAGAGTTGACTATAGACTGCAGTAATAGAACAACTTCCTAATACCCTAATTCATATAATACTAAAAGTAAATTTGATACTACAGGAACGACATAACGGCAATGATTATTGGGTATGTTGGAAGGATGGGAAACGTGACGCGAGAAGAGAGCCATATAGATCTACATAGCTGTAAGGCATAACATAACTGCTGCAGCTTTGTGTGGAGTATGTATACTGTGGTGGAAGTCAGGAAAGAGAAAGGTATTTATGGTAGAATGCAGGGGAATGCAAATATTTTTTACAACCGGATTCACTACATATGTCCGAGGTCATGTATTTTAGTTATTATTGGGATTTGAAATGATAAAGACAAAACGGCAACAAACAGAATCTTGGGTTGCGAATGTAAAATGGGCGTACTTTCTCCCTATGAAAAAATGAAAATACATCTTTCAACTTTGTTTTAACTTTCACGTTTTCCTTCGTTATCGTTTTGGTTTCAGTTTTTTTGTGACCATTGTCTTTTCTTTCTATCTACGTAGTGATTCTGTTATTTACCTACAGACACGGAGTTATATTCAGATTTTGCGCGTATTGCTTTTTCTGCCAATTCTAAGAGCGGCAATACATTGCTCTACGTTGTCAGAATGCGTAGAGATAGCGATGCTTCCGTTGCTTATGTCACTGAATTCAAACATTCCGTATGATTTATTGTATTATTCATTGCACGTGCATCTCAAAGTATATTCCTGAAGCTTCTTTCAACATATTCTCTCTGTCTTGTGAGCTTAAAGTCTACGGAGTAAGTAAACCGTGGTTTCGTTCTTGTAAGTGCTGGGCTGTGAGTTAGATGTAGATGGCTACATTTTGCAATCTACTTTCTGAAAATACCAATTTGCAAGCTTGTAAGCGCAGTCATGGGGTTGCTATTGCCATTTGCCCCTTACATCTCTCTACAGCTAAAACGTATAAGACATTAACATTCAAATACATAATAGAAATATTTCAAAAAGTACCTTTTTTGCATATCTATAGCAAACAAACTAGTTTTGAAAATTGGTTAGCAAATGCAATATTTATTTTAGAAACTGGACCTACACGGTTGTATTTTCGACTTTCCTTTACTACACTAATATTTCTATTTTGAGACTGTAATGGGGACTTTTGTAAATTAGGTATGTCGACTTAAATTCACACATTTGACCTCAAAATTAAAGCCTAAGCCCGAACTCGGCCTTTTCATATTTACTTCTTAATTTGAAGCTGTTTGTTATTTGTGGTCATTGCATTAGCAGCCTTTCTTATATACACCGCCCCGCCCCCCACCCATCCTTCGATTTTCCTAGAGTGAGCTTAATTTTTAAACATAGCTAATGGATGTTTCCTTTGCTGTAACTCTATAAATATTCAGTATGGCTCATACTCGTGTTTTCGTAAGGATGATGGCCTTATTTTTAAATGAGCAAAGGCGTATATAAATAATGCAACTATAGTTAAATTATTCAAAAAATATGAATAGTAAATACCCAAATGGGACCGGCCATGACAGAGAAAGTCATATGTTAAAAATTACTTACGTTTTGTACTATTCAAAGACAGAAGTTTAGTGACATTGACATAAATGTTTGTGAAAGGAATGCAAAGTTAGTTAATTAATACAAAAATATACTATACTATAGGTAAGCACTTATGTTAGACCTTGATTTCACTAGAAAAGTTAACCATTGTAAGTCGTAAGGATCTCGCTTTGAGATTTAACAATTGTTAAAGTTAAAAGCGAGAACCCCAAGGCTAACAATGGTTAACTTTTCTAGTGAAATCAACGTCTTAGACGATGGAGAATAAAGTATCTTTTGTTTATGGGGAAATTCGTAGAGCTTAAAATGTAAATAAGCATGGAATGCATAATGAATAATGTCGTTTTTTGTATGATTGCAGTTTACTTTATGTACAATGTTATTTGTGAAATTGCATGACTTGCCCGCTGTCAGTATAGGCATACAAAAAGAAGATTATTGAGAGAAAAGAAAGGTGTAATATAATCGCACAACTAAAAACAGAAGTTCAAATAAAACAAGAACAATTCCGCCAACTTCTTGTACATAAAGCACGTTTAATAAAAAAGCAGTGCTGGAGGTAGGCATTCCAAGTTTGGTTTTGTTCAGTGTGGACGACTTTCTCCCGCACAAGTCAATAGGACTATTTGCATTTTGATAAATAATCAGAAATCTCATAAAAGATTCTATCAGAATCGAGATTTTACTATTCTCCACTGCAACATAATATATGCACTTCCTTCAGGAGTCAAAAATACAATTTTTTGCTATTTTTGCATAAAGAAAACAAATAGAATTTTTTCAATTTCCAATTCCAATCTTTGCTTTCACTATTCTGCTCGTGCATGAAGGATAGGAGTATAAAAGATAGGTCTGAAATTTGAAAACTATCAAAGTCGAAATTCGAAATCAAGATCAAAGCTTCCGGCACTTAGAAATTGTGTAATGGCCTTGGAAATAAAATCTAAAAGTTAGAGTGCTCACGTGTTAGTTTCTACCATTTTCGGCGACGTCCTTGAGGTTTTGTATAATCAGGTTTGCAAATTCTTTAGAAATCTGAAGTTCTGAAAGGACATAGATACAAAACCACACAGCTGTGACTCAATTTACACTTTATGAAGAACTCCATTACACTTCAATTTTTAACGTTTGAAATTTTAAGTCCTGCAAAGCACAAGCTACATACTAACGAAAAACATGGCTGAACAAACATACGTTGAACTGAATAAGACTCAGAGAGTGAGAGCGAGGTGAGGTAAACAAACATTGTAAGTAAGAGGGAAATATTGAGTCACCAATTTTATTGGCCAAATAAGATACGAATGAATATTAGCGCGGTCCTACGACTCTTTATTTTACGCCATGTCTCATATTGAGAAGAAATATTTTTTTTTAAAATAACTTTAAATTAACTTTTCACACCTTTACATTTAATTACTAAAATAAAACAAAAGTATTTGAAACTTAAATCTGTCTTGTATTTTATGGTGTGCTATAGCTTACTTTCACTAATACCAGAATGGCATTGAGTTTTAACTGGTTGGAATTTATTTGCAATTTTACTATACCAGCTTTGTAGGTGCTACAAAAAAAGTGACAAAACTTTGTACGTAGATGCAAAACCGTAGTTGAGGTAATTGCCTAATCCATTCTGTCCCATTTCGTAAACTTCATAAAATGGCACATTTTTTACATACAGCATCAGGTTTTAGAAACTATAATAAACTGAATGCTAAAAAAATAGGGCAGTCTGTGATAATAAAAATTAATTTAAACGAAGACAAGTAAATTGAGAACTGCATTTTTAATCTTCATCCTATTCCTACTCAGTATGGAATTTACATAATGACTAACCTAGTACATTTATACATATGTTCTTTCACTTCCCATAGTTTTGCCCTTTTCTCTTTCTCGTTGCGCCTTACTGCCGCACGCTTAAATGCACTTAGTACATTTAATGGTGTGACACGACAGAATATTGCATAATTTAATGCCGACACACAGACCCGTTGGGTCTCTTTCCACACAGTGCAATTCCATTTCATGGAGATGCGACGAGAACGAGATGAGATCCCAAACGTGAATATGAGAAATTTCCCTCACTACAAACTATACAGAGGGACGATATAGTTAGGTGTAGGTTACAGATTCAAGATAGTAAACAGAGAGCTGAGGGAGAAAGTCAAGTAAGAATATAACAGTGGGAGACCAGAATGATTACTCCATCACACAAATCTTAGCCTCTTTTTACATATTTGCTCCGGACTATTTTTTCCCACATCTGTATAGCTACACTCGGACTGATATGTGTTTCTTGAGAGGGAGATGGAATACGTAAAATGTGTTTTATTTGCCTTCTTAAATAGCTCCGATCTCTCGACGTCGAAACTGACACGACTGCATCGTACTTGGGATAACTCGAACTCGATGACAGAGCGCTTGACTTTCCCGGCTCGTTAAAAGCATTAACTTATCATTGAATGACCCAAAACGATAGCTTGTGCAAGAGATGCAGTGAACCATGAAGCATACTCAGAAAGAAAGAGAAAAGTTGGTTGCTTTCTTTTTTATTTGGACATTTAAAGTCTTACGTACTACGCATAATATAATAGCTTTCTCTTCTTTTGTACTATTAAAACGACTGAAAATACAATACTTCTACTACGCTTTCACTTTTACCGTACAGAAAATAGTTCATTGCCTGGCTGGTGACATGCATTGCATTGTCGGCTAGTCAATTGGTCAACTGAGGTTTACTTTTATAATTACTTTTAAATTGCATGGTTTCTCTGCTGGATTTCACTGTTTATTTACAGTGCCATGTATGTACCTACATGCTGTACATTATAACGTGGCTACTGTGTTACTCCTGATGAAGACAGTAAAAAATAGGACAGGCGAAAAATATATTGGCAGATTTGTATACAGTCAATTTTGTGGTGAAATCAAAGTTTATGAGTCTTAAAGATGCAGTTAAGATGGGAAACCGCATATTATTCAACACAGCAACCATGCATAAAATGCAAGAAAAAATTGGAATATTTTTGTCTCTCTTTCATGCTTGCGCATGGTAGTTCTAGTGAGTAAGTTGAAACGAAATCATTTTGACTTTCAAATATTTCAAACTGGAAAGTGCCCCAAGAAGTGCAATTCCATTATTTAAATGTTGATAAGATGCTGTTTTAATTGCAGTAGGTTTGCATTTACATATACTTGCTTGACATGTGGTTTGAGATAAGAAGACATTTGTGGTGGCTGAGATACAATAATCATGAATGTATTATGAAACATTGTACAGACAATATATTATGTGGTATGGTTTTGCCAATTTTAATCTTGAATGTACAAATTTAGTAGTAACACAATTTAATGTAAAAGCTTCAAGCAAATTAAAGGGACTGAATTTTTATTTTTAAACATGAAAAACTCTCTTTCCTACACCTAACCATTCAGCCACTCCCCATTTTCCACTAGGCATTAGGAATTCTCAAAACTAATTGCAAATAATTCAAATTAATGTCGTATCTAAAGAAACTGTTTATTACTCAATAAAAATTCCTTAAACATGTAGATGCAATGATTAAATTTGAAAGTTTTTGCAATTTTGGAATTCGAAACTAAAAGGATAAAAAACGGAGGGTGGCATGTTGAAGTCCGTTGAGAATTAGAAATAAGATTAATGGCCACATGCCAAACTCTCATATTTACAATGACATCAAAACCAATTTATGATTCTCATAGCTGGATGAGCTGATGAGCATGAGCTACATCGCTGCTGTAGTAATGCTGTATGCTATGCAACGTACGTACAAGCCTTTTGTCTTTTGTCGTTAATAGTATGCTATAATTGTGTATGTATATTAGCTGCAGTTCTATTAACTTCAACCCAATTTGTTTTTAGCCTGATTTCGTGACCTAATATTTCTTAGTCTTATCTGGCGATTTTTACACAATTTTCCCAGCTAGATTTTCTCCTAAATCGTATAGGCTCTTTTATATAATGTATTCAAACTGAAATGTAATAAAGATTTATTTTGTTTTCTTAACGTGACCTTGATGGATCTTCATATGACTGCATTATATTTATGTGCATAAATATAATGCATTTATGCTTGGAATAAAATTTTGTAGAATTTAAAGTTGCAATAAACTAACAGGCTAAAAGAAAAATGTGGTTTTTGTTTTTATTGGATTTCATATTGGATATATTCTGATACTGCCACAATTTTTCATTTTATTGTATTTCCACTGCATTGCAATACATATAGCAATTGTCTTCAGTTATTTGAAACTGAAACCTGTGGTTGTCTTTTGTATGTTGGACTGTACAAATGTTGAAAGAACTGATAAAATCTCATAAAACAATAACATTGAGCAAAAAATGCTTCCTTTCATTTTAACATTCACAGTTACTATTCATGACCTTGACCATTCAGAATTAAATAAAACTAACTCGAAAATATTGAATCCTTCAATTTGTTTTCATTCTTATTGCTTTCCTTTAGTGTTTGCTGTCTTTTTTTCAGAATTCTTTTCATCCAACGCACGAGAATAGCAGAATCGCAATCTCATCGTCAACTAAATGTCAGATTTAAAAGTTGTGCATATGTACGTACTGCAATCAGAAAAGTTTAAATGCATTTTTACGAACCAATGTATATAGTTGAATTCTTTTCCGTCTCTCCTATTTATTTTATACTCATTCTGATTTCAATCCAAATCCAAAGTACCTATGTATCTACGTGAACCACAATCACATGTAGTGATACGGAGGATCTGAAAGCCAACCACAAATTTAGTATTCAGCAAAGCCGAACAAAAGAACCACAAGGAGTCTTTCACTGGAGAAAGTTCTACTTTCTCCGGTTCCATTTTCAGTCCCACTTCCCAGTTCTATTGCAGCGTATAACGTATGGCGATAGGGAGCCATGACAAACGGTAACGATGGGCGATGAGATGCTTTTGGTTTGGAAATTGACGGGAATGAATGACTTAGACCGACCGCATGGCTGAGTTCATAAGTATGATGCGCCGGGTGGAAAAAAGAAAGTTTACAGCTTGCTTTCTCTGTCAATGGCTTCCCTCATCCGTTTCCGTTTACACGCGGTAGCTTTCCCTTTCTTATTATGTTTCTGCAGATAGTAAATGTGTATGACTACATATATTGAAGAGTAGTTTGGCAAAACAGAATAAGTCGATTTTTTAAGAATATGTGAACATATTTGTGTTAGTTTAATATTCAACTGGACACTCTGCTTTGTTGCATGGTAAAGGTCAAATTCGTCAAAGTAAGTTTAGAAGTAGGCATATATTTAGTATCCTTTAATACGATTAAAATTCTATTTTAAGGACTTCATCCATGTTAAGTTAGTTATTTAAAGGCAAACTGGTCCACAAATTCTAAATTTTAAAATAATTTCTAGAAGCTTTCTGGATCCAATCTACATTACAACTAATGAAACTACTTGTATTGGTATGGTGTATCATCAGTTATAGTAGCTGTGCTACCTTTTAGTCATTATTAATTCCCCTGTAAATTTAGCTTTGTTGAACTCATCCTGCTTTTCCAAACAACTCTTCAATGTAGCCTAGTACATCCTTTTATATTCAAAAAATTCAGATATTAACATAATTCAACTCTATACGTTTGCCTGTGAAGTTAAATTTGCAAGTGGACAAGGATTTGAGCTTTTGACGGTGGAGACATTGATAAATGTGTTCCTAAATAGGAGCCTAGCTCAAGCTTTGTCCGTCTGAAAGTAAGTCAAGAGGCGGACATGCCTAGCTGTGGCCTTTATGGTATTCTACATACTCAGGACGAGAATCAATGTACCAGGGGCTACAAGGAGAGCATCCGACTATGTTATATGTTTGCTTTCTTTTGGTTATGTAATAATTAAACATTCCGTATTTCCTGCAATAGTATGTACATCCCGTGTACTATTCAAATTCAGAGCTCCCGGACCCGTGTAATAACTGTAATACAACAGCTCCGTGTATTATTACAGGCCCGTGTACTGCCATACACTAGTGTTAAACAGACCCGAGAAAACGTTTTCTTAAATTTGGAGAAAATATTTTTTAAGGCCTAATTTTATACACCAATTTTTTATAAAAAATTGAAATTTTAAAATTTTGAAAAATCCTTAAATTTCTTTTCAGAAATAAGTCTAAACGTTAAAAATATCATCACATCAAATTTCGTCAAAATCAGATTTGAACTGTAAAATAAGCTACAGGGCAGCATAGTATTAAAATTTGAATTTTTTAAAAATTTAGCGGGCTATTGTGACCGAAAAACGCAAAATGCAGTCGAGTTACTTGGGAACTCCACTAGGTAAATGTAGCCTGATTTTTGTACACATGACTTGTTCAAATTGACGAGTTCCATGTGAAACTATTTTCTTGTGAGTGGAAAAATGAACTTAGCTCGGTATGGAATCAACCGTTTCAAATACTACTCGAAATACTACAAATTTCCGCACAGAAACTTTTAATAGTAACTAAAAGTATTTTTCTGCATACAAATTATTTACAATAAAACCTAACAAATATTTTTGAAATAAAACAACATAGAATATAGAAATTATCAATATTAAAAATACAGGGCTGAAAACAAATTTGCGGCATTTTATTTAGAACTAAAATAAATTGGCTGTCTTTTCCCAGAAGTTTAGTTGTTCTATTTCAGTTTTGTTTTCCACTGCAATTTCAAAGCAAATTAATAATATTTCAATCCAGTTCAAGGTTTTCTACTAGTTCGTATAACTATATGAATGCAGAAAGAAGCGGAGAAGTCGCAAAAATAAACATATTCCCAAAATATAAAGAAAAAACGTCCTATACACGAAAAACGTATTTGTTAAATGGAGTAACATTTTTGCTAAAAAATAATGAGTAAAAGTCTCAGGAAAAGGGAAGAAATGTGATATTAAAAGTATTTGCAGAAAATAGATTTCATACTTCAAACCCAGTTCATACTGTATTCACTCACTGAGATGTCAGAAACGGCATTGAAAAATGAAGTAATCAATTTGAGAAAATTTCATGACAATTAAATAGAGCTACTACTGATATTCAATGAAAGCAAGCTTCGACTTTCCTACCTTTCCTATGCAACTAATACTAATGGGAAAACTTGAATGGATTCCAAGTAGGTATGTATAATGTTAATGCATGAATAGTAGAATAGTTCCCAGTTTTACCGGTGCGACAGAAACTAGAAAACGCAGCAGCACAGGAAATGTAAAATCTTTGGCAGTTGCATTCTTCAGCAAATAATTGATAAGGAAAAAATTTAAATGAACAATAAAATCATGTTTATTTTTAATTACGACCTTTGCAATAATTAGAACAGCAAAATTTATTTGTATCTCGGAAGTGGTTAACAACACGCTTTGAAAGCATCTTAACTACATTACTGTAAGATTTTGCTAACAGGATTGGGTGTTAAATGTGACAAGATTATAAGTACCGCAGTTGAAATTTTGAAGTGTAGGAAAATCAGTCAGCTTCATATAACAGCGCTGTATGTCACCAGAAAGAATCGTTAACTGGATTTTGTGTAGCTACAATTTTTACAGAAAATTATTTTTTACTAAACTTTTTACTAAAATAATAGGCTTGTTAAAGCATTTATATCCGTTTTAAGGTATGCTAATTTACAAGGGAATGGTTTATGGAACTCGCCAATTTCAAAATTTCATGTCTACAAAACTCAGGCTGATTTTAAATAGTGGAGATCTAACGTAACTCAACTGCATTTTGCGTTGTTTGGTTACACAGTTTTGAAAAATTCAAATTTTAATACTTTGCCGCCCTGTAAATTCTACAGTTCTTACCTGATTTCGACGAAATTTGATGTTTTTAAGCTTTTAGACTGTTATTAAAAAATTTAAGGATTTTTCAAAATTCGAAAATGTTTCATATTTTTGAAAACAAAACTGAAGAAAGCATCATTTTTGAGGCCTAATTTGATAGACCAATCATTTTATAGTACTTTAAATTAAGGATGCTTTATTTATTTGGCAAGAAACAACATATTCCTGAACCTTGCGTATGAAATATTGGAAATGCTGAAAATACATGTAGAATAGGAAAACAAAGCCAAGATAAAAGTGTTTTCAGTTTAAAATAAAATTCTTCAATTCAATGTTATACATTCCAATAACGTATTTTTACTTTTGGTTTGTGTTTTTTGGGTTGTAGAGCATTGCAACTATCAACAACGACTACAGGCACATACCTCATCATCTCCTAACACAAATAGAAAAGACCTTCGACTTTCAAGATTTCAACAACTTCAACCACACAGAAGCTCCAAAGTTAAGTGGTTTCTACAGATATAGAAACAAGGGCCTCGGAAATCGGAGTCTATTTTAGCAGAATTCTTCCCCATGCACAATATTTGGACAAGCACTATAGCACTAACACTATGGTGCATAAGGTGCTGTAAAAAAGAAAGAAATTTAAAAGACGAAGTAAATAGAAATTTTTCATTTGTATTGTT
Organism: Dicyrtomina minuta; assembly: GCA_949802685.1. Taxonomy (NCBI): domain Eukaryota; kingdom Metazoa; phylum Arthropoda; class Collembola; order Symphypleona; family Dicyrtomidae; genus Dicyrtomina; species Dicyrtomina minuta. Next base: position 124,848,054 of record OX461808.1, read on the forward strand.
CAAAAGCAAAACTCAATATTTAAATAATTTGTGCTGATTTAAAAATTTACAGATTTTAATCGTAAGCTTACAAAAATAAAATATTTATAACTAGCCAAAAATGCAATAGACATTGTCATCTGTGATATTTTTGTTTTGTTTTTTTCCTTATATGTTTTTTAAGATTGTTAGCACCTTGTCCCAAAATTACTAAGGAAATCACTATAACTGCAAAAAGTACGAACGGCGCTAAAATTCGCCCAATCTAAAATCTAAAGTAACTACATACTGTAATGTTCCCATGATTTCAACGTGTTCATTCTCTACTATTAGTTATTACTATTTATTATATTACTTACTGGACTAGCCAAAAGATTTAGTTTACAGTATGATGCTTACGCTATGAGTGTTTGGATGTGAATCCAAATCCAAATCCATACTTTACTTTGCATTTTACTCTCTAATTGAGAGGATAGTTGCCATTGTTGTCCTGAATAAATATTCTCGATACTATAATCTACATTGCATATTATATTGTGCACCTTACTCTACGTCTACTTTGACAATACATAGTGACATAGTGATATCACTGATTCCTGGTTTTACAGCGTAGGCCTCACACTAATCTACAAATTGTTGAAATTACACCGCAACGTAATTTAAATAATAGTGCACCGTTTAAAAATTGAAAAAAAGCTAAAGCGAACTTTAAAATAAAAATAAATAAACAAGAAATGTGACAAAAATGAAAGCAATCAAACAGTTCATATTGAAACTCATTTATCAAAAATAAACAAACTCTCAAATAGGGCTCGCAAGAAATTTGGGTGAGCCTTAAGTATAAAAATATTCTCTGCTTTTTCAAGTACATTACAAATACTACGCTTTGATTTCAATTTAAAAACGAATTTTGAAGGACCATCAAGTTGTTCCATGAAATAATGCTTTCTGGATTTCTACATGGACTCGACACTTGAGTTGAAGTCAATATCGCAAACATAGCCTTCCTAACCATACACCGTATATCTTCTAATAGTACGCCCCGCATACTATTTAAACCCAATATTCTTACCTGTGCGTACAATTAGAGACCCGCGCATTAATACAGATCCGTTTACTATTCCAACTTGAAAGCACTATGCATTTTGTAAATGAGGAAAATCAAGACGAAACGCGAAAAACTCAGATTTATCACGGAGTAAAATTGTTTACAAATAGATAAAATTGGCATAGGATATAACGTTAGGTAAGTGACAATGATCGCTCTACTCCTTAATATGTGACATCAAACCCCGTGTACTATTGGATACCTGTGCAATATTAGAGACCCGCATAGTATTAGAAGATATACGGTACATACATACAAGTCATATGAACGATCTACCCAGGGACTGGGCCTGAAATGGTCTAAGCTAGGCGCTGTAAAATTGCTTAAATTGTAAATGTTGAACATATAAAAGAAACTTTCTGAACCAGAAAAGCGAATGCAAAAGGAAAGGCGAGTGAAAGTGCCTACTTTCTTGTAAGTTTAGGAGCTCAATAACATTTTTCCCATTTCTCAAGTATGTACTTTGACCTCCTTCAGTTTCAGCCTCGCAGTCTCCAGATAAAACTGATAAAAATGATCTCCAGTTCTTCATATGAGTCCGTCAACAGTCTAATCGCGAGTCCATCAGACGAGTTATCGTTCTTGAGTTTGAGTTTACTCTCAATAAAACTTTTTCCATAATATCCTTCCTTCGCTTCAGCTTCTGCCACACGTCAGACCAGAACTAAACCAGTCCAACAGCTTCAGTCCCAGTTTCGGCTCCACTCAGGCATTTCCAAGTAAATTATATTGGGGTACATATCAAATTCACATTTTTATTCGTATGAATTCGCGATTGATTTAAGTTGATGGAAGCGAAAGCTGACATCCTACTTTGCAATTACAGACTTTCGAACACATCCTTTTCATAGTGATTTCGATTTTTGTGTGAATTTGGATCTTCTTTGTTTGTATCTGCGTTGGTAGGAAAATCTCTTTATTGTAATGCTTTGCAGTTCAATGAAATTTAAAAATCTAATTTCCGAATTCTCACTCAACTTCAAAAAAATATTGTATGATTTTCCCTTTCATGACTAAATTCTTGCATTGCCTACTTCAGCACGCTTACCCCTAAAATATCCAAAGAAGCAACATAATTTAATTACATACGTTGCATACATATTATTACTAAAGAAGCAAAATGGCTTATCAGCTACTAATTATCATTGCAGTTTCGCGTTTGTTCTTCTTCTGCGCAGCAACATTACAATTATCTTTGCAAATAAAATCCTAACGCAGTACAAAATGACAGATTAACAAGGAGTAATTGCGCATTGTCAAGCAATAAACGTTGCCTATCAAACATAATTAACTGACATGTGATTTGATTAAATTACGCTTTGACCCTGTTTTGATTTTACTACGATTTGTAAACATGTTTACACTATGAAAACTTACACTTGAGGGATCAAAAATGTAATAATAAAATTGAATCGTCGCTTCGTTGCACCTTCTGAAGTTTCGAGCTCCTTTGTTTGATTCATACTTATGTACAGCTTTTGATCTTTAAATATGTTAGGTACCTACATAGGTAGGTATTTGTTTTGAGCCTAAATAGGTTAATTCTAGGCCAGGATTAGTACTTGATTGATTTTTATTTTATTGTGCCTGAATACCCGGGAACTTATACCGAAGACTTATACCGAAACCCTATACTAAAATGCATGGTTTTCCTTATTACCAAGGATGAATTTAAAACTTCTTTATCTACTACAATGGTGAATTTGTATTAAATTAATGCTTTGAATTTTAATTAGAATCTAGTTGCATACTTTTAGTAGTGTTCTTCAAATTTATTTTTCATAATGACTTTTAACCTTAAATGGAAATCTAGTGGGAAAGATACATTATTTTTCTGTGGGCTATTAAATTTTTCAATCAATCCGGCAATTTCAAAATAATCGACTGCATTCATTTTATACTCTTCCTTCGTTAATCTTCAATGTATTGAGTTTATATAGGGGGAAGGGAAAGAGGAAAGGGTAATGTAGTGTTGACTAAATGTTGCTCAACCTGCCTAAAAGAACGGAGGGGGTGTAAGAAACTCCATATTTCGTGTGGACGCCATATTATGTAAGCAACCCCTAACCAAAATGGCCTTTGTATCGAATTTGGATGGAATTAAAAATAAAAACATGAATTCAAAAAACGAAAGTTATTGATTATTTACAACTGGGCCAGCAATTACGCTTGCTACTAAGAAACATCAAACATCATCACCATCATCATCATCATTATCGGCATCAAATATTTTTAAGAATATTAAAATACTACAGATAAAGTATAAAAACGTTTTACATTAATTTATAGTTTTAAAACTTGCTCTATTTTTAATAACTTTACAGAACATGCAATTGGTTGCTTTACGTTTTTTAAAATATAACGAATCTAACATTCATCTATTTTTTAATACAGCTAGTAACTTTTTAACTTATACTTCTGTAAGATTATACTCCATTGTTTAAATTTACTATACCTAGAATTGGAAATGCTGACTGGTAAACGTTTTATTACCAAGCGGCGTAAAAATAAACCTCTTTTGACAATTCGTACTAATGCAATTAATTTGCACCAACTTTAATTTTTCTATTTCTAAACTCCATAGTAACTCATTATTCTAACACATAAAAATACAGTCTAATTAAACTAGTGGTAAAGCTCGTTAGCCATCGTGAACAGTACCGTCCACGAAATCTTCTATTGACTGTGATGTGAGTAGAAAAACTAAAAGTACGAATTCGAACGCTATTCACCAAGATACTTAATTTTAATATAAAATATAAGACTGGAATGATTTGTACAATTTATAAAAATATTTAATTTTATGATCGTTCTTTGATTGTGCCATTTAAAATTACTGTCGTTGGGATAAAGACTGATGTTAAAATGTTGACAAAAATAGCTATAGAATCGTATATTGTGCTTTAATTTAAAAATAACTTGTCGTATGTAAATTATTTATCAACAACTTTGAAAAAAAATCTTGAATTATTGCAAGTTGTTAACTCTATTGATTCAAGAAGGACCAGAAATATAACAATTGTAGAACCAGCACCTGTGAATAATTAATTAAATCAGCAAACCAAAAATGACTGTGACTTGAGCTTCTTGTCTCGGATTTGTATTTGGAATTTGTTTTGGTAGTAGATGTTTTTTCTGCTATTTTTGAAGATTTTATGACGATAATGATATCCAATAAGAGAGCAAAAACTTTCTCCCCTGGAACTGGAGACAGAGTGACTCGCGATCTATTTCAATTCTCTTTCCCTACCTGTCTGACATGCACTCGGTTCTCCACTGTACTTTTACCACGAACGCAGGTCTTTGTCTACGAGCCAACTTTCTCCGACTTTCCCCGACATCAGAACTAAACCAGCTCGATCCATCTACCAAAATCAAAGCCCCAAAAGGTTAAGCTACGAAACTGCGCGATCAAAGGATCTTGAGCAGCACATGAGACTGTCAGCTAACCAGTACGGATTGAGGACACTAAATCAGCAAGCCTACACGTATAAGGGAATTAAATGTGCCACGGCGAGACGCTAGTATATCCTTCTGTGTGTGTATATACATTACGAAGAAAGTCTTCAAAAAACGCGAATAGTAAAAGTGTTTTAGCTCATATTCATTCCGTATCTAACAATAGGAGGGAGACCATCGAGCACGCAAACCGCGAACATCTAAATTTTTAAGTAGTCCCGAAGTATTTCATAAATTTTATTTTACTTTTCAATTTTGAACAGTTAAATAACAGTTTTTGTCTAATTTCAACTCGTAATTGAATACTAAAGTACGTCAGCAAGTATAATTCGATCGAAAATTTATAGATTTATTCTAACTAGTTAGTGTTTTACGAATTTCCAAAATCCTGCCACGCCGCCAGCTCATTAGACGGAGGAAACTCATGGAAGTACATACATAGGAAATTAAGAGGAGAAGAAATAAATTCAAAAAAGCAAGAATCAACTTTAAAACATAAAGCTAAGTTCCCTCTCATTTATACGTAGGCCGAAGGCCCACAATTCTCATATTTTCTCTAATAAGGTGTTAAGATACTAGCAACACGTATATTTTGGTAGGATCGAAGGAAACACTAGGAATATAAGATCAAAAGATACAAATCATGCCGAGCAAAAGGAAAATCCCAGTACCGAACGGACAAGAGCAGCTAGCCGCCTACTTCTCTCAGCAACTCGCCCAACAACTATTACAACTCAGCCAACAATTAACAACACAAATCTCCGCTAACTTAATAACTCTGATTCAAGACTTCAAGAAAGAAATTAACTCACGACTAGTAACTCTGGAAACAAACATGGAAACAAAATGGAAATCACTAGAGACTAGGATGAATAAAGCTACTTTAAGACAAGAAATTGAAGTTAATATTATGAAAGCAAGATTTAGTGAGTTGGAACAACGACTTCAAAGTGCTGAGACAAAAGTCAACGAACCTGAAAGACCGAACAGAAATAAAGAAATTTTAATCACAGGTCTACCCGTTAGTTGCTCTCCAGTCGAGGATGCTAAATCAGTAATTTTAGACACCCTTAAACCTAATTCTACACAGATTGTGAAGGCAAAACGAATTTTGAACAAAACTGAAGGCAAACCTCCGCTTCTTTTTGTCCAGCTAGCTGACAAGGATGAAGTTACTTTGGTGCTTCAAAAGAAGTCTCGATTGAAGGAGGCTCTACCGCAAGTCTACATCCAACAGTGTCGAAGCAAAAAAGAACAAGAAGTTTACATGCACCTAACAGAACATTACTGGATAAAGAAACGGGACCCTTTAATAAAAACTGTTAAATATGTAGGAAGTTACGCTTTTGAAGCTGATGGCATCAGATACACTAGTGACGGAATAACTTTGACCAAGGTGCATCTTTGAAATGATCTTATAACCTAAACCATATAATATAACTTGTCTAAACTAAAACTAAAATTGTCAAATACGTCTATGTCAAATCAACTTATAGCAATTACTAAAATAAGTAACTGTACTAAAACCTGTGAGTGATAAATGAGCTGTTGTCGGTGCTATTGGAGTTGACACTCACAAGGACACAATATTATTGAAAAATACGTTAAATAGTTTCCTATAGCATGCTCAACTAAAGCTAGCTTTTTAACCAAGATCATGAGTGACAAATACGAGTGCAACAAAAGTGTGAAAATTTGATCTTGGAAGAAATTGTTAGCGATTAATTCTAAAGTACAGCTTTCTGCAGAATTTGTACAACAAATAAGAATAAAATTAGAAGAAACAACTGCTAACGATGAGAATTAAACTAAAAATTAAATTAAAATTTAGATATAAATTGTTAAATACGGAAGGAAATATTGGGTTAGTGAATCAAAATATAATAACGTTACTATTTTTACAAGATATTGTGATCAAAAATTCTTAGAAAATATAATACCGGTAGGCTGAATTTCGACTTCAGTAACTGGCAGCCAGGACCGCTTCCAAATTTACCGAAATAAGGTCTCGGAGAGGTCTCTGTCTGGCATTATATCTATGAGGGTTTCAATTACTAACCACTAATCATTGTTAACTAATGCATTACATCAAACATGTTAAATTTTAAGAACAAATATTATATGAGCTTCGATGGTCTAACAATTACTTTGCTTAAACAAAACTATTGTAACCAAAATATTAATCAGATTTGTGTGTGGGCCTAGGCCCGTATATGCAATAAATCAATACATACATACATACATACATACATATCTAACAATAGGTATTTACACACAACAAATTATTTGTGTAGTTACACTAGAATGTGGGTCGAAAATTTAAATATTTTCCGCTAAAAATATTCTAAAATTCTAAAAGTAAATTCCCTTATTTTAAAACTTGCAAAGAAAGCTGTAGTTAGCACTTTGCAAAAATTTAAACTAATATAGTCTTAGATTTTGGAAACTAACTTGACACAGTTTTAATGTGTTTACATTTAAGTAAATTAAAAAAAAAACACTAAACTGCTATACAAGGAATATTGCAGCCGCGTGGAATGTCAAACATGACAGTCATCACACATTTCAATTCTGCAAAAACTTAAACCTCCTACAATTTTTGGGTTATGTGGAAACTTGTGTGCTAAAATAGATTCTTAACTGTCTTTCGGTCTCTCGTGAAACTTATGTAGCTGCCTCAGAATCATCAGCTGTTTCCATAGTATGCAAGTAGTAATAATGCTATATATAGGAGGAAGAGAAAGTTGGTCTTGGGTTCAATCGACTTTCTGGTATGTATAATGTATGCCTATGGTTCTTGCTTTGGTCCGGGTTCTTCTCCCATTCCTTCTTCCCTCCTCACATTTTCCGTGGTTTCCACGGAGTTGTTATATCATGGCATCGCATGACCCAGTTTGCTCTATACCTACATACATGGTACGCTGTTCGAACTCAAGTTTGTGTTGGAGTTGGCATTGGCACTGGTGCTTGACAAATGTTTTGGTTGTGTTACGGGAAAACAGAAGAAAAAGAAGATTCGCAATATAGTTTTACCGTACGTTTGGTCCTGCACGGTCATATGGTCTCGCAGCCAATGCCCGTATACTATGTGCAGTATGTGTACGCAAGGGATTTTTTATTCGCTGCCGTAGTCGCTGCTGTAGCATTTTTAGTAGTACTGGATTAATTGTATCGCAATATTATAAGCGTTGTAATTTTGCAGCATATGCAAGCGGGATTGTCTTTCCGTTTCCATGCCATTTCATACTACTTATCGGTACGTTTTTTTTGTATGCACGTATTACATATTACATTCCATGCACTTTTTGACTAAGACAACATGTCACAGGTCACAACCGCTCTCACGTAAGTCTCTCGCAAATTTTAAGCAATATGTTTAATACGACCAGGATACGCTTCCTTATAGGAGTTACGTACATAGTAGAAAAGAGTAGCTTAAATGTGGTTAACATCAGAGAGGAACTTTTTCTGAAGAAACAAAAAATCAACATACGAGTTCTGGACTGGCTTTAGTTATTATTCGTGGTTGAACCTATTTTTTCTTTCTCAGATTAAATATGTATAAACGTTAAAATTAGATAGAAGATGAGAATAGGCAGCCGCTGCTAACAAGCGTTCTTTAAAATTAGGGCATTCCTCTTTGTCTCTATCCTTTCACGTACACACTTTTAGTTTCTCTTTTATTTCGTTTTTTGCATCTATTTTCACTTTCTACTGTTTTTCTTAGTCAGTAATTTTCACATACTTTGTAGTTTGTACTTTTTCGAGAAAGCAGAAGAAAGACGGAGAAAGTAGAAAGCCTGAAGTATTGAAGGGAATTAGATTGCAGAGAAATGCGAAATAGGACTGATAGTTCATTTCTTTGCTTCTATTTACTACCTACAAACTTTTGTTTTTGTCTGTTGCTGTGCTGTCTGTCCTTAAGTCTATGGGGTGTAGTGTAGCACACTCTCAAGAGGCGAGCGAATGAAGGGTCAGCATTTTACGACTTGCACCGTGTCAGAGACTCACAGTGAAAGAAATCAAAGTGCATTTATTTTATTTATTTTTTTATTCATTTTATTGAATTTGTCTTATATTAAAAAATAATGTTTCCGTGTTTCGTAGTTACACTTCACAGGATTTACAGGAGTTTGTTCTTCTTTTTTATGTTTATCATTGTTATATATAGTTACAGCTATAGGCTTTCGATTAGTGAGCCTAAGCTTTCAGCTCGTAAGCGTAAATCATGAGAATCTCCGGGTGTTTTTATTTCTCCTTTCTTTCACTTTCACTCAGACTCAAAGCAAATGAAAATACGCAAAAATGAAATGGGTGAAAAAAAGTTTTGCATTTATAAGAGAAATAAATAAGGAAAAATAATGCACACCGTTTGAGCCTCCTTATGGCTTAACGACGTCAAGCAACGAACAATAATAAAACAGAAGCAAAGAGGCTCAGCTTATGCATAATATGTCTCGACTGGAATAATTTATAAAACTACAAGTTTAAATAAGCTAGAGCTTTAAAAATACGTAGAGACAGAGACACTTGCACTCCTCTGCTTTCTGTATCTAACCTTTCTGTCTTGAACATATTGTTCTTTGTGTGCCTTTTATCTCGTATTTTGAAAGCTTCCTTTTTTATTCATTACGTACAACTTCACTTTCTATGCGGTGACATTCCCTCAGGTGATATTCAGGAAACTCGTGCTTTCTCCTTTCGTTTTTCGCTTTCACTCGACTGTCTCAAAAAAAGTCATCTGAGATGAAATGGCCTCGCTACTAGTTAGATGTTGACGTTGTATGTTACGTTTATTTTTAAGACCAGAAAACCAGAAGAAGACCGCACTAATCCCAAGTATACGTTGAATACGAAACAAGTCTACAGCACAGCCAAATACAGCAAAAATACCTCGGGACTACATGTAACAAAATATATTCTACCTGGGACTGTAAAGCCGTCGCTGTGAATTCAAATGTACTTGTACTATACAGTAGCAAATTACTGTCTAGTATAGATGCAACATGTTTTAATTTTTCATGATGTTGAAAATAACTGGAAGTCAAAGTCGACATTTTTATGTCGCCCCGTGGAACAACTTTGACTTTGACATTTGGAAATTATCCAGCTTCAGCTACATGTACCAGATTCCAGGATTTTTTCTTTGTTTTAATTTTTGTGAAACTGAGCAGGGTAATTTGTTCACAGAAGCGAAACTGACAACGTTATTTGCTTGAATTTGTTCGAAGCACGTACTAATTTTAAATTTCACCTGAATTCTATTTTTGAACCTCTTCCGTATTGTGGTAAATGCCAAGGCTAAAAGGCTAAAGTTTTCCCCGTAGATTTTATTTTGCACTTTTTTTAGTACTTGTTTTAGTATTTTAGTTTGTAACTTACTGGTTAATACGAAGTCGAATTTGAGTTCGGGAAATATAACTTGGTTTTTTCAAATTTCTTAACATGATTAGTTTTACAAATAGTGAGAATAAAACTACAATTTAAAGCGCGTGAAAGTTAGTGGTAATAGAGGAGTAGTAGCATAGTGTTGGTATTGATAGAAGATAGAACCAAATTCCAGTAATTTGTGCACTCGCGTAACTGAACTGTATTCAATTAGGGAGTAACTCTACCGTTGCTGGAATCCTATATGGACTTGTGCTGTGTCCGTACATATACTTTTATTATTTTCAATTACATACATATAATAGTGATTTACATCCTACATATATCCACCATTCAATCTATTTACCTAATTTACCATGCACTATAAAGTTCAAAAGTAAAATCAGCTCATTCTAATTTTTTCTTTTTTAAATATCGTGCAGTAGAAAATTTCATTTAGCTACTCTGACTTTGGTAAATTAAAGTGTTTTTTGCTGAATTGAACTAATGAGGATTTATTTAGACAAATAGTGTTGAAAACCCAACTAAAATTAAAGTGATAACCACTTCTAAAATTATAATAATGCATTCAATTTATTCAAACAACATTTTAAAATTAATATTTGGCTTTAACATTGACTTCCACTTGTAAGTTGAAATAAGGTACATCGAAAGGAGGACCAAAATGTGAGTAGTAGAAAAGTAAATATACATGTACAACATAACAGCGAAATGATGGCAAATTAAATATTAATAATGCGAATTATTTACTTACATCTTCGGTCTGTGAGAGCCTACAATAAAAATGTAGGTACTTACAATTAATTCTACAGATGTACATAGTGCACACACAAAGATGGATACAGTAATGTCAATGCCACTGTCACAATACTCACAGTCGTTAGGGAGTTAGGGACTATAAGTAAATAGTCGATAGTAAACACAGTTAAAGCTTGAAAACGAAAACATGCATCACGGTTCATCTCACTTTCATTTCGTACTTTATAACGTGAACGTGAACGTATACCAATAACAATTTTTTAACCTTTATTTCTGAGTCACTTTATTTAACGTGCCTAGGTTCCTTCTACCTACTATGTGTATGTATGTGCCTATAACGCAATGTATTCTGTAAATAAATAGCCCCGTTACAACTCGCAGTAGCCCAGTACTGCCTCTATCTCAAACAACATTGTTTGTTAGAAATAATGGCGGAAGGTCATTCGAGATTTAAATGACTACATTGCCTATGTTTTTAATGAGAAACCTGAGCATACATATTGCATTATACATGAGATATAGGAAATCAATACATTATTATTGACTCAAAACTTACCTTTTTAATTACAGTTACCGCTGCTTCCTTCCGTGAAAAATTACATTGATCTATCGGTACCTATTTCTGTTGGAATCCACTACGATACGAATTATTTGCTACTATGTATAGACCCAATAGAACAATAGAAATGGTTTTAAATCCAGTTTCACATTCATTTCCAACTTCTGATTCCAATTCCGAACCTTACTTCTTGCAGGAATCGTAAAAGTGAGGCGAAAGTGATTTAATTTATCCCTCCTTTATCTCCTTTCGCGAGAATTTTGGAAGGATTTGAATGACCATAACATGTGAGGCGGGAGGAACCACGGTAGTAAAATAAATGCACTTCTTATAGTTTATTTTGCAGTATAGGCCTTCCATTGTATATGATTTCCAGCGACAGCCGTCTCTAAATTCCCTACTATCTTAAAAAGCCAGATCCGGACTGAAACCGTGACTGGTGCATTTGGAAGTTGGGACTTTGGGACACAGAAGGAAGAATAACGACCACGTTGTACCGAATTCGAATTCGGATTCGAATTCTTATTTAAAATACAAACATAAATATTTGCAGACCTTTTAGCTGTATATCGTAAAGTATCATAGAATGGTACAGGGTAGTGTTCCAAAGCTCTTGGCTTTTTGAGTTCCAGTTCCAAATACTTTCACTCAATGAAATAGTCCGTTTCACAAAATGACTAGTTCTAGTCAGTACAGACACAGTCACAGTTCTACACTGGGAATCTGGGCCAACGATATTAGGACTCTAAGAACTTTGAAACACTAGTATCTTGCCAGGGTATCGTATATAGGGCATAGTATATAGTATTCTGGGATGGAAGTAGTAAAACTGGTGGATGAAAATGAGGATGGGAATATGGGATTTGAACAGAGGCTAACGTGAAGTGTTCCTGGTTCGTGTCCGTGTCCACTTCATATGCTGTGTGCGCCCACTTTGATCATCTGAGCTGAGGCTAACACTGATAAACAGTAAGAAGTCAGTTTTAGTGCCTTAGTGCTCAGTATCAAGAATTTAGTTCCCATGTGACGAGCACCAGCAGCCAGGTTTTGAGAATTCAGGCATAATATTCCTAACATATGGACCACTGCCGAGTCCACCCGTTTGTGAATTGAACATGGACCATGCATCCGCGAAATACATAAACTCAAAACGTATTACTATTACCTCATGCACAAGACTGTAAATATGTACCATCATATATTATGAGTATTGCAATGGCGTACCCAGGCAAAAGCCAATAACGCAACGGCAGGGGCCACGGCCAGTTAATATATTTGCGTTAGTTGAACGCCTAATGCCTCACATTTCTTTATAAAAGGCCAAAGCAAAGTAGGCACCAAGCAGTAGACATCGTATTTACTAACTTCAACTTGGTCACTGATGATTGCTAATGCGGTATACGTAGAGTGTAATAGCTTCTACGTGAAATAACTTTACCGTTATTTGTACGCTTGGTGTAGTACTTCGAAGTAAATATACCCCACCCTTACCAACCCTGCACCTTAACCCGTGCTAATATGTTTTTATTATAGTAACCGCCGTCGTACGCTAATGCTATCTCAACTGAACTCTTTCGCACTGGGAAAGCTTGTTAGATTTTTCAATATTTATTGAAACGATCCGCGTTTGCTGAAAACTCAAAATTTTAACGGCGTAACGCGTTTTAATAGAATCCTGTGATGTAACAATGACTGTTTTTTCTGTAGCAAATTGATTAGTTAGCTATTTTAATGGAGCTTCCTCAAATAATGATAAAAGTGGATGGAAAACTACCCTGCGTTCAAGATACCATGATTTTATTAGAGACTTGTGATGTAATACAAACCAATGTAGTACTAGAAGGCTTACGGTAAATTGATTCTTTCGTAGAGAGGGCAAGTGGTGTGTAGGAGCTGCCTATATGAACTGGGCTTTTTACAAAATAGCAACGAGGAATTTGCGATTGTGAACACGTTTTTTGTTTTGTAATTAAAATAAGTGTATCAGATCGGTTTGAGCCAATGAACTGTAAGTAAAAGTCTAAGGGAAGATGAGCTCTGCAATTTGTAATTATATCGATTTAATTATATAGATGTAGCGATGTAATTATATCACAATTATATAATTAATAGAGGTGGTCAGATTGGTCGCTAGTTTTATTACTAGCTTCTTTCAAAATCTGTTTTATGTGTTTAGATGTATGTACATGCACCAGACTTCTGTTGTCAGACACATTTGGAGTGATGAAATTGAAATGAAAAGATGCTGTCTTCCTTTTTCATGTCACATATGGCTCTGCATGGTTTTGGTCCTGCTGGTTCTGCTACTACATCTATGGCGACTTATACATGCATATATCTATAGCATATATGTCAAATGCAGAAGCTGTTGTTGGAGGTATCCGGTATATGGAGCCATATAGAACGCCACACGATCGTGATCATGAACATGACTATATTATAAGATGCTTTAATGTTATGGTACGGCATGGTATGATATTGAATTGATATATGATCTAGAAACTTGATGCGGGGAACACTCAACAAAGGGATTGGTAGATGAGATCAGGGACTAAAAATAGCACACGATAATAGCGTCGTCTTTTGAAACCTGAACTATCTGTATACTGTGTGCAGTGTGCACGTATACAAGACCGAGTACGAGTAGACGTAGACAGTAGACGTCACAACTATAATATGTATGTGAAAGTATGTATGTAAAATGCCAGACGGAGGGTAGTATAGACTTTAGACGTTCCATATTACTATTGATACTCATCTCATCTAATGTGATCAAAAATAAAATAAAAAGAATTTTGAAAACAAAAGCTTTCTCTTTCGTTGTAACGCTCTTGGTTTGAACTTTGAACACTTTCAATTTATCATTGGCCGTTTGCTGACTGAGGCGTGCGAAGGGATCTTTTGCATTTAAGGTTTTCAAAATATTATTTGAAGAGTTGTTTCGTAAAACAGGATAAGTCCATGAACTTGCATTTCGTGTACTAATGCTGGTGAATGAATGTTGAGAGGTACTAACGAGCAGAACTTGCCAACGTGTAATCGAGTTTTCCCAGGAGATAGTTTTTTTTCGAAAAGAGCGTCCCAAAAAACTTAGAACGGCTTAACAACATGATGTGCCACATGATTTTCGGTCGATGAAATATTTTTTCAAAAAAACGAAAAAGGCCTCCAAATGGTTTTTTAAATGTATTTTTAATTTTTGTAAGAAACATCATAACCACAATTTTGAAAAATTTTGCATAAAAAATCATATTAAAATATTCTGAATTCAAAAAAAAAATTTCAAATTCTGAAATTTTAAATTTTTTTATACATTTTATGGGCACCTTTCCTTGTTCAGTAAAAATTTATTTCAATATTTAGTATAGAACAGGTGAAATTATTAGCATGAGCCCGTTTCATGAATTAGTGATTAAAAGTGTGCGCCTTTACTTTATAAATAGATAATAATACGTTTTAGGTTAACAGTATCAAATAATATTTCTAAAACACGTTTTTATTTATAAAAAAAAACTATTACTATATTTTTAAAAAAATATCTACAACCCTCAACTAAAGCATATCAAGTGTAACCATTCATTCATGAAATTCACCATTGTCAGTTTCCAATGCTGGAAAAGTATATGTACACATATTAAAGGATTACATTTTGCGGTTAGACTCAAACTTTCCCGGCTCTTTCACTCAACTTTTTTCTGTCCTTTTTTCCTGCTTTTCTAACAGCAACTGAATTAATTCTTTCACTATGGTTGTAAATAACAATTAATTGCAAAATCGGGTATTCCCAGTATCACAATAGTTTCTCAAAAGTTTTGCTTTATTGTATGGCCCAAGTGCTGAAATTGCTCCAGCTTCTGTTCGTCCGCAGAAGTTGCCTGCTGTTAATGATAATCTCGTCACGTCTGTTTGTTTCTGTGTACTTCACACTGACTCTAATTTTGCTTGCTCGAGCGTCTGAGTGTTCAAATTAAAACAGCAAAATATTTAGGCTCTGAATGCCAAATGCACTGTTCACTGCGGAATGCACTCTCTAAATTGCATACTGCATTGTTCTACATCTAAAGAATCTGGACTAGAAAAGAAAAGGACAGACACTGTTAGTAGTTATCGTAAATCAGATCATGATATGATTTTTATAATAAAATCCAGACTAAAATGCAAGTCAAAGCCTAAAATAATTAACTGCCGTGCATTTAGGAAAACTAATTGGGAGCAAGTGAACAGGGAGCTTAAATTGATAGACTGGAATTTCGACAGTGAGCTGAGTGGGGATGGCTTGTATAATAAGTTTGAATCTTATGTAAAACAAGTAGTGGATAAGCATTGTCCTATTGTTAGAATGCGAGTGAAAAGCAAACAAGCACCATGGATGAGCAGTACAATTTTGGACATGATTCACAGTAGGAATAAATTAAAAGCGTATGTTCTCAGTCTCAAGTACAAAATAAAGCTTATGCCAGAAAGAGAAAATAATGAACTTTTGGAAAATCTCCATACCACGAACGGCTCATATAAAAAACTACGTAATTCAGTTACTTGTGCTATTAAGTCAAATAAGGCAGCTCACTACAAAAATAGATTTATCCAAAGTCAAACCTCTGCTTCAATTTGGGATGCGTTCAGTGAATTAACGAACAAAAAGACAAAAAGTATTTCTTCAATAGAAAAGTTAACCACAAGCGAGGGAAATACTAGTGACGTCACTCAGATTGCATCTGAGCTTGCCAGTGCATTTGTTCTAAACAGCCCCACTGACAGGCAAGAACTTCTCAACTTTAGAAGTAATATTGACGACCCTATGGAAAGTATGATCGTGAATGAAGACGAAGTTATTACTGCTTTGAAAGCTGTGAAAAGAAAGGGCATAAGTTCAGCAGATTATCTATCTATTGTGTTCCTATTATCTACTATTTCAACTCTAGCCAAACCAATGGCTCATCTGTTTACAAGAATGATTCAACAAGGTGAATTTCCATCAACGTTAAAATGTGCTATAATTACACCAGTATACAAAAAGACTGGTTGCCGCAGTTTAGCATCTAATTATCGCCCTATTTCTTCATTGCCCCCCTTCTGCAAAATATTCGAAAAAATCCTGGCTAACAAAATTTTGGATTCCGTTGGTGTTCAACTATGTGAAAATCAATTTGGCTTCCGAAAAGGACGATCCTGTGACCTTGCAGTGCAGATAGTCACCCAAGACCTTTTAAATAAACTGGATCAGCCTAATGGACGTGTAGCCGCAGTCTTCATTGACCTTCGAAAGGCCTTCGACTCTATTTCGCATATTTCTTTACTTCAAAAACTCAAACTGGAATATAATTTACATGGCAGCCTGCTTAAGTTAATTTCCCATTATTTTGTCGATAGGAAATTTAAAATAAAGCTTAATTTATTTGTTTCAAGCGATTACAACCTTGAATGGGGAGTCCCTCAAGGTTCTATTTTAGGCCCGCTATTGTTTTTGCTGTATATAAACAGTCTTGTGGCTATCCCTGCACTCATTGGCTGCATGCTAGTTATGTATGCTGATGATGTAATTTTATATTGTGATCACAAGGACCCATACAAAGCAGTTGAAATGTTGCAGGAAAAATTAGCTGCTGTTGACGAATGGTGCTCTGCTAACTCCCTCCAAATAAACTATGATAAAACTAAGTTCATACTTTTTCATAAACAACATGATCGAAAAATACCTACTGATCTTAGGCTGTACTGTAACAATATTGAAATTGAAAGAGTTTATGCATATAAATATTTAGGAGTGTACTTAGACGAGTGCTTAACATTTAGTACTCATTACAACCATGTAAGTAGGAAAGTTTCACAGTCCATATCGTACTTATACAAAATCAAACCTTATGTTACTTTTGACATGTTTTAGTGTTGTATTAATGCATTTGTTTTATCTCATATTGATTATTGTATAATGTCCTGGTGTGCGAGGCCTGATAGTGCAGTCGAATATTTACAAAACAAAATTAACAGGCTAATGTATTCTTTTTTCTATAAAATTAATCATAGAGATAAGCAAAAACTGAAGTCGCGGAATGCAAGAGCCAAGCTTATGGTAAGCAAGGAACTTCAGGGGTTTTTACTCGAGAAATGTAATATATTTTCGATAAAAGAGCGTATCTTATATTATAGCTGTAGCCGGCTGTTTTACTTTCTACAATTTGGGTCCTGTATATATATGTATGACGATTTGTTTAAATATCATTTTAATTCAGTACAAGGAATCCATGTAAACACACTTAAAGTGCCTGTCCACAATTCAGAGTCTTTTAAAAATAGCATAGTTTACAGAAGCATAAAGATGTGGAATTCTTTACCGAATGACTTGCGTGATTTTAAGAATAATGCTATTCGTCGTAGGCTTAGTGCCTGGATAATTGACTCACGTATGTAACTATATCATAGGCTGTTTATATATATATATTTATAATGACATCGTACTACCACACAATATCTATGTATGTATTAATTGTTTCTACTTTTCTCACTCTCACTATAGCTTATGTTGTCCGGTATTTGAAACCATTGATTAAGTTTGATGTATGACCCTTGACAACTGAATAAAGACATACAATACAAAATCGGTAAATGTAAATGTTAAAAGACACATGCCTGCATATTTATTGCACTTCCTCGACGAACTACTTTATATTTTTGGGGGTTATTATAAGAAATCAAAACATAATTTTTGAGCATAGGTGTTTTGGGCTTAAACTGCTACGCTCTGGTTTCAATGCTGATCACAGATGTTAGTTTATCTGGTTGCGGTTCTAGTTCTGACGCGAGATGAATGCAGTTACAAAATATGTGGATTCCGGGTCGTGATTGGATTGGTATTCGATTCGGTGGAGCCGGTATCAAACTGTTTTTATAGGAGGCTGCGGGAGAACATTGCTCTCTTTTTGCATGTACATAAATCAATAGGGTATAGCATTGATATAGATGCTGCAGCATGTTTCCCTTTAGTTTTATTTTTACACTTACGTTTATTCGCAGACCGTGAACTGAGCCATATTGACATACAGTCATACAATTTTGTCGTATCCGTATTTCGTTTGTAAGAGAGCTGACTATAGACTGCAGTAATAGAACAACTTCCTAATACCCGAATCCATATAATACTAAAAATATATTTGATACTACAGGAACGACATAAAGGCAATGATTATTAGGTACGTTGGAACGATGGAAAGTGTGACGCCAGAAGAGATCAATATAGCTGAACATAGCTGTGAGATATCACTTATAAATATTGTCATCTCTGTATGTAGTATATTAAAATGAAAGTAAAGAAAGCTATTTATGTCAGAAGAAATGGGAATGAATGCATCCTTCGTTTGCAACCGGATTCACTACATATGTCAAAGGTCATGTATTTTTGTTATTATTATTGGAATTTAAAATTTTAGAGACAAAACGTAAAGAAAAAATCTAGGGTAAAAGAACACGAGTGTAAAATGAGCACAGTTCCTAAAATAGGAGATATTTTTTTAAAATTTGAATTTTACAGAAATATTTACATGTGCGTTTAACAGTTTCAATAGAAACAATGATTTACGTAATTTAAAATTTAATATCGCATCGATTAAATGCTGGAAACGTATGACTACATTTTAAAATAATTTAACTTACTTTCTCCATGTCAAATTCTTAACTTCGATTTTGTTTAGACTTTTTCTTTCGTTGTCCTTTTGGTTTTAGCTTTTCTACTTAAAGTTGGTCATTCTGTTTTTCGACTACGTATTTAGATTTCGATTTAGATTTAGCGCGTATGCAAAGCTTTCCCTGCCAAGACTAAGACCAAGGCAATCCATTGCACTACATTGTCAGAATGCGTAGAGATGCGTACGCGTATAATGTTGAATTCATAAATTATGAATGATTTTTTTTATTATTTTTTCCACGTGCATCTCAAGGTTGATCCCTAAAGATTCTTTCCTCATTCACTCTTGGTCTTGTGAGATTAAAGCGTGCCTACAGAAAAGGTTAACCATGTTTTTGTTCTTGTAAGTGCTGATGTATGAGAAGGCGGCAATATCTTGCAACGTCGTTTCTGAATCCCTCTAACCATCCAATTTTGTTTAAATGAACTTAATGTTTAAACATAATTAATTCACGTTTCCTTTCCTGTAGGTCTATAAATATTCAGGTTGGCTCATATTCGTGTTTTCGTATTGGAGATAGCTTTATTTTGTAATGAGCAGAGGCGTAGGTAAATAATGCAGTTAAATTATTCAAAAAATATGAATAGTAAATACCCAAATGGGAATGGCCGTGGCACAGCAAGCCGTATAGTATGAATTACGTACGTTGTGTACTATTCAAAGACAAACAAAGAGTAACATTGACATAAATTTTTGTAAAATGCATGCAATGTTGGTTACGTAATACATACATACACTATATTAGGTACTACTGTCACACAATTGGGAATGAAAAGTTTCTTTTTTCCATAGGGAAATTCGTTGGATTGAAATTGGCATGGAATGCATAATGTATAATGTATAATGTCGTCTTTGGTATGATTACAGTTTGCTCCATGTACAATGTTATTTATGAAAATGCTTGTCATGCTCCCTGACAGTACGAATAGAAGAAGGTTATTTTGAGAAAGTAATGCTGTAATATAATCGCACAGCTAACAACAGAACTACAAACTACAAATACAAGTCCTTGAACTTCATGAAACACGTTTATTAACAAAGCAGTATAGCAGGAGGGCAGGCCACTTTCAGCTTTGTACACCGTAAAAGACATTCTTCTGCAAAAGTCAATATGGCTGGACTATATCAATTTTAATATTTGTATCTTAAGAATCAGAAATCTTATAAAGAACTCTATCAGAATTTTGATTTAAATTTTCTTCACTGCAACCTGCTTCCCTTTTTGTAGGAGTCAATTCATAGTTTGTTGTTATTTTCGCTCAAAGAAACAAAATATGATTTCTTTACTTTCCAATCTTTGCTTTCATTCTTTTACTCCTGCATGATGAAAAATAAAAGAGATTTGAAATTTGAAAACTATCAAAGTCGAAATCAAGATCAATGCTTCCGGCTCCGGCACTTTGCGATTGTGTAAAGAGCCTTGGAAATACAATCTAAACGTGGAGTGCTCACGTTGCCGTTGCTAGAGGCGTCGTCGGCTTCTTTGAGCTTTTGCATAAATTAGATTTGCGAATTCTGTAGAAATGTAAAGTTCTATGATGAAAGGACACATACACAATATTACAGCTGTAACTTAATTTACACTCAACTCAAGAACTCCATTAAACTTTAATTTAAACGCATAAAATTTTAATTTCTGCAAAGGTCAAGCTATTAAGTAAAGAGAAGCAAGGTTGCACAAACATAAGGGTGAATGCTGTAATTTACAATATAGGGCTTTATTTAAAATTGTGAGTTTGCTGCTTGCTTACGTTTTTAAATGTAAGTTATTGATTTATTTCTGTTCAGTTTTAGCTTTCTACACGTGTAACTACCTACACAATTCAGAATAATAGTGAAAAAGTAATAATTGCAACTTATATCTGTATTAATTTTCATGGTGTGCTTCAGCTTACTTTTACTAATACCAGAATTGCATTCACTTTTAACTGGCTAGAATTTATTTGCAATTTTACTAAACCTGCTAAAAGGTGCTACAAAAAAAGGTGATAAAAGTTTTCAAATAGATGCAAAACTGCAATAGCCTAATCCTATCTGTCCCATTTCGTACATTTCGTGAAATTTTAATTTTCAAATTCAGCTCCAGTTTTTAGAAGCTAGAATAAACTGGAAGCTGAAAAACGAAGACGATCTGTAATAATAAAAATTAATTTAAATAAAGACAAGTAAATTAGGAGCTGTATCCTGTATCTTCATCCTGTTCGTACTTCGTATGGAATTTACATAATAACTAACCCACATTACATATACATATACTTTCACTTTTCATAGTTTCGCCTTTTTCTCCTTACTATCGCACGCCTAAATGCACTCTGTACATTTTATGGTGTGGCACAACAAAAAATCGTTTAATTTAATGCAGACTCACAGACTCATTGGGTCTCTTTCCACACAGTGCAATTTTATTTCATGGAGATGCCACGACGACGAGAAGAGATTACACACGTAAAAACGAAAACTATACCTCCCTACAAGCTATACAGTGATGAGGCCATATACTGAAGTGTAGTTTGCAGATTCGAGATAGTAAACTAGAGAGCTGAGGGAGAGTGTCAAGTAAAAAGATAACAGTGGGAGACCAGAATGATGGCTCAGCTAGACTGTCGTTCGGTCCGGGTCGGGGCGGGAAATTGCGTTTCCCGTCCCGACCCGAAAGCATTTCTTTCCCGCCCCGAGTTTCGGGAAACGGGAAAAGCTCTCTCCCGACCCGTTCCCGACCCGGACCGTTCCCGACCCGGACCGCCGGGAAATTTCCCGAAAATTCTAGCATTTTTAAGTTTTCATATTAAATTAAAAAATTAGAAAATAAAATTTTTTAAGCGCGTTAAAACTTTTAAAAATTAGGATAACTACAAGTTTACTCTAGAAACTAGAAATAAAATTTTTTATTTTTAAGTTTTCATACGAGATTTAGATATTCGAATTTTGCATGCTTATTGCTTACTTAGTCTTGTGACACTTAGGAACCATAGGCACCTTATGTCCGTTTTCATTTGACCAAAATTAACATCAAATTTTTCTATATGGTATTCAAATAGGTATTTCTATTTTGAAATATCAGATCAAAAACGAGACCTTTAGATATACGTATATGCAACAAAAAAAACAGACAACACGACAGAAAAATTAATTTGATTAAAAGCTTGAGCTCAGCTTCCAAACAAGGAAAATTCGTTCACTTCATCATTAATCTAGTATTTTGAATTCTGACATTGCGGGCTGGTTGCAAATGTCAATAAACAAATTCCTGTTATAATTTCCTTGTTCAGATTAGTGTACATTTTTCTAAAACTGGAAATAGGCATTTCCAATTAGCTATATAAGATATAATACGATTAAATATATCTTGCAGAATACGTTGTATCTCATTTGAAAACTAAATACTCACAATACGGCAGTTGCTCGTAGGGAGCTATTAAACATTTTTTTAAAGAAAAAATGCAATAATTGTTGTAACATGAAGTCAACACATCACACACAGTCACACAGCTCCTGATTGCATAACCTATTAACTTGGTTATTGTGAACACTAATAAAGTTCGTTCCGAGAGTAACAAAAAAATGAAGGTTTGCTAAAGTCGAAAATTTATTATAAATAGTAGAGGCTTTCACTGCAGTGTCAGATTCAACCTAAGCATAGTCTTCAGAAGCAAGAGTACGATGCTTTCGATATTTTTTTTACTGTAAGGCAATTGTAATAAAGTTTAAGCTTGCAACAATTTGAAAAAAAAATCAACATTTTATATACTTGCAATAAAATTGCAAGCAAGTTGAATAGTACTACTAAAGAAACTAATTTTTTTATTAACCCTAATGCAAATTACAAGCTACTAAATGAATTTCCCACAACTTATTGAATCAAAATACTAACAAATTGAAAAACTGTATTCAAAAGTTTAGACTTGCACTTTAAAATAAAGCGCTATAACAACGAAACAGTTGTATAAATAAAAGTTCTTTAAAAATAAAATGTTCAAGTTAAACGCCACTCTGTTAAAAATGACCTAGAAACCTTGCGTCAAGAACATCGGGAAATTTCCCGCCGGTCCGGGTCGGGTCGGGAAACGGGAAAACCAATTTCCCGCCCCGTTCCCGGACCGTCCCGATCAGTTCGGGGAAAGAAAAAGCCTTTCCCGGACCGTTCCCGACCCGGACCGATCGGTCCGGGAACGGGAATTCCCGTTCCCGAACGACAGTCTAGATGGCTCTATCGCACGCAAATCTTAGCATTTGCTCCGCACTATTTTTGTCCCACATCTGACAAGGGAATGGTTTCACATGGAACCCGTCGATTTCAAAATGTCATATCTACAAAAATCAGGCTACTTTTGAATAGTGGGGATATAAAGTAACTTGAGTGCATTTTGTGTTGTTCGGTCACAATAGCCCGCCAAAGTTTAAAAAAATTCAAATTTTAATATTTTACGACCCTTGTACTTTTACAGTTTATGTCCGATTTTGATGAAATTTCGTTTTTTGGGATCCTTACGCTTTTTACTGAAAAGCAATTTCAGGATTTTAAAAAATTCGAAAATTTTCATTTTTTTTTTTAAAATCCAAGGAATGAGTATATTTGAGGCCCAATTTTTTATCACCGTTTTTTCGAAAAAATGAAAATTTTTGAATTTTTCAAAATCCTGAAATTCCTTTTCAGTATAAAGCCTAAGGATCACAAAAACCGAAATTTCATTAAAATCGGATGAGAACTGTAGAAGCTATAGGGCGGCAAACTATTAAAATTTGAATTTTTTAAAACTTTGGCGGGCTATTGCGACCGAACAACGCAAAATGCACTCGAGTTACTTTGGATCCCCACTATTCAAAAGTAGCCTGATTTTTGTAGATATGACTTTTTGAAATCGACGGGTTCCATGTGAAACCATTCCCTTGTGAGTAGCTACACCAGGACTGATATGTGTTTCTTAACAGAAAGATAGGACGAGTGAAATGTGTTTTATTCGCCTCCTTAAATGGCTCCGATCTCTCGACGTCGACGACTACACGACTGCATCTTGGGATAACTGGAACTGGAACTAGAAGACAAAGCGCTTGACTTTCCCTGCTCGTTAAAAGCATTAACTTATCATTGAATGACCCAAAACGATGGCTTGTGAGATGGGAAACGAACCGTGAAAAATGTTTAGAGAGAAAGGGAAAAGTTGGTCGATTTTTCTTTTTTTATTTGGACATTTAAACTTTTACGTACTACGTATAATGTTACAGCTTTCTCTTTACTTGTACAACGACCACGACTGCGAATACAATACCATGACTACTTTATCCGTGCAGAAAATAATTCATTGCATCATTGCATATTGGATGGGTGATGAAATGCATTGCATTTTCTTCTAGTCAGTTGGTCAACTGACATCAGCCATCTGCTACTTTCGTAATTAGTGTAATTGTGTAAAGTGCAATATGTTGTCGATTGAGAAATAATGCAGTATTTTCAATTATGATATTGTAATGTGCAGTCATACAATTTATTTTTTAAACGCGTAGTCGTATTTATAAACGCAATATGTTCTGGAAAAAATAGTGAAACTAATTATCAGTTTGTCAGCTGTCCGTTTTTGTACATGGATAATATGTAAAAAAGAATGTCCAAAAAATTTCCAGACTCTACTTATTTATTATCAAACTATCTACTACTTCAGTATTTTTATTTTAGTATGTATTATGTATTTCCAAATTTAATTGCCAATAATTGCGAATAATGCCAATTCAGGAAAAGCTGTATTTATAGCTTAATAAGGATTCCTGAAACATGTAGATGCGATGATTGAATTTAAAATTTTTTGTAGAATTCTTATTTAGATTAGAAAAACTATTTTGAAAATTGGAACTAAAATGATAAAAAAAGGGTGGCATGTTGAAATCAGTTGGAAATTAGAAGTAAGATTAATGGCCACATGCCAACTGCCATATTAACAATGACAACAAATTCATGATTCTCATAGCTGGATGAGCTACGTCGATGCTGTAGTAATGTTGTTTCCAACGTATGTACAAGATCTTTGTCTTTTGTCGTTTGTAGTATGCTATAATTATGTATGAATATTAGCTACAGTTCTATGAACTTTAACCGAATTTATTTCTAGCCTAATTTCGTGAACTAATATTTCTTAGTCTCATCTGCACATTTTTACAAATTTACCATTTTTGTCCTTATCGTTACGGCACTGCTGACATTACATTTTACCATCAATTAAATGACAGATTTACAGTTCTGCATATGAACGTACTGCAATCAGAAAATTTTAAATGAATTCAAAGTACCTGCCTATGTGAATTGTTTGTTGTCTCTCGTATTTATTTTTATGCCCATTTTGATTTCAATCTAAATCCAAATCCAAAGTACATATCTGCGTAAACCGCAATCAGATGTTGTGATACAGAAAAACTGGAAGCCAACCTTCAATTCATAACTCAGCAAAGCCGAACAAAATCACCACAAGGAGTCTTTCACTGGCGAAAGTTCTACTTTCTCCGGTTCCATTTTCAGTCCCAGTTCCCTATTCTATTGCAGCGTATAATGTATGGCGATAGGGAGCCATGACAAACGGTAACGATGGGCGATGAGATGCTTTTGGTTTGGAAATTGACGGGAACGAATGACTTAGACCGACCGCATGACTGAGTTCATAACATAAGTATGATGCGCCGGGTGGAAAAAAGAAAGCCTACAACCTGTTTTTACTGTCATACTGCTTCCCTCATCAGTTTCTGTTTACACGCGGTCGTTTTCCCTCTCTTATTATGCTTTTGCAGATAGCAAACGTGTATGACTACATATATTGAAGAGTAGTTTGGCAAAACAGAATAAGTGAATTTTTTTAAATATATGAACATACTTGTGTTAGTTTAATATTCAACTGGATACGCTACTGTGTCGTATGGTTAAGGTCAAAGTTCAACTATATAAATTTTTTTAAATAGCCAAAATTGCGTTTCTTGGCAAACTTTAGAGGCTTACGTCAGCAAAGAATTGTATTTGATTTAAGTTTTCTTTTTGAGTGGCTTTGTAAATTGTAAAGGACAATTGCCATGCGTTAATTTTTTTGATGACAGTCGGTAGTCGTATTTTAATTGAACAAAACTATTTAAAGCGTACTGAAGTTCTTCAGGTGCATGAAGTCTAAAGAACTTCTTTTAAATATTTTAGTACTGAATTGTTTACAGCTAAACAGTGTAAAGTTTGATGCCACTCATTTAAAATAATTTAAATAGCCAAGTGAATGACGCAAGATTGGTTGAAACCAAGAGGGAAGTTTAATAGTGAAATAACGGCGAATAAGCTAAGACGGGTGGATTCAAAAACGTTTAAAAAAACGCATTAAATATTTAATGCTTACCGTATTTCCTCTAATAGTTCGCGGGGTGTAGCCGCCTCAGTTTGGAAACTACGCGAGTCTTTTTAACACACTATTAAATGGCAGTGCGCGGGTCTCTAATAATGCGCGGGTTTCTAATTATACGCATGTGGTCGAAGCTTGAGTTTTGCTAGTACGCGGGGCGTACTATTAGTTGTAACTCTTCGTACTCTCTAACGTGGCGGTGAAGTTTCTCAACAGTATTACAGTACACAAATAGTGACAAATACACGTTCCAAAAACCAAGCAAAACCAGAAGAGATATAATATAAAAGGCGTACTAAATACAGATCTTTATAAAATAGCGTTGGAGGCCTGCTAAGTAAAATGACTAAAACAGTAAATTTAATAAACGGCAATTATAAAAAATTAGAGAATTTTAAAATAAAATTGAAATAAAATTTTTCTCCCGAAATTTCTTATTATTAAAAGTTTCACGTTGCATAAAAATTAATTATAAAACAACCTTCAATATAAATTTAAAATAGTGCAATCCATAGAATACAAAAAATTAAAAAAAAACAGGGACAAATAAATTGGCCAGCAATGCAATGGGTCTAAAAATTTGGATATTTCGTTACAGTTTTATTTTCTAGTGCAATTTAAATGCGAATTATTAATAATATTTCAATCTACTTCAAGCTTTTACACAAGTTACTACAATTAATAGGCTGCAGACAGAACGAGTTACAAGTAAAAAAGTCGCAAACGTAGTATTAAATATGCTCCCCAATTATAAAGAATACAATTTTCGACGACAAAAAAGAACGTGTTGAACCGGTTGAACGGAGTCATATTTTTGCGAAAATGTAATAAATGAAAGCCACTAAAAGGGAAGTAGGAAAGAAATGTAATGTGATATTAAAAGAATATGTAGACAATACATTTCATATTACAAAACCAATCCATATTGCTTTCACTCACTGAGTTGTCAAAAATGGCATTGAAAAATGAAGTAATCAATTTGAGAGAATTTCATGTCAATTCAATAGAGCGACTACTGATATTTAATGAAAGCAAGCTTCCACTTTCCTACCCATTCAATGCAATTAGTACTAATTGGAAAATTTGAATGAAATTCAAGTGCCTAGGTATGTATTGATGCACAAATGGTAGAATCGTTCCCAGTTTCCTCGGTACGGCAGAAACTAGAAGACGCAGGACTAGAAAAATAAAATCATTGGCATTTGTATTCTTCAAAAAATAATTGACAAAGTAAAACGTAAATGTATGTTCTGGGATCTTACAACACTTATAACTTCATACTCCTATTTTATGGTAATTATTTTTGTAATAATATTATAGAGGAATTCCAGAATAATAATTAAAACTATTTTTATTTTTAGTTATAATTAAAATAATTCATATTCCTATTCAATTCACCTATTTATATCTTAATAGGTCTAAAAAAATAAACAAACCCTCAAATGATGCTGGAATGCTGGCAAGAGCCTTAAGTATAAAAATAAGCTCAGATTTGTCAAGTTTACGTTACAAATTATTATGCAGAAATAACCTTAACAACGCAAGTTAGTTAAATATATTGTAGAGGCTCAAGGACATTGCTGTATGTGTAATTATTACAGTTTCAATTTATTATACTGCACCCTTACTTTGATCTTCACAACTATAACTTGTCCGCTATAATATGAAAATTTATTATTATATGTTCAAATGGAGTTGAAATTCTTGAAATAGGCATAATTTGCCGTCATTAAACAGTCATTTAAGCTTAACGATAAGTTAATTGGTTGGAATTTTATACCTTGGTCATGTAACATGATTTTTTATCGAAGCTAATTCGGTCGGGTTACTCATCATTTGAGATCATTCATATTCTAATATGGAATTAAAAATTGCAAACAGTCAAAAACTTGAAGCCATGTCTATTACAAATACGCTTAAACAATGGTCCTAATTTGTTAAATACTTCATTAAAGTTGCTACGTAATAATATAAATACATGTTTTTGTTTTTTGTGTGGACGTCATATGTGCATGGCCCGTAATCGAAAGTGGCTGTAGTTTGTATTGAGTTTGGATGTTATTAAAAATACAAACTTGAATTACAACCTTAAACTCCTATTGTTCGCCCAGATAGATTTGACTGTTTTGTACATGCGCAATGAGCTTCCTGCACCACCAACAAGTTCGACTTCATAGAATCCTTGTTTCCCTCGATGCACACACATTTTGAAAAGCAAGGATAGGGACTTTGACCATAAGTCTTGGAGCAGCATAGTCAGTTTTGGAATTATTCACAGTCAAAAGCTTCTGGCTCAACAATACAACCTTAAAATGTGCCACGGCGACGGCGCTCGTGTCCCTCTGTGTGTTGTACATACCGCAGAAGGTCTAGGTGAAGAAATCTTTCAGAGACACTCCAAAGAAAAACCAAATTTCAATAAACAAAAATCTCATGTTTCAAACTTTTGCTTAAAACGGTGTAATTTAGCGACCAAAACAAGAGATACTATCTAAGTTTTCGATAACCAACTTTAAAAAGGTTCTTTAACGTATAAGTAAACTAAAAACAAACAAAAATTAGGCTGGTGTAAAAGCAATAATTAAACTTTTCTCGCTACACATGCGATTTCGGCTGATGTTTTTTATATTCAAACATTTTGTTACTCGTTTGGTCAGTTTTTTTAAACTTGCACTAAAACAGACTCAATTGTCTCGTTGTCACTCGTGACTCAGCTGCTTCAGAAACATCAGCTGTTTCTATAGTATGCATATTGTAGGATGGCTTAGGTATGTAATGGCTTGCCATTAAGTCAAAAACTACTTAAATAGTTACATAGGAAAAGTAAAAGTAAAAGTTTAACCAAAAGTAAAGGAAGGTTTTCTGTTTTTTTGTCATGATTTGTAAAACTAAGGACCAAAAATATTATATTTTACAGTTGGATTCCATACAATTCTCAATTAAGGTGTCCTATTGCACCGCCATTTAGTCTTGGCCAGGGGAGCTTTAAAAAATATGATTTCATATTACATTCCATGGACTACGCAACTACAAACAGAAACAACATGCCACAGCCACTCTCACGTCAGTCGTTTGAAAACTTTACACCATATACCTAATATGTACTACAAAGCTTGGCTGCTTCAAACGAGTAACGTACATGCTACATAAGAGTATGCGGCTTATATGTGGTTGATATCACAGAGTAATGTCTTCCAAAGAAATAAAAAAATAAAACAAACGAGTTCTTGCTTGGCTTGAGTCATTAATCGTGGTTGAACCTACTTTTATTATTAAGCAAATAATTTGAATACAAAAATGAAAACCATTATTTAAAATGAATGCATTGAAATTAAGTAGCAGGCTGTGGCTATGTGCACTCAAAGGATAAATATTTTATTCGAAGGTGGAATTGCCTGTCTCTTTAGTATGCTCCCCTTGTTTGTAATTTGGTCCAAATACATTTCTATCACGCGGAGTTGCTTAACAGTAACAGACTCTGGCGATTCGGGTTCTGACACTGACACGAAAAAGATGGCGATGGCCTAGGATTGCATTGAGATTGCGATGCTAATGCTTCATGCTACATCCGCTGCCTGTCTACCTGATAGTAGTAAATTGGGTAATCTCATGGTTAGGTCATACGAGCGTACTCACACTGCAGTATAAAATCCAATGTTTTTGCATCTTCCCTTACTGGTTACTGGGGTGTCTTATAATACAAAATAATGTTCCCGTGTCTCGTATAGTTTCACTTTACAGGACTTATATGAATTGCTTGTTCTTGTTTATGCTTATGATTGTTATATATAGTTACAGCTATAGGCTTTCGATTAGTGAGCCCAAGCCTACAGCTCGTAACTGTAAATCGTGAGAACCTCTGGGTGTTTTCTTTTCTACTTTCTTTCACTTTCACTCAGACTCAAAGCAAATAAAAATACGCAAAAATTAAACGGGTGAAAATAAACTTTGTATTTACAAGAGAAAGAAATAAGGGAAAGTATGTACACTGCTTGTGCCTCCTTATGGCGTAACGACATCATAAGCAACGAACAAAATAATTCCAAAAAACAGAGGATTGGCTTATGTATAATATGTCTCCAGTATATATTGATGTTATTGCTAATGCTAACGCTAACAGCACCGATAAAGATGCAGATAACGTTTCTTCAGCACACCATAACAACAAGGCATACACAAGATTGAAAACAAAAGGAAGAGATAAGTAATATAAGCTGCATCCTAATCTACTGCTTACTCTACTGCATATATCTCTACTGAAGAAACAAAATTGCCAATCTGAAATTCTCATTAAAAGCAAAATTTATTTACAACCTGTAAAATGATAGCTAAAATTTGGCGGCAAATTCAAAATGCCTAAGTTTGCTGTTAAGGGTGCCATTAAATAAGAGCTTTAACCCTTGTGTAGCATCTAAGTAGTGTAGATGCTACATGTGTTAATTTTTCATGCTGTTGTAAAGAACTGGAAGTAGAGTTCGAAATCAACAATTATATGTCGACCTGTCGGAAAACTTTGACTTTGGCATTTGGAAATTATCCAGCTACATGTTTTACTCATCCGAAATCTCCCCTCGGGGAAAGAGAGGGAGACTGATGGGGATGGGTAATGACCATAACCAAACTCAATAATAGGGCGCTGGATTAATCTCCAAATCTCTTGTGGTGGAAGCTGGATCCTGTTGTCTTCTTTCCTGGACAATGTACTCTAACGTTTCCTTCGGATCCATCACCATGGTGCAGAGTCGTTTTAGCAGTGCAAGCTATCTTTTTACTATAATAACTAATTATCTGAGATCACCCCCATTGTTGATTCCTTCACTTCCTAATGGACGCGATCTTACTTCTTATAGCGCAGATTAGATATGGTATCGCAAGGTGAATGTTAAATGATTCCTGACGATCGCTCTACGGTGTAGTATTATTAGTATTCTTTATTATAGTTATTCTCGGGATTATTCCTTTTACGGATCTTTACAAACTAAGAGTAGGTAATTATTTCTATCTTACAAAACCCCAATACGATCTCAAATGATGAACCAATATACAATAACAAATTACGGAGTAGAAGCCTGACACGAGCTTCAACTACTCCTGAGCTCCGTCCGTATACTGGCTCCCGTTTCTACGGCGTCATGCCTTCTTATCTCTTCTTCCTTCTTTCTTCTCTCTTTCTTTCCATTGCTTCCTCTCGTTGTTCGTTTCTGGTTTCCTCTTTCCGCTCCTTATAAGGACGCCAATGTGTATTTATAACTTGATTTGAAAGCTTAAAACTCAAACTCATTATTGTACATGTTATTTTATGTCATCATAAAATGACCTGTAACACAACCCCACAGTCACGAAGTTTTCGGCTCGAAAACCAAAATATTTGGTCACCTTGTTAACCTGTATCTAACTTACACAATAAAATATCTTAAAAATTAGACTAAAGTCAAAATAATTATACAAAAGGTTACACTTCATTACATATCCACGTAGGATTAATTATCGCGGACAAAAGTCTGAACCCTACAGGGCTTACAATTTTTCAGGAAATCGCGATTTGTAGATTGATAAGAGAAAATTTCCTAGTTCTGATTCAGTGATCGTCACCACCTTATCACCCTAGGAAATCATCACATTTCAAATTTTGTGATTAATTACCGTCAGTCGTCAACGAAAAAATTTAAAAAATCCATCATTAGCAACTGTCTATTCAGAATGCTAGCATGGGCTTTCTAAAAGTCCTGAAAGCAATCAAGAACTAACACTTGCTTTTATAGATCATAGCTGGGAAGCCCCAGAAAAAAAATCATATCCTTTAAATTTAGCATACACATATCATATAAATCAACTTTTATCAAAGTACATTACTGGATATAATATCCTTGAAAACTTACAAAAAAAATTCGCATTAGAAATTCAAACATCAAAGTTCCTTACATACATACTTAACATATCCTTTCTTACTAAAATAACCAGAGTATTATACATACATTGCATTTGAGCCATTAATATATATGTTTCACCTACATTCGGAGAATGTATTATAACGTTTACCAATTTCATCAATCATAAAAAACTCTTATATTATTAAATGTGTTCATAGTTATCCCTTCATTGTGCATAATCACATATCATACAATCATTTTACATGTCAACATTACTTCATACAGTTCAGTGTTCTTAGCATATAACAATTTTATTTTTAACGTACAATAAATTTAATATTCCCTATAAATCATATTCGCAATCATGCAGTACATCTTCTTAGACATAATTCTAAAATTACGGCATCGATGACAATTACGCCACGTCAATGCATAGAAAACATTCTTATCTGATTGAACCTTCGTTGATATCTAAGGTTATAAAAAACAACATATTAAACATCTATTCCTTTATATTTGCATATAACGTTTATTGTGTGGTAGGCACCCCCTATTGATAATGCCATTACCACAGCATTGTCCAAGAACAATAATATTTGCATATATAATATATCATCGGGTGGACACCCCATATGATGCCTAAAATACACCCATGATTGAGCAAAATTTTACGTACACCGTCAAAAGGTAACTTAATACGTCGTGATGATGCAATTGTTTCACCGATGATCAGCCGAGGGATGTATATCTCAAGTACAGAAACATCATAAACCTCGTATTACGGAATGCCTATCTGATTGTATAGTACGTACATAAGGCATTCATACTCATATATGTCATTTCTTCGCATGACTTACATATAGTCATGATTGATACTTCATTGACTCGCCTTATTGTTAAAATAACGCATGAACATTGTGGTTACAATTAATGCAATACACTCATACTCATACTCTGTCATGGGTCATAATGATATTATAGGGAGGGAATCATAATAAAGCGATTGTGTACTCTCACACATACGTCGCATTGAAAAATTCGAACAGTTCCTTAAAAAGGAAACTATGCATTTATGGCACCTTATATATGGATGCGTTCAGTACATGCTACAAATGGAACAGAAAATGTTTAAGAAAAACGAGGGTGGTAAGTCTTGGTAAACCCAAACTCTGGAGTGTGTAAAGTCATTCATTAATAAAGGGACTGGGGTTCATTGTTTTTGTACCCAGTTTAAAAATAATACCCGCCAACAATACGTGGGGGCATGAAGAGAACGTCTTTCTTTGCTTTCCAGTGCATCATGGGAGCCCGAGTTGTAAGTGTGACTTAACATAATTTCCCTAAAACATCAATTGGGTATGTCGGTCATATAAGGCGTATATGAATTAAAACTGTGTAGCTACATCAGCTATCTCCATTGTCCATCGGCAATTATATTGCCTACATGCTAGTACCGTGTAAGGCTATCGTGTGTATCGTTGCGTGTGAGCAGAGGGTGACTCCCTACCTAGATAAGAAGTAAATTATTAAACATTGTGGAAAAAACATATTTATTACGTGTGGAAATTTAAAAAATTTCCGAGAGAAAAATCAATCCCGCAATTACAATGGTGAGAGTGAAAAAGACTGGCAGTTCCATAAAGCCAGTTAAAGCAGTGGCCGTAAAGGGACCAAAACTGAAGCTAATGCCGAAAAAAATTGGACCATCTCAAATGGTAAGATTTCTCTATTATATAATAACTCATGTAGGTACATACTTTGTACACTCCGTGGTGTATGGAAATACAAAACACAGTAAATGGTACGTGTACCATGTTATTACTATGCGTGGACTGTCCTGGTCATGAAAGATGCAAAGTGCGTCTTCTCCACAAATAAAGAAAAAGTGCAACAGTGCAGGCTTCAAAATAGTAGAGAATAAAACTCTGTCCTGTGGTACTGTGCTGTGTGTCAATCTGTCCTCCTTGGCCATGACTGCACTTATGCTGCAGTTCCCGTCGAAGTGCTAAGGAGGGTGAAATTCTAAAAATAGAATTGTAGAATCTGTATGGGGGAAAATGTCCATATCGTATCTGTGTGACGTGTGTTGTTATTCCCAATATATATTATGGTCCATGTAATACGAAGTATAGATATCCTAAGGTACACGGATACTACGATGAGAATGATTCTGTACTTTTTCTTGGGGGAACTAGAATAAGAACCAAATTATTTCCCTCGTCTCGCAATTGAACCTATAGCCTAGCCCAGTCAAAGTCAAATAAGCTAGTCAGTGAATCCCACAGTGACACTGTTAATTAAAAGTTTAGTTAGGTATAGTTTAAATGGGTGTACAAAAATTCCTTACAAAGACGACTTTGTACGCTCTCATGTTTCCCTTTCCATTCATATCTTTGTTTCTGATTTTTTTCTTATAATCACGCCCGGCTTTCCTTACATAATAATAGAATTAATAATGTGACTCGCTTACATATGAAATAGTTCACTTGTATTTCTAGCTTATATTCATACCATATTATTTGTGATTGCGGCTGGGTGTGACGTTTGATTTGGATTTCTAGAATAAAATGGAAACCAAAAGTACCTACATATAACAATAGAAAAACTGCAGAACAATATATTTACATCTTGACAATCAGTAGTACTAAGATTTACTTCTCATTAGCTGCGTTATCGATTGTCGACGAAAATACATAACTTTTTGTTCCTTATTTTCATTACATTCAAAAACATTACTGCAATATATAGCTATTTTTTATAAGTAAGCATTAAAATAAGAGAATAATTATCACAACTATTAAAACAAAATTTAACAAGCTTTTCAAACAAAAAAATGATTAGCTTTTTTGCTGGGAATTGAAATACAAATAAACAATTTATCGTACTACAGCCCATATCCTGTCTGATTCCGCTTAAATTCATGTTTAAGAACGCACTATGCACTAACGACAATCCATATGTAAAGTTTGTAACTACTTATAATACAGTAATAATTACATAATTTAATACCTACCTCCAATTCAGTACAGTGCAAATGTGCCGGTGCAAGGCTATCAATTTTAAATTCCACAATCCGTAATATTACAAATACATTTATAAATTGCAAAACGTATTCAGTCTTATGACAGTCTATTAGTACTAATAATTAGTAATCACAAATATATTGCTTACTGCTGCAATCATAATTACTCGTCATATAAAATTTCTGGCTTTGAGTTTGGTATTGGTTTATGATTTTGATTTTGTGCTGTAAGGTCGTCACATTAATATATTAATTACCAACAGTACCTGTTCAACATTACTTACAAAAAACAGAGAAGAAATACGCCTACAGTACATCGCTAATGAATTGTACAGCACTCAACATGACATATCAAAACATACGAACCTACTCTCACTCATTATGTACTCTATCTAACTACTAAAACCCAAATCGCACTAGACCTGTGGTTACGTGTTAGTTACCTATTCCTCTAAACCGACGCCATATAGAAATACTGACTGACTGTAAAATATCAGAATACTATTCGTTGTAAATTATAGGATGAACATGAAACTCGGATTATTCCTGTCTCTGCCTATCATTTGTATTATTAATTTATACACAGGTCGTTTTCTACGTAGCATTTAATATACGTGTACTTGTACTTAAATACCCAAGAATATACAAAATATATTACGATTTCTGAATGTACATACTTGACTAATTAAATTATCCAAATCCAAAAACGCAATGAGCTCGGACGCTCTCCCTCTCACCAACAATAGTTTCAATGAAAAAAGGAAAAGGGACATGTGTCAAAGCCCCTCATCAACACTTTATTCTTAATTATTGCGCAATCAAAAATCTTCCTTCTCACACATACTGCATTCATAACTCAAGCTTGAGAGCATAATAATTAAATTGACAGTTTAGTCTTCGTTGAAATAGAAGTTTAAAGGCTTTTCATTTCATTCGAGAAGAGAGGGGAAAAACTATAACATAATCGTGTAATGTACGATCAAATCAATGTAGTGGCAAATATTAACTAATACCTTATGAAGCTATAACTGTAAACTTTATTTAGACATACACTCAACTCACGATCAGTTCAGTACATTCATCATCATACATATACACTAAATACTTAGATTATAAGCATTGATTGCAGACAGAGAACTTGGAAGAGGTAATCACTGATTACAAGATTATATATACAAATACTTATTTTCCATTCCCATCATCCCAACAATCCGTTTTTCTTACTATACAGATATTACCTACTTCTGTTTTACATGCATCCACTTTAGATAATTTCACAGCAAGATGTAAAAAGTACAAAAACTTTATCTAATATTAGCTCACACAATTTGACAAGTTCTCTTTCTTTCTCATTTCAAATGCCAATCCACGTATATACAAGAGAATATGACAAGGGACGCAAGGCCTTTTCATTATTTTTGTACTAAAATATTAAATGGTATTATTTCACGTGCATCTCATACTTATCTCCTGTATTTACCTACTATATACTCCTGTCGTACGCAGCCAAAAGATATGCATGCATGGGAAACTTTCCAGGCCTGTAGCTGCTCAGAGATAGCGCATTATAAGAGCAAGAAATGAGCCGCTTGTAAATACTCATCATGCAAAGGATGACAATAAGGAAACGAATTTGTCATTTTAAATTATTTAAGCAAAAAGAAAGAGAGAGAGAGAGAGATACATGACGTACATGACATGATGCGTTGAAGAAGTCTGCAGATTAAATACCTTGAGGACTTGAGAGAGCCTAAGCACCTCTTCATCCCTCAACCTCAAAATACATACATAATTACATAAATTCAAATTGACATGTAATTAGTAGTCATTTATTCAAGGAAAGGAAGACAAAGGGAGCGTTGAATGCTCAGACTTGTAACTGTGAAAAGATTACAGAGAACTAAAAAATTTATTTTAGATCCGCAGTAAATTATTTTTAACGATTACAATTACGTTTACGACAAGTGTGTGATACATAGAAAATGTACAAGAGTGATCAAATCACGGTTAAGCTACAGATACCGCAAATACTACAGGAGAAAATTAGTTCGGTTTTTTGGACTACTACAACTAAACATAGAATTTCGGAACAAAGAGAACGTTATGTTCTCTTTATATGATTGCTACCTAGGTAGTAGGTACTATATAGCGA
Organism: Dicyrtomina minuta; assembly: GCA_949802685.1. Lineage (NCBI taxonomy): Eukaryota > Metazoa > Arthropoda > Collembola > Symphypleona > Dicyrtomidae > Dicyrtomina > Dicyrtomina minuta. The sequence continues at coordinate 124,885,387 of OX461808.1, forward strand.
AAGTATTCATCTGACTAAATGTAGGTACGGACCTGGAGTAGTACTGTGCACAGCATAGAATTATAATTATAAAATTCATGAAAAGCTATTTTGGTTTGATATTTGATTTCACATGTCGTGTTAAATACAGTATGGCACTAAGAAAGGCGCTGCGTTGACGTTGACAATGATCATCACGAATACAACATGCAAATGAGTAAATGCCATGCTTTTTTTTGTATTGAATATTGAGTAAATTTTGAATAAAATAAAACCTACAGTTCATTCAGTTCTAATGTAGTTTTGTTTCTTTCTCTACCCACAAGTGTATACCTAGTCCTATCAGTCAGTTATTGTCGTAACTAACAAAGGACAAAAAGAGTAGCAGATAAAATATAACCATAAGCAGATGAAACTAGCCAGATGTTCAAGGAGATTTTATAGTTCAATTTAATAAATTGTAATGAGTATTCATCGTGATAATCAACTTGAATGAAGTTAATAGTACAATTTAGGTGTAAGCTGATGGTTGTATTCTAAAATTAGTTAGTAAGGTATAGTAGTATATAAGCTAACCCATCATGAACCACCAGCTATTCTTGTGTCTGTAGTTCGAGGGGTAAGTCTCATGCAGTTGGACGATTACATGCTGAGGCGTATATGGTACAGTATGAACAGTTCGACGGGTAGATTGAAAAAGTTCGAGGGGTATATGGAGCTGTGCAGCTAATCTGTACACATTATGCGACTTGTACCACAGAGAATAGTTCGAGGGGTAAATCTCGTGAATTATGACGAGTATACTAAAATAGTCTGACGTGAAAAATTTTAATGCCAGTTTTTCTGTGGTATATAGAGACCTGAACGTATTGTAGTTATTGGCATGAATATTAAACACAGTGGTATAAAACAGTATATTATTATTACCGTATTTTTCATATGGTGTTTTAGATTACGAAAATTGTGGAAGCGAAAAATGCAGCTACCAAAAAGAAAAAAACGAAGTCTGCAATTGCCTCCAATCCAAAATTAGACAGGGTATGTTTAGACTGATTTTAATAATCATTAAAAAAAATTGTACTACTGATATTTCTCAAATATTTTTTCTTGGTTTTACAAGTCTTAACTTTCCAACATTCATAGCTCACTAAGAAAAAACTATTGGATAGAGAAGCCCATGAGGAAAAACAAGGTCTCAATTTTCGATATGTAAGTCGACTATCTGGTCGGGATGTTCCCACCTTGCCTTTCGGGTATTTTACCAACTACTTCTACTAATTTAAACTTCAAAACCATCTCAACAGGTAATTTTCTGTTGTTTTTAGGTGACGGAAGAAAACATGCACCGGATGCCAAAGGCCTACAGTATGTGGATTGAAAATCCCATCGACGACCAATCGGATTTAGTGACCCATGAATATTCATTCAAAGAAATAGTGGCGATGAAAAGTGTTTTCTTCATTGATGCGAATTCAATTCCGCATGTGCATCACTTCGCTTTCGTTCAATTACCGTAAGTAAATAGGGGTTTGATTTCGATGTGTGTATTATGGGTTTGGTTGCAGTGTAAAATTCATTTGACATTCCTGTGACGCATGCACATCTTGTACTTCTGTTTTTAGCAATGGGAGGTTAAAGTTTTCCGAACTGAATCCAGATATCCAAGAACAAATTCGCAATATTGTCAAGGCTTCCGCGACGGGATTTACGTTTACGCGTCAGCAAAGTGGTGAAGATCCCACAGAGCGTCAAAGTACTGGGGATGTCCTTCAAAGTCTGGTGCCATCCGCGGCGTTGATAAAAAGCCTCTTAGCTGGTGGGACGGAGGGGGATTTAGAAGTTATTTATATGCCTTACCCAGTCAATGTGTATAATTTGGCATCCACTGTCCAAGTTGATCTTATGGAAAGATACGCAAAGGGAGAATTTGATGAAGATTATTCCATTACCGCCATTCATAACTATCCGCCAGCAACCTCGTCGGCGCCTCGCTGGGTGCAAGCTTATCCGTCGTGGAGCACTTGGTTTTTACTCTCCTTTCATTCGGGAATGGCCGATAAATGCAAGTATCCAGACGGGGATTTGGGCATAGCGTGGAACGCAAAGATTGTTCAATCAGTCGGTGTTGCTTGGGACCAAATTTTTCTCTTGGATAGCACCGGGCTGCGTCCCTTTTTATATGTGAATTACACGGTATGATTTGGTACTTGCCTAGACTGTAGATTTATGCGATACTTGTTCGTGCGTGGACACTGCTATAGTAATGCTTCCTATGGTATTATGTGCTAATTTGTTTTGATTGTTTTCATTTTATAAGGTTACTACCCTAAGCTGCTTTTATATCTATACATTTTTCAACGATGCTGCTCACACACATCTTAAATCGTATGATGGGGGAAAGGATATTTATATAACTGAGCGGGAACGCCGTCAGATTGTTGCAATAAATGCACTAAAGGATGACGTTATTCTACCAAAATTCATGGCGGAAATACGTAAATCGGAATGGGGACATATGAATCCACGTGAACCACAAAAACATCTTAGTAAGGAGCAAGCTGCATTACAATTCCCTGCGGATCGAGAAAGAATTGGTAATTATTACTAGCGCATCGGTTCTAAGTTACCTGTATTCATCATCGCACTTTCCTAATAATACGGAATGAAACTTTGTTTTTTGTAATCTGCTACTGTGGCGGATCGTATAGTTCGAAGGCGCCGTACTACAAGACTCGTCATTTTAAGAACTCTACGGATCATACAAAGATTCAGTGTCCCAGATGTAAAGTCGTACGTCTGTTTTATCCGCATTCGTTACACAAGCACCGCTTAGACAATCACAATTCCCAACACAAGAAGGAAAATACTTGTAAAAACTGTGACATGACGTTCGGGCTGAAAAAGGGGATGGATGGTCACGTAAATTGCACTGGATCAAAACGACCAGACTATATGCCTCCAACAACGATGATATTTCGGGCAGGTAAGGTTAAGGTAGAAATAACGTGCAAATAGGGCTGCATAATGTGAAATTGAAGGAAAAGCATGTCGGAATTTTTGTTGACCGTATGTTTGCTATGTATATAGGTTCGACGGTGGCTCCGTCAGTCAAAACAGCTAAATCTGTCAATCGTGGAAAACAAAATAAACGGATAAAAGAAGCGACCGCACATGGTCCTATACTCGCCCTGAAGCTAATAAAGATAGGAAATCCAGCTATGTGGCAACGCGCATTCTTACCTGGTAAGATCAGTTTGAAGTGTTATTGATTGAATTTGTGTCCTATCTGAAGTGTGAAAAATGCATACAATGCTATAAGAAGTAAAAATTTGTACTCTTATGTAATGTCAGTTGCAGGCCCTTCCTTCGTGCCGCATGTCTCCCAATCAAAACGACGGAAACGTGTACTCTACTCGGATGACGACGACAATGAAGAGATTATTCGCAACGATGATGCCTATATCAAAGATGTAGAAATAATCACGTTAGGCGACCTGCCACAACATACTGCTCTGAGTCCTAGCAAAGACGGAGAAGTTCTAATCCTCCCAGATGTTAATTCAGATGCCGTGGTCGACCGGACATCAAGTGCCCCTCCGATTTCGTTGGACCCTTTATTGGAGCGGTATCTGACCCTTCAAGAAATAACCGTGTCATCATTGGCCCCTCTTAAAAAAGTAGTTATGGCCTGTGACCCAAATCCAGACACCGTAAAACCAACAGACCCAAACATTGCTGCCATGGTCGCAGCAGGGCTTACGTGTGACTCTACGGTCCCTCTGACCATGAACGATACTGAGAACATCCTTTCCCATGAAGAGTAATAAGTGTACTTCATTTGGTTACCATTTGTTATTTGTATATTCAGTCACGTTTTTTTATAGTGTACTTGAAAACTATACCTACTGATACAGGTGTATATAGTAATTTCTCACATTGACTCATAATATCATAAATATAAATACATTTGATTTGAAATATTGCTTACTATTGTCATTTCTAGTTGTATATTTATCATTTAAACTACCCAGAGGTGGACTGTATATCTTTTTAGATGAAAAATTAAAAAAGCTGTATATTCGCTTTATATTTTGTTTTTGTATTCCCCACTTATAATGTGGACCTCGTAGCTACCATATTACCAAGGATGTCTGTGAGTTTTTTTTTTCATAAATTGATCGGCGTTTCGATCCAGTGGATCAGTATGCCCTGTAAGCACTTTATTTGTTGTAATTTTTTACCTACCTATCATAGAATAGTGAACATTTATTCCTTACTATCTCTATACTACGGGTACAAGAGATTTTGCTTATTACATTGTCGTATATGAATTTAAATTATTTTAAATCATGTGTGTTTGACGAATCCGGAATTGATGGGACCTGTCACATGCTTTCATTATTTTTCTACGAACAGAGATATATGCGTTCTGGGTTTATTCCAGGATCCATTTATTTATGTTTTTCGATGCTAGCATAAATAATGTGTTTTCGTTATCTTCCAAATGCAAGAGGGATAAGATGGTGTAACTTATTGTAAATTTTTATGCTACTCCGTTAATTTGTCTTGGACTTCTTCCAATACCCATCTATTTTGTGCTTCCGTTTAGGTAATATAAATAAAAGAAAAAAAAATATTATTCCTAATGCTACTCTGGTTATCTCTCTGAAGAGTATTCACTTTTTCTGGATGCCAGCCAAACATAGCTATTTCACCCGTTTCATGGCTGAATATGACATTATATTCTACGGCATGTATAGTATTCTATTTATTTTTTCAGTTTCTACAAGGGAAGAAAAATTCTGTCGGTCTAATTTATCACCTCTGTGTTGTGTCATTATAAACTTTGCTATTTATACTTCTTTTCGAGGAGCTGCCTGGTTATCTGCTAAATTCTTCTCATGGATCTTTTAATATTACGAATTGAACTTAGATTTCTGAAAGGTACAGAAACTAAGTACAGGCATAACTCCTGGGTCCTGTCAAAGTCAACCTCGCTTTTATGCGTTGTTTTTCATTACTTTGTTTTTACAACTAACTCCTGTGCCCAAGATTTCCATCACAGCTGCACATGTCGAGTTGGATATACTTAAAAAAATTTCCATGTGCATAAAAAGTAAAACACGATGCAAAAATAGCAATTTATCACCATGTGAGGAGTTTTCTGACACCAAAAAATTCAACTCCGGAACTTCACATCATCGGCTCAGTGAGTCGTGATTTGGAAGTGAATATTATAATGTTACTACATATGTGCTGCCAAACTCAGGCAATAGGGTATATAGAATCTTACACGTGCCTCCACGTCAGACTTAAGTCTGAAGTATGGCCAAAAAACGGCGATAAGGCAATCCTATAATGCATGTTAAGATTTCTCACTTTATCTTGGAGATAAAAAATTCCACGTGAAATCACTTTTTTCTCGCTTTTATCACTCACTGTTAATAAATTGTCCCATGTAAATGTCAAAGTGGAACTCCAATTACCACTAATTTATGTAATTTTAAGGTCTCTTCCGAGTTGAAAATTCTATTATCGAACGCCAAAGCATCAGCTCAGTGAGTCGTGCTGTGGGAGTTATGTCTCAAGGGTTTGATACGTCTTGATTGTCATACACAATCAGATTAGGATATAAAGATTTACCCATGCCTATACTCCGCTGCAAAGTTAGGAGTACGGCTAAAACGAAAATAAATAGATAAAGCTATTTATAGTGGGATAATCCCAAAATCCAATCCCATGTACTTTACTTACTCATTTGGACACATACAGAGTTTTTACGTTCATTGTTACCTCTCGGTACCTATTGTTTTTATCTTACATTTAGATCCTAGTTATAATAAATTTAGTTCCTTATACCTATATTGATCTCACTCATCCAATGTCTGGCTGTGCAAAACACACCATACATGCGTTCACTCAATCGTACTGATATATAATGTAATTCAAACATTCAATGTTACTTATGTATATAGTTTACTGATTATAATTATTTATCTTTTAATTAATACCTAATTACAGACGCCCTTAATCATTACGTACCCGTGTTATTATATATTCAGCACAGTATCGTTAGTAATTAAAGCTTTCTGGTACCAGTCGCTGTAAATTACTTATCATATAGTTGGCCTACCTAACTACTTCATATAATCGGTTTCAGGAAATTCTTCCTTACACTTTTTCGTTGCCTATTATGCAAGTACATACGTAGCATTTTCACCCACTGACTTATGCAATCAATACCTTTCGATAGATTGTTAAAATAATAAAAATTTACATCGATGGGCCCAATCATATCCTCAGATAGATTGTATGAAAAAAAAATTTACATGTACTGTGACATGTTCAATCGATCTACCAGAGAGATTGTATCAGCTAACCGTACTTGAATAAAATTCAACAAGACAGACTCGATACAGTCTGCATACTTGCAAATTATACCTTAGATTTTAATAATTCCATTTCATGCAAGAATCTTATCCAGCCAAGAGACCAATGCTATTGCATTCCGCAAAATCATTATTGTCCAAATTCTCCGCATAATTTTATGTAAAGATATACGTATCCGTTAAACTACGTTACCTATACTTAACAGGTAAAATTATATGATATAGTGATGTACTACATCATCATTATCTAATCATCTCAATTACCAGACAATATAACTGGACACAAGTTAAAATCCTCTTTTCCTAATTAAGATAAATTTTGGTATATGTTATAGATTCATTTTTGCGACAAAAAGCATAATTTCCATACATTGCTTTATATTGGGTACGTAATATCTTGTTTATGGTGGTATTACTCTCATTTGTAAATATTAGATACTAATATATTATTATTAATATCATGAGATACTAGAATATTAGATACTCATACTCATGTGACCCTATCTACATCTCTCTCCTTTCGTGTTTTATTGATCTAGTCTGGAATTAATATTGACTTATCTGAGAATGATGACCAGAGGTTGCCTGGACGAGTAGCTTAGCATCCACCATGCTGTCCCTATCTCTGATAGTATGGATTAGTAGCATCCTCAATGGTTTTCCAGTTCAAATACAGTTGTCGTCTAATCTTCTTGCGATTGGATCGCGACGGTTTAAAAATTGAACTATAGGCAGGAATCGGTACATCTCCCGGTGGGTACTGTGGATTCACCTTCATCAGTGTCCTAGTCCAGTTGTTGCTTCGTTTCTTTGGTCCAGCACGAGGAGTACTGTTCCTGGTTGCCTGTTGGTCAAGTAAAATCGGTGTCGGCTCATTGGTGCTTAAAAAGTTGACCACCGGTGACTGACGAATCTGCTGTCGTCGTTGTGTAAGTGGTTCCGGCGCTGGGGTTGGATGGACGTCCGCTCTAATGGTCTGGTAGGTCATCGTTGGTTTCGGTTGTGGTGCTGTTCGTTTTGACGGCTGGAGATTCTTCCGGTCCGAAGAAGTTAGCACAGTTACTCTATTTGGCAGGGGCTGAATGGAATTTACCATCCTTACAGTGGGTTCACCCTGAATTACAGATATACTATCTTGAAACTGTTGATTTATTATGTGCTCTTGCTTGGCCATTTCTCTCATACTGTCCGTTGTCATCTGGACTTCTCGTTGAATATGTTTCACGTCATGACTTGGCTTTCGCAATATCGGATTGGGGACTGCAGTATTTTTCGCGGAAATATATCTGTCCTGCCGGGCTCGCCAATGTGCCTTGATTTCTGCTTTTTCGATATTTCTCTTTCGTTTCTTTTTCCGTTCGCGTTTGCGGGTCATTTGGGCTGGAGTTAATCGCAGGCAGTCATCTTTAGGGTTTATCAGATGAGCATATTCAGGGCCTATGGTCAATAATTTATCTAAAACGTGATATCCCCATGCCAATGTAGGAATAAACCCTAAATTTCGGACTGTTTTAGTAGAAGACAGTGATTCACTTGATTCGCCGTGCCTAATAGGATAAGCTGAACACGACGGTATTGATTTGGAAGTAAGTATTTCGTCTGCGGTCTTCGCCTCGCGTGTAATACCAACGACTTTCTCAGTAATAACAATTGAATTTGCTAAGATTGCCTCAATTTCCCCTTTCAGTTGTGAATTTACATCCTCAATAAATCTCATCTGGTTCCGGAAGTCTTGCAAAGCGTTAAGAATTTTGGTTGCCTGAGGATGTAAATTATCGTAATTCAGTTGAAATTGGGTTCGTAATTGTTTCAGCAATGTTGCTATTTCCTTTTTATATTCCGTGTGTTGCCACTTCTTAGGTATTTTTGCAAGAATTTGATCAAACTTATCCAAATTTTGCTTCTGATCCTCCCGTGTTCGTTGAATATTTTCGTGGGCGTCAAGTAAAAAGTCGTAAATTGTTTTGATTTTAAAGATAGTTTGGAGAATAATTTCCGGGTGTTTTTGCAGACTCGTCAGGTTCTCAGCTAATGTCGGTAGGAGGTATTCAGATAACGTATTAATGTCTGTCTCAGAGTGAAATTTTCGCGTAATATGTGCCATTCTGAAATCTTCGGTTTGATGGGCGATTTGCTTTAGTAACTAGTTGGGAACGTAGATTTCTTCGTGTTATTCAATCGTCTTTCCGACGCTCAGGCTACATTTTACTCATCCGAAATCTCCCCTCGGGGAAAGAGAGGGAGACTGATGAGGATGGGTAATGACTATAACCAAACTCAATAATAGGGCGCTGGATTAATCTCTAAATCTCTTGTGGTGGAAGCTGGACCTTGAACTGCTCCCTTGGATCCTGTTGTCTTCTTTCCTGGACAATGTACTCTAACGTTTCCTTCGGATCCATCACCATGGTGCAGAGTCGTTTTAGCAGTGGAAGCTATCTTTTTACTATAATAACTAATTATCTGAGATCACCCCCATTGTTGATTCCTTCACTTCCTAATGGACGCGATCTTACTTCTTATAGCGCAGATTAGATATGGTATCGCAAGGTGAATGTTAAATGATTCCTGACGATCGCTCTACGGTGTAGTATTATTAGTATTCTTTATTATAGTTATTCTCGGGATTATTCCTTTTACGGATCTTTACAAACTAAGAGTAGGTAATTATTTCTATCTTACAAAACCCCAATACGATCTCAAATGATGAACCAATATACAATAACAAAATACGGAGTAGAAGCCTGACACGAGCTTCAACTACTCCTGAGCTCCGTCCGTATACTGGCTCCCGTTTCTACGGCGTCATGCCTTCTTATCTCTTCTTCCTTCTTTCTTCTCTCTTTCTTTCTATTGCTTCCTCTCGCTGTTCGTTTCTGGTTTTCTCTTTTCGCTCCTTATAAGGACGCCAATGTGTATTTATAACTTGATTTGAAACTCAAACTCATTATTGTACATGTTATTTTATGTCATCATAAAATGACCTGTAACACATGCACCAGGTCCTGGCTCTGGATTTTGTCTTTGTTGTAATTTTTGTGGAACTGAGCTGGGTAATTTTTTAAAGGAAACGAAACTGGCAACATTATTCACTTAAATTCGTTTGAAGCACAAATTTATATTTTAAAATTTCACCTAAATTCTTATTTTGTACCACTACCGTATTGTGGTGGTAAAGGCTAATGCTAAAAAGTTGCGCTTTACTCTGCAGATTTTATTTTGCAAGTTTTCAAGTACTTTTGTAGCATTCTAGTTTTTAACTAATTGATGGCTACGTTGTAGTCGAAGTCGAATTCGAGTTGGAGAACTGGAACTATTTTTTTGAAGTTGATATAATCAATTCCGCAGATGTGTGACAATAGAAAAGTTTGCCTGTATAATTTTGAGCGAGTGAAAGTTAGTTTATGTTCGGCTGAGCGACATAAAGATCTATCTAGATTTCTCTGTGCTCCCTACACATAGTGCAGTGCAATATGAAAAGCACGCGTACAGTGTGGAGGCAGTGGGAAGTGTAGTTGGAGCTTCATGAATTCTCCAATCGTCCCCATTATCATACGGCTTCCAGTGATATGCTCGCCACACACATAGTGGACGGGAGCGGCACTGGATCCGGTATAGTGCGGGCAAAGTATAGCGCTCTGTTAGATTAGCGTATACAAAGGAGGAAAGAAATAAACAATATTCTATTTTCCTCAAACTTTTCTATTCTCATTCTAGCCTCCCTCCTTCCTGGCCTATGGAAAGCCAGGGAGGACGGAGCACGTCTACTAAATCACAATAGCTTATATAGAACTATATGATATTAGATTCCACCAATCACAGTAAACTAAACCTAGTTAGTATTACACTTACAATATGAACTTAATGTTATTAACTAATGATATTATAATATGTATTTAATGTATGTCCATGTCTAATTGAAACCTTATAGATAATGTGTCATGTGTTTATCGGACTTCGCATCCGGTCCAGTTCTATTATAATACCATGTATGATTAACACCAATGCAAATTGTACACGTAAGCTTAAGAAGCACTACAACTTATTCGACCTAAATAATTAAGTATTATTTTCCTTTAATGTTAAATATAATATAAATTTACCTTATGTCATTTATTATAAATATGCCATGACACTTGTAAATTATCACCATTACTACTCAGGTCACTCTCTAGATATCAGTTTACAAAATACTGAAATCATTCTGAGAAAAGATCCTACATATCGTTACTCATTTCAATCACACTCAATAGCTTCTCAATAGCTACATACTTTATTTACACATCAATAAAGACAAAACAGAATCTCAACTGCATTTAATTTAATTTATTACTACAGCATCTGTACTTTAACTCACTGGTACTCATACATTCATACCATAGATAAGTTTCCCAAAAGAAGAACTTATCTGAAAATCGAGGAACAAGATTCACGAGTAAATATTATTCAACGTGACAACCAAAGACAATATAATAAATTTACTCTTCCGAATTTATGGCTCCCTATGATCTCGAACCTAGTTAATCTTGTGAGTTATCGTCCGTGCTCCGGTCTCACCGCCGTTACACTTTTGGGTCAAGTGGCTTGTTTTGCTCTCTCCCTGTGTTCCACCGACTCTCATTCTTTTTCTTAATTTGAGAGGATCTACGGTTCTTGATACACTTCCAATTAACAGACAATTGTGACTCCTTCCAGCTGTAAATGAAATTCTTAACTGGTGAAAGTGGTGCACGTCAGTGAAAGTGTCAGTATATCAAGAAGTAGTATTTTTAAACAATATTTCCATTAAAAGTACCTAACAATATGTGCCAATGGATCTGAACAGACGCAAACAGCGACAATCACGTAAGCACCTATTATTACAACAATATAATAATGCAATAACTCAATTTGTGGAGAACTTTCGTCCAGTGATACGCGAATTGTTAGTGCGCGAAACTATAAGGTATCGCCAATACCTTGAAGAGCATAATAATGTCACCACGAGCGAGGAAGTAGCAAATAGTCCGTCATCAACGTCTACAAAAGAATCAAAGTGAACGTGCTTGACTGATGGAAGCTAAACTCTTGCCCAGACAGAACAAACGACGAAAACAAAAAGAGTTCAATCAAGCTCTGAATAAAATTGTCGATAGCTACAGACGTGCCTACTATGAGAGCAACAATAGTGCAATAAACAGAACCCAAATAGAGCTACAAAATAGTGTCAATGAAACTGAACACGAAGAAAAGCAGAGTACTTCGTCGTCCCCGCAAGATCAAGGTGGAAATTCGTCTCAATAATTTTATCACAAAACTTTATAACCGTAGCCCAATTAAGTACATTCACCACGCTACGTTTCGCAGTCTTCGCAATAATTGTCATTGTGTAGCTCCGAAAAAGTGCAAAGACTGGGTAGAATCGAAAACTTTTGTCCGTACCCATTTTGGCATAGTGAAAGGTGAGAAGATACGCCAGCTTACACCCATTAGTGAGTGTCGCCACTACGATCCTCGTTTTATAGGATCTAGAGATCGTAGAGAAAATTACCAACACAAGCTCGAACGAAAGCGACGAAAAGCACTTAATAAAAAATTCAAATTGGGTGAACTAAATAAAAAATACGACGATCGCGTGTGTCTCATTCATGACCCTTACAATATCAACGAGTGTCTGTGTAAAAGTGGCAGGTACTATACTCAAATGGTACAATGTCCCGTGAATAAAATCACAGTAGCTGCGAAAAAAGAAGCAGAGGACAAACAACGTCGTCAATTTATAGCATTAAGTAACTTTAATAATGACAATTTTGAAGACTACGACAACATTTATGTGCGTCAACGAGTCATGAACCCCGATGGAGCTCGTCACTACACCGAGGAGGAGATAGAATATCTCAACTCTGAAGAATGCTTCCAATAGGTAATACGTATTTAAAAAACATTTTATAAATACCATGACCACAATTCCCAATGAACAGACGTGTCTGTGCGACGACTATGTGAACTGTGCAAAAGACATAAATTTCGTGATAACATCTTTGGACGTGTGCGAAGAGATTCTATTACACATATTAGTCAGTGTCGTCACGACGGGGAATTCTCTCAATTCAAACGCAAGGTATTTCGAGCATACCTATTACACTTCTTATTATCCCTGGAAACAAGTAGCATTGAAAAAACATTTGCTAAAAGTTCTCAAGAGCCACTACAATCATCAGTTCAAAATTCTAAAAATAATCAATAAACTCATACAATTCAAATAGCTCAACAGTTTTCAAAACATTAAGTGAAAAAAGTGAGAGTGAAAAAACAATTAAAAACTCTGTCCTTGTTTCATTTTTGACAAAAGGACAAAAATCGCAAGTGTACCACTACTACTTAATACAGAGCAGATCGACTCACGCTTCTGTTCCAGTCTCCATCCTTCATCCCATCCAAAACTCAACTTTTCCGGCCCGCGACCAGGAACCGACACCGATCGCCAGCCGCCGCAGTCTATACTACAGACAGTACGGACCAGAACCAACACCATTCAATTAGAAGGCTAATTGAATTACACCATCTTCCCTTTTCAACTCTCCCATCTGACAAGGCCCGAAGACCAGCAGTGGTAAAGTCTACTTCTACTTCGTCAATTGTCTAGTACCATAACTATATACATTATAGTTCAAGAGGTAATAAGTACATTCCAACTAAACATATTATAATAGCATAATAAAATCTTTTTACATCTACATACTTAATTAAGAATTCCATCTTTCTCTTTGTATTTCATTTTCAAAAACTCACTACACAAACAATAATATTATAATAGGATTAATTTATTATCAAATAATATTAAGTCTACTACTAAATTACATAGTATTATAGAATTTGTGTGTTTTTACTGCGTGTTTTTATGAATAATGATACATATAAGAAATTAAACTATAGTATGTACTGTATGACTTGTGTGTTTATATGCTATTTATGTTGATGTAATTTAATTATTTATGATTCTCTGCAGTGACAAATTTGTTCACCACACGGAGAAGCAGCTACTCAATTCTGAGTATTGATATCTCAATACAGTAAGGTTAACTAGTAATCTCATTTCCTATTGCTTATGCTATTACTTGGGTCGCTCCCGCATAAGCATATCTTTAAGCATATTTTTGCATATACCTATAGGCACCATTTAGATTACGAGTATTCGTTAGGTAGGATTGGTCAGTTTTTGCCAAAGAGTAAAAACTTCTTTCCTTTGTATTTAGGAGGTCTACTGTGCATATATGCTGAGTTATACGCAAGTAATTAAAATAAGACTTGCCCCTATGCAATTTCAATTTGCATACTAGGCCACAAGTACACTCAGGTATCAGAAATTTCGATAGGTTTTTATGCCTATCCTAATTAAATCTACTTAATGCATACATAGTTAAAATAATTAACATTAATATTACACTACAAGGATCCATAGGATAATAGGCAAGTCAAGTATTAAAACCTTTATGTTTCAGACATCACATAAAGTAACGTAAACCTACAATTTCACACAACATTGTAGTACAGGCAAGTGTGGAGATAGATACACTGTCTACCCAAGCCTTGAGCCAAATCCTCAAGCACAAACCTTGACTTATCAAAAGACCCTGCAGGTCTAGTCTCAGAGATTTAGGTGCATCCAGGTTATTCCTAACTAACTCTAAAACAAAATCAAAACAAAGCCCTTGAAAAAGGCGTACCTTTATACAACGGTAGTTCTGCTATAAGAACATTAGAAGCTTATTTTCAGCCCAGGTTTTTACAACAACCAACCTTCAATACAAACGGGGGCATAAGCTTATAACTAGGACATTACAGTCACGCTATACTTAGAACAACAGTAAGGGCATAATTAATTTAAATATAAGAAAGGGAAGAAGGCTTGAGTCTATAGGACCTACTTCAAACAACGTAAAGACATATCACAGTTAAACATACGAATTCTATTTCATACAGCATAGAATAATACCATTATCAAAAGCTGAAAGTCCAATCAGAGGACCAACGTCAATTACGTTGAGCTAATAAAGAGTATATAGAGAACACTATATACCATTCTGGTCAATACTAGTATACAGTGAACGAAAATAGTCACGATAAATACTGTACCAGAAACTTAATAATACGTCTATAGTATTAAGATAATTCAAAACAGCTTATATACAATAAATATTAAGTAGCAAGTAGCATTATATAATAAGTTGCATTATATTATAACTATACGAGACTTACAGTACTTCTTGCAGTCAACTAATTGGCCCACACTACAGATAGTGCCAAGAGTCCACGAGTACTTCCTGTAGCATTTCAGGGAAAGGAAAGTGACTGACCACCAACAAATCAACCTTACAAGTAAAGCTGAGAGAAATAGAGATAAGGCTACAGTGAATATTACTGTCAGCACTCTAGCCAGCAGCGGATAAAATAAACCACAGGGATAAAATTCAATTTATCTCTTGCTCATAATATTGCTTGCTGTAGCCTAACGAGATACACAATATCTGTAGGACAGCAGTAAAAGCCAATATATAAGAAACACTATATTTACGTCACAAGAAATAGGACTTCAGTATCATATACTGAGAGTACTCTAGACTATTACGATTTGTTTATATAGAGCTTTAGCAACGCAAGAAATTAACTAAAAACTTTCCTAAGTAAACAGAGAATTTATATACTTTTCATGACCAACTGCAATATATGTGAATAAAGAAAATTCAATAATGCAGTAGAATATTATTGTAATATTCTCACAATTATTAATTTCAATAATTAATATTTTCATACAAACAGTAACCTATGTAAATTACCTATGTAAAAATATAAAGGATCAATATTCTGAAATTTTAACATTAGGCCTTGTAACATTTAACATTAGGCCTTGCAACATTTAACATTAGGCCTTGTAACATTTAACATTAGGCCTTGCAACATTTTTTGCATCAAGGTACCGAGTTCGAATCCCGTCAGGAGCAAACAATTTTGAAAACTTCTTTTTGCTTTTTCCTGGTACATTACGGGTATATAATAGTACCCACGTATATATTATTCAGTATTACCACACGCACAACATTTTTTGTTGTAATTTGGAAGCATATACGTGAATAATATTTGAATGGGCCACTTTTCACCTCACGCAAAGGCGCGTCATTTAGCAGCCGTCGAGTTACTACGTAACTGGCGTGAGACACAACCCTCATCAAACATGGAACAGCCAAATGATCCAGCTATATTAATAGCACAGCCTACAGCATCCACATCGATGCCTACCCAACAACATGAAGTTGTGGTAGGGCAAGGTAGTCTCGACCAATTACCTACAATTCACTCTCCCTTCCCCATAAAGCCCCTCAATCGGAAGGCGCTAATAATACGCACTTCCGAACAGGTAGACCACGCATCAATTCACATGGCATTATCAGCTCGAATGAAATCAATCCGAGATAAAATCGCAGTATTTGATTTTGCCGTCCCACCCCAAGTGGTGGAATTATTTCTACAAGACTTGGTATTGATGGGACCTTCAATAACTACCCAACATGTCAATTGTTATAAGTACTTCTTCACGGAAGAAAACAGAGATTATCTTTAAAGATTTTCAAAATTTGGAAATCGAGTATGATGACCTCAGAATCCATCTGCGCACTTTCATACTTTCACTCTCCAATGTGGAACAAACTTACATTCCTATGGTTCACAATCCATTGTACGGGCTGCCACAGCCACAGCCTCCTACTAATGAGGTCGCGAAAACTGTAGGTGACCCAGCCCCAGATGCAAAGGGAAAAGTACTTATGGAACCCACTGTTGTAGAATCATACGAAATTCCTAAATCACCCACTGTTGAGGATATTTACGAAGTCCCCAGTTCATCACAGTGGAGAGAAACACTCTGTAAAACAATTAACGATATTAGGATTGAGGACAATGACACAGACCCACAATCTGTAACAGATGATGTAGAACATCACACATATGAAGAGATTGTGTCCACATGTCACTATTGTGATGGCAATACACATAGAGTACATAGATGCCCAACGTTCATGCGGCTATCTCCATCTGATAAGTATCAATGGGTACGCAATCAAAAGTTGTGTGTCAATTGTCTGGATGATCATGTATCCAAACAATGTATGAGTCCATACTCATGTAAGTCATGTCAAGGCAGACATCACACCTGCCTACATAAAGAGTTCTATAAACCAAGTACGGTGGTCAAACCCGTAGCATTACCGGCTCCTACCAAACTTCTAGCAACGGCCGTAGTTCAAGCCATAGAGAAAACACGAATTGCACAACTGCGGGCATTGTTGGATGAAAGGACCGACAAGAATTTTATTACCATTCACATGGTAAGATTCTTACAACTTAAAATAAAAGAATTAACAAAAAGAGATTATGTCACAACAGGACATAGTCCTCTTAAGGCAATAGGTAAAACCACAATGACCATTCAGACGAAGCAGGATTCGAAAAAGTCATTTACTATCTCTGTGTATATTCTACCTTAAATGCACTGGGAATACTTGTCTTATCCTGTACTCACCGCCAAACCAAACAATGTACCACCCAATTGGATGGCAGATCGAAACTTCAATAAACATGAACAAATTGATTTGATTCTGGGGAAGGAATTTATCAAAAAGATAAAAACGTCTCGAAACATAAGAGGCCCTCCAGGATCATACGACTTACCCCACACTGACCTCGGCTACGTGGTTCCAATGCACGTAACGACGCTCCTGTCCATGATATCTAAAACTCTAAAACCCATGGTGGAGTTCCAAAGATTGGAACGCAAACGAGTCAAACATCCATCTTGAGAAAAACTGTACTCATGGTGCAAATAAAAATTCAAACGATGGTTGGAAGAGAATTATGATATATGAAATTATATGAAATTCTATCCTAGTTATATCAGATATATACCATCGAAAATAAATCACGACTGCATCTTCCAATAACAATGTTCACTCTTACTTTAATTAATGACACCTGTGTAATTAGGATCAAACATGATCACATATTTCCTTAAAATATGTAGATTATATAGTATACAATAATACTACCTCATAGTCAAATCATATTGACAAAATATGTATTCATCTAGTAGATACACATCAGTGTTCAGTATGTAAATACATTTTTATCATTATGCTTGGATGGTGATTGAGCTTTTGTTCTCACCAGTTTAACGCTACTATTCATATAGTTAGATAATGTGATTGAGCACTTGTTCTCACATACCCTCACAAAACTTAATAATTCATAGGTGCACTCATACTTCATTCTAGTACAGGGAAATGGATAGTGGCAGCAGGGATTTCATAGGTAGGGATTTCAGGTATTGAGAAACTTTACTCGGCCAGCCTTACCGTGTGTTGTTCTTGTGGTCATTGTTGAATTCTTTGTTTACTACAACTTAACATTATTATTATTTGTATTGTGTCTAGCTATAAAATGTTGATCGCTGTATCAATCAAGGCTAGGGAGAATGTTCGGCTTAGCGACATAAAGATCTATCTAGATTTCTCTGTGCTCCCTACACATAGTGCAGTGCAATATGAAAAGCACGCGTACAGTGTGGAGGCAGTGGGAAGTGTAGTTGGAGCTTTATGAATTCTCTAATCGTCCCCATTATCATACGGCTTCCAGTGATATGCTCGCCACACACATAGTGGACGGGAGCGGCACTGGATCCGGTATAGTGCGGGCAAAGTATAGCGCTCTGTTAGATAAGCGTATACAAAGGAGGAAAGAAATAAACAATATTCTATTTTCCTCAAACTTTTCTATTCTCATTCTAGCCTCCCTCCTTCCTGGCCTATGGAAAGCCAGGGAGGACGGAGCACGTCTACTAAATCACTATAGCTTATATAGAACTATATGATATTAGATTCCACCAATCACAGTAAACTAAACCTAGTTAGTATTACACTTACAATATGAACTTAATGTTATTAACTAATGATATTATAATATGTATTTAATGTATGTCCATGTCTAATTGAAACCTTATAGATAATGTGTCATGTGTTTATCGGACTTTGCATCCGGTCCAGTTTTATTATAATACCATGTATGATTAACACCAATGCAAATTGTACACGTAAGCTTAAGAAGCACTACAACTTATTCGACCTGAATAATTAAGTATTATTTTCCTTTAATGTTAAATATAATATAAATTTACCTTATGTCATTTATTATAAATATGCCATGACACTTGTAAATTATCACCATTACTACTCAGGTCACTCTCTAGATATCAGTTCACAAAATACTGAAATCATTCCGAGAAAAGATTCTACATATCTTTACTCATTTCAATCACACTCAATAGCTTCTCAATAGCTACATACTTTATTTACACATCAATAAAGACAAAACAGAATCTCAACTACATTTAATTCAATTTATCACTACAGCATCTGTACTTTAACTCACTGGTACTCATACATTCATACTATAGATAAGTTTCCCAAAAGAAGAACTTACCTGAAAATCGAGGAACAAGATTCACGAGTAAATATTATTCAACGTGACAACCAAAGACAATATACTAAATTTACTCTTCCGAATTCAGTTTAGTTAATAGAGACGTAGTGGTATAGTCGTACAGTGTTGGCATTGCATTCAATAGAGTTGGAAAATACTTGCTAATTTAATTGGTACAGTACAGGTAACTATTCACATATGTATGTAATAAATGATAATTATCTGCGCCGCCTAATCCCGGTGTTTTGTGAGTGAATATGTGTACACTTTTCATTTTGCACTGTATCTCTAGGCTGATAGGAAATATAACTAAATACCCTTAGTTTGTGCACTCGCGTAACTGAACTTTATCGAATTAGGGAGTCATTAGAAACGTTGTATAGCGTTGGTGGAGCTGGGCACCTCTAAGGGACTCGTGCTATGTGTGTACATATACTATCATTATTTTTAATAACATAAATTTAATAGTGCTTTACACCCTATATCTACTATCACCATCCAATCTATTTAACATGTACTATTAAGTTCAATTGGAAAATCAGTCATCCATTTTTTTTCTATTTTACATGTCGTGCAGTAAAAAGCCTCAATTAGCTACTCTGACTGGGAAATTAAAGTTTAAAGAAAACATACCACAAAAAAACCCTTGCCAGGGTAAGTATCCGGTCCCAGTCCAGGATCCGTACCGGTTGTTTAGTTGTTTTAAACATGAAATATAGGAAAGCAGTACATTATTAATAACTCAATACTTAAATTTCTAATTTCTACCCCCACCGTTACTTTTTGCCATAAAATATTGCATGGATCTATCAGCACCTATTTCAATTGGAGTATACTACGATACGATTTATAAATTTTTTCCTATATGCAGACCCATTAGATGAAGTCTTTTAGATCCAGTTTCACATTTAGTTCCTACTTTTGATTCCAATTCCAAACCTTACTTCGTGCAGGAATCGTAAAAATGAGGCGAACGTGATTTAATTTAACTCTCCAGTATCTCCTTCCGTGAGCCTTTCGGGAGGATTTGAATGACCATAACATGTAAGATGAGACGGAGGGGGAAACAATGGTAGTAAAATAAATACACTTCTTAAAGTTTTTGCAGTATAGGCTTTTCATAGTGCATTATTTCCAGTGGCAGCCGTCTCTAAATCTCCTACTATCATAAGAAGCCAGATTTGGACTGGAACCGTGACTGGTGCATTTGGAAGTTGCGGGACTTTGGGACAGTAAGGAAAGAAAGGTTAACGACCACGTTGCGCCGAATGCGAATTCGTATTCGAATTCAAATTCTTATTCGAAATACAAAAACAAATATTTGCAGGCCTCCTACAAAATAGGGAGGCGGTACACTTACTTGAATCGAATACCAAGACCAAGACCAAGATATGTACTGAATTTATTTTCTATTTTAGCTGTATATTGTAAAGTACATATAGTGCAATGGTACAGCGTAGTGCTCTTAAGTTCTTTGTTTTATTGAGTTCAAGTTCCAAATACTTTCACTCAATGAAATGGTTCGTTTATATATATATATAACATATTATAAGTCGACAAAAATCATTTATTTACCGTATTCTTTTCCGTTTGATTATTTGATTTTCCAAATTAAAACGACTTTCCAACTATACTAGTTGCACTGATTTCCAATGACAGACTCCCAAACAAGTGTCTCGTACATTTTTAGCGCTTCTTTTACTGCTTTTCTACCAATTTCAACGTGTGATATATTAATTGAAAGCGTTACAGTCCACTCGCTACATAGCGTACCTCCTCATAGCGGATACCTCCACATAGCGTACTTTACACGCATCCCTGGCTAAATCCCTATGCTTTTAATGCAATAATACCTCTATATAGTGTACCTCCACATAGTGGAAACCTCCTCATAACGTACTAATTTCAGAGGCCCAAAGTAACATTTAAGTGTAAACTTCGTCGCTTCATAGTGTACTTTCAGAAATTTAAAATTTTTCAGCGCCTATTTCAAAAAGTTACTATTTTTTTTTCTTCATCTAACTGATTTTGCAAACCTATACAATCAAAATTACTAAAAATATTCTTTGATTGATTTGTTTAGAACCAATAATTACTTTAAACAGTAGCATTTTTATAGTTTATATGTAAAACACTGATTTTGTTTTAAACCTGTACTTTCTACATAGTGTACTCTCCTCATAGCGTACTTATTTGGCTGGTCCGCTGAAGTATGCTATGTAGCGAGTGGACTGTAAAGGTAGAAAACTGTCCCTTTTACCGTGTTGTGTTACGGGTACCTTTTCATGACAGCATACCGTATTGTTACGGCTGCTATGCAAAGCTAAAAAGGAGCACATCCCTTTGCATTCTGTACGTAAATTCTACAGTTCTACACTGACTTGTAATCAGTGCTAACGGTATTGGGATGCTATAAGAGCTTTCCCGCACGTCGTGTGGGAGTGGGTTCTATAGAGAAATTTTTACTGAGGAGCATTCTCTGTAGAAATAAACGTATTCTATAAAGAATGTTTTAATTTTGGCTCGAAAGACGCATTCTAGTAAGAATTTTTTCAATTTCCTACTAGAAATCTAGTTTTTATAAATGCAAGTAATCTTAAAAGAGTTTTAGCGATTTTCGTAAAAGAATATTTTGTGCGTGGCCTAAGAGTACGGTTCTTTAAGGACTGCTGCTATTCTATTCTATAGGGAAATAAATATTAATAGTCTTAATAGACTAATTCTACCGAGAGATGTTTCAATTTCTTTATAGAAATCGAAATTGTTAATACAAATCATCTCATAAGAATTTTCTTAACTTTTCCCTATAGAATTTGAATGTAAGGCAAAAAGGCGCATTTCTCTTAAGACCGTCTCGCCGAACAGCATTGTGTGCTCATGCGCACTCTGCCTGTCATGTATTACATAGTAGCACATTTTGACTCCGACACTTAATACTACATCTACGTCGCTAGCTCCCAATTCATTCCCGTCACCCCACACAGTTCCAGCCAATACGAGCATCGTTCGTTAAATTATAGGATTGCGGAGAGATTTGAAACTCAGAACTTCTCACTTCGTTCTTCTAACAAGTAAGCCAGAAGCGTTAGGTTTTAAATTGTTGAAAATTCAAGTTTAGTTTCTTCTTTTCTCCCTAATTTATATTTTAAGAGTTATAAATAAAGAGGTGGAATAGTTCAGTAACTAGAATAACATACGATAACAGTCAGTTACTTCTAGTTGCTGTGTTCATGGGTTTTTGGCCGCGTTCTACAATGTGTAAACAGCTAAATTACTTCATTCCTGCCCTGTGTCATATTCATAGTGAAAATCAGCATTTGAAGCTGCAGTTTAAGGCTGGATTAGTGTTGTAATATTTACAGTTTTAATTCTAATTGTAAATTTTTTATCATTACATTCTTATGGTGAAAAATTTACAATTTTAATAAAATTACAACTTAAAATATCACGGCATTAGGTTAAAGTCTAATTTTGTGTGTGCAAAATATCTGTTATGTATAGGTAAAAGTAAGGTTAGAATGGTGAGGCAGAAGTATAAGGGTAAAAACATAAGGATTATGACTTACTAGATATTTAACGATGTTATTGGCACTAGGCAGATTTTGAATCAAATTTTGGTTTTAAATCAGCCTAGTGCCAATAACATCGTTACGTATCTAGTGAGTCATAATATTTTTATACTTTTACCAATATACAAAATATCCAATCAGAAATAAAATTAAATGCGATAAAGATGTATGAAAATTAATTCTAGTTAGAAATTCTAAAGCCACTAGCAAGAAAGAAAAGAAAATTCTATAGAGAAATATCTAAAAAATTCTATTAAGAAGTCTATACCAATTCTATAGAGAAATCAAATCCATTTCCTTATAGCTAAACGAGTGGGAAATATCAAAAAACGCCTGCAACCTTTCCCACTAGTCTCTGCTCGATAGTTCTTACTAGATTGGAATGTGCGGGTTGAAATACTCTAGTATCTTGTCATGGTATTGTATATAATGCATATTATAGTATTGTAGGATGGGAGTAGTAAAAACAGTAAAACTGATGGATGAAGATGAGTATGGGAATTTGAGATTTAAACAGAGGCTGACGTGAAGTGTCCGTGGTTCGTTTCGTGTCCGTGTCCACTTCATATGCTGTGTGCGCCCACTTTGATCGTCTGAGCTGAGACTGACACTGATAAACAGTAAAAAGTCAGTTTTAGGGCCTTAGTACTCAGTATCAAGAATCTAGCGCCCATATGACGAGCACCAGTAGTCAGTTTTTGAGAATCCAGGCATAATATTCCTAATATATACGGACTACAGCAGGGCCATTCTATATGTAAATGTAGCATAGAGCATGCATCCCCGAAATACATACACCTAAAAAGTACTACCTGATGCACACAGACCAATACTGCATACTGTAAGTATGTATTAGCACAGTCATAGTATTAGCATTACAATCGCGTACCCAGACAATAGTCAACGCAAAACCGCGTTCAAATAGAGACCATGACTTTATTAGGGACCCGCCCACTACTACAAACCCATAATGCATTAGAAGATATGAGGAGAATTGAGTTTTTTAAAATAAATTCTTTGAGAAATTCATATCTGATACACAGCCAATTGTTTGGCATGAAATAATTATTATTAGATAGTAACAGCAGTAATGTAACTGTGTTTTCTAACGGTATGGTTATACTGCGAAGTAATTTAATGCAAGTGTAATGAAAACCAAGTTGATTTTCGAAATCTCTCTTTCAAAAATGTTGAACGTGTAACCATGCATTTTGAAAAATTCATTTATCCATAGACCAAGGCTTGGGAAAAAATTATTTAAGGCCAATAACACTACGCTCATGGCCAATGAACTTTGTCCTATGTTGTGGTTATTGTAAACCTAACAAAAGGCGAAACATTCTTTCACTTTTATCTATACAAGTATCTATCTCTAACGTTGCTCTCGAAGTTTGCAACTAGGATTAAGTACGAAAATTTCCTGTGTCCCTTGTGTATCCCTGTCTATTTGAATTGGTTTTGTGTGTGCCTCTATGTTTATGTGGGAATGCGGTTCTGTCGCGAGTGGTTTAATAGGGATAATAGAGTTTTATATACTTTTTTATAGCAGCATAACTTGTAGTTGTAGTTTGGTATTTTTGCCAGTGCCTCTGGAAGCTATTCTATGACTTTCTATAGTTAGCCCACGCCGATATAAAACTGTTAATAATATATTATGGAATTTTTGGGTTTTGTGGGGTTGGCTGTTAGGTTTTTTTGTATTAGTTTGACATTGGTCTTTGGTTTAGTATTAAAATGAACTGAGCAACCATGGGGGTTTCATTCCTGTTTCTGTGTCACGTGGACCAACATAAATAAAATGAGTGTCTCTCTCTTCGTGTGTGTGTGTGTGTGCAATTTGAGTGGGTATGTCTTTCAATGGGGAAAGCGAGGAAGGCAAGTTCAAAGTTGTAGATCTCTGGATGAAATTATACGGGACTGAAAAGGGGAATGCACGAGGAACGACCATTGATTTATTTTCAAATTCTGCAGCTTCCATGGAGAATTTCTGTACAAAGAAGACTTTCTCCTCGAACACGCACTTTCAACAAGAGTTGGAGCTGGATGATTAGCGAGATGCATAGAGGTTGGAGCGTAAATGGAAATGTTGTATTCAGCTATAGTAGGGAGATAATACTGAAGAAAGAGCGTGAAGGCTGAAGACAACGCTACTGGAGAATAGTAAAGAATCATACCATAGTATAAGGCACTTGAGTTTCCAGTTTACAGCGACCTGCTTCAACCTTTACAACTTTCTATTATTGCTCCAACTAAATTTTCATTTTCTCTACTTTTTACTTGTTACAACTACGAAGAACAAAAGAATAAATCTAATGCCAAATTATTTTATGATACCTTAGAAGCAGGTCAGCCGGGCCAGCTGTTAGTTGGCTATCTTTCTCTTCTTATCCAATAAAACCCAAGAACTGGTCGTCCTACATGATATACAATATAGCATCTTTGTTTCGAAACTTAAGTCTCTGTTTTTGCCCATCCTTAAATAGAAGCTATATTCCCGCCTATTCCTACTCAAGAACTGTATGGATTATTTTAAAAGTTGAAAAAGTGAAAAAATGCAATCAAAATCGACGTTTTTTTCATTTTTGTGTTAACCTTCATGTACAGGTATATGGGCTTAAGCTGAATTGTGAAATGATGTTGAGAGATATATAATGTTATATTGATATACATACATACAAACTTTCTCTCTCCGAAAGTACAAGTTTACTGTTCGCTGCTCAAAGGCTTCTAATATGTACGATGAACCTCTGAGTTTTAGCATGACGTCTTGTATTGGTATCGTGGTTAAAAAGCGGATCCAGACTTCGGAAGGAGAGAAAATTATTATAGTGTTTGTACTTGTTTCCTTTCAAAATGTCTAACAAAATAGGATGTGCCGGTGTATTGATAGCATCTGCATTCATCCAACGTTTTGTAGAAAGGTGTGAATTATTGCAACACATTCGTCTTTCCCAATTTTTGTATAACTTTACATAGTAAAGTGAAGAAAGAATGTAAGTAGTTACGTTAGATAAAATCAAAAGCAGAAGCTCAATGCAATGTGGGATGCTATATTATGCAGGAAAACGAGCGAAGAAAGTAGGTACCTACTAATATATATGCACATACATCAGGCGCTTCGAAATTGGAAATATATTTAGATTGTCTGCCGTTATCGGTATTGTTATCGTTGTCGTTATCGTTATACGTAGTTTGTAGTATAAAGTAGTACGTGTGTTCAATTTTCTCACGATTTGGATTATTTATTACCCTGGCACGAACGCTAACGACCTAGGCTAATACACTTTTATGTATTCATTAATTCATTTTGATTAATACCTCATTTTTCTGTTGCTTAACTGTTCAATGATTTCGTATCACGTATTACTATTAACGGGTGAATCATCAGAAATCGGAACATAGGTTTTTTGACTTATCAGGTTCCAGTGCTAATTACAGATGCTAGTTTGTCTGGTTCTGGTGACGCGGAATTGGCGAAATATATACATATATAAAAAATGTGGATTGCGGATCAGGATTGGATTGGTATCCGATTCGGTCTTCCTGGTATTAAACTTTTTTTATAGGAAGCTGCAGGAGAAAAAAATTGCTCTCTTCGTTCATGTACATAAATTAATAGAGAATAACACTGTTACAGATCCTGCTGCATTTTCCCGTTAAGTTTTATTTTGACTCTTACGTTTATTTGCAGACCGTAGAGGCCGTAGACGGAGCCAAATGCATTGACGTGCAGTTGTGTCGTATCCGTATTCCGTTTGTGTGAGAGTTGACTATATAGTGCAGTGTAATAGAACAACTTCCTAATGCCCCAATCCATTTAACACTAAAAATAAATTTGATGCTACAGGAACGACATAACAGCAATGATTATTTGCCATGTCGGAACAATGGGAAGTGTGACGTTAGAAAAGTAGTATAGCCTAACATAGCAGTAAGGCGTAAGATAACTTTTGACTATGGACAGCTCCATGTATGAGGCACATTGTAGTGAAAGTCAAGGAAGCTATTTATGGAGGCAGAATAAAGAGGAATAAAAGCATCCTTCCTTTGCAACCGGATTTACTACATACGTCGGGGGTTATGTATATTTTAGTTATTATTGGCATTTGAAATGTTAGAGAGACAAAACGTCAGAGAACAGAATCTTGGATCAAGAAATACGAATGTAGCATGATGGTTGTAAATGTTGTAGTTTGTAAATTAGATGTGTTTAATTACCATAACACTGTGTATCGTTTACCCATTTCATATTATGAAACAAGAAGCAAGAATGGTTTATTTTTCATTCGCACGTTTTTTTTGCCTTTCCTTAGTAGACCTTTGAATTTCATTTAAATTCAGCTTGGTACCCCCCCAGTCTCAGCAATAGTCTTTGACTAAACCTATTATAATGTAGTAGTATTACATTCTCGATACCAATATCTTTAATTCAATTTTGTTTAGACTTTCTCTTTTTCCTTAGTTGTCGTTTTGGTTTTAGGTTTTGTGACCGTTGCCTTATTTTCCCATCTATTACAATTAGCCGTAATGTTGTTTAACTATAAAAACGGATTCTGATTCCGATTCGGAGTGGAAATACATTGGACAGCGTTTTCGGAATGCGTAGAAATGCGTACGTTGCGTATGTCGTTGAATTCCAAAATTCCGTATGATTTATTGTATTAATTCATTGCACGTGCATCTCGAGGTCGATCCCTGAAGCTTCTTTTCTCGTTCACTCTCCGTCTTGTGGGCTTAAAGTCAACAGAGTAGTATTTTCATGTTCTTGTAGGTGCTAGGCTATGAGTTACATTTTGGATTTATGAGCAACGTATTTTCTGAACATACCAATTTGTAAGCGGGTAAGGTGTCTCTAAGGACATTCACCCCCTTTATCTATATCTCTCTACAGCCAAAACGCATAAGTCTTCCAAATTAATTAGTACAGAAATATTTCTAAAACCTAAATGGCTCTATTGCAAATCTGCAGACGCAGACAAAATAATTTTAAAATTGGTATGCATATACAATATTTATGTTTTGGAAACTTATTGTTATTTATATCGGATTTAAATAATGCAAACTGCTTTCAGGTATTGTATCTTTAAAATCATACTTTTTCTTCGAACTTGGGTTTCATCAAAAACTTTTGGGAAGTTTCTGAAAAACTAACTGCCAGTTCAATTTTATTATAAAAGATTAGCAAAGAAAAATGTGAGCTTGTTCTAGAAAATACTATAAAGTTTTCTAAATTACAATTTTAAAAAAATCCTCAATTAGGGTGCAGTTTTGAAAAATCAAATTTATATGTTCTAGCCAATTTTCAATATTATCGTTTTCCTATAATATCTGCTATAAACTTGCTTTGAATATAAATTACTGCTTCAGAATTTTTGACGGTTGGTGTGTTTAGCAGTAGAGAGGGTGAGTAAGACCATAAGTCACCCTGTATTTTTGACTTTCCATTACTACATTAATATTTCCATTTTGAGACTCTAATAGGGACTTTTGTAAATTATGTGTGTCTACTTAAATTCACACAACTGATCTCAAAATTAATGCCCAAACCCGAACCCGGTCTTTTCATGTCTCCCTTTTAGTTTTAGGATTCTCGCTATTTGTGGCCATATTGGTAAAGTTTATTACGCACCGTCTTTCTCCCCACCTCCATCACCCTCCAATTTTATTTGAGTAAGTTTAAATTTTAAACATAATTAATGAATGTTTCCTTTACTGTAGGGCTATAAATATTTAGTACCCGTGTTTTTGTAAGGGTGATGGTCCTATTTTGAAATAGGCAGAAGCGTATATAAATAATTAAGTTAAGTTATTCAAAAATGTGAATAGAAAATACCCAAATGGGAATGAAGATGACATATAGCCAGCCATATGGTAATGAAGTTATGAATTACGTACGTTGTGTACGATTCAAATACTAAGGTAAAGTAAAGTGACACTGACATAACAAAACATGATCATGCAAGATGAAGATAAAAAATAGATATGAAATTTGAAAACTATCAAAGTCGAAATCAAGATCAAAGCTTCCGGCTCCTGCACTCGGCAATTGTGTAATGGCCTAGGAAATAAAATCTAAAAGTAGAGTGCTCACGTTGCTGTTGCTAACGTCGTCGGCGTCCTTGAGCTTTTGCATAATTAGATTTACGAATTTCGTAGACATCTAAAGTTCTATGATGAATAGGCAAATACAAAATACAAGTTTTAACTCAATTTACACTCAATTTAGGAACTCCATTACACGTCAAATATTAACGTTTTTTAAAATTGTATCTTCTGCAAAGTAGTGCAAAGTAAAAGCTATTAACGAAAAGGAGAGTTGAACAAAAACAAGTATTTCTAAATACTACGTAAGAGTGCCTAACATTAGAGTCCTTAGAAAATGAGTAGATCTGCCTGGCACGTCCGAGAACAGAACTAGTGTATAGAAATAAGTAAATAAGAGTTTGAAATTTTGACACACTACTCAACAATTCTGGTGCCTTCACTAATCGCCGTACTGGGGCTACGAGATTTAAAGGGAAAAACAAAGGACGGGACATCAAACGTCAGCGTGACCTAAGTCAATAACACGGGATCTCCGAGCTCCACTTGAGATCAATTTCTATGCTTATTTTGTGTCAATTATCAGTATTCCCTCTATGATCATTATTCCAATCGAATTTGAAGCAGAATCGATATTTTCAAAACTTTAAGAAATAAGTTTTAACTTAAAAGTAGTACTAAAAGTCTGGGCTTGCAATCCTTTTGGCTTCGCACAAATAAATTGTAATTGATTAAAATTTTGTAGTTCCTCAAGTTTCGAATACGGTTTAAAAATAAGAATTTAAGTTTAATTCTTTAAGTATTTTTTTTTCCTTAATCTTTTTCGTTTTACCCGCATTTAATTTTAATTACCTACATTAATTCCATGAGAGAAACCAAAATCAATTTAATTTAAATGTTCCGTACTGCATTCATTTCAGTCTGGTTCTCATTTATTTATTTAATCGATAATTTTATAGTTTTAATTGGGTAATTAAAAACACACATTACAATATATTAATTTTTGAATTTTTTGGAAAAAATTCAAAATTCAAAATTTTTTGAGCCTATACGATTTTGTCGAAAAACGAGATTCGTAATTGTTTTAAAAATTTCTTAGGTTAACTTTTGACCTTTGCGATGCCTCAAAAATACATTTCTAGTTACATTGTTTATGTGATATGAAAATAATCTCATTTTTTAAAAACATTGATATTTACACTTTACACAAGACAATTTGACATTTACACTGAATTTTAAACATCGAATTTTAGAATGTAAAGTTTTTACATTTCCATAAATTAAGCTAATTTTAAATATTTTGATTCACCTTAAAGGTTAAGTCTTTGCAACTGATATCCATCTTTATTTTGATAGCGCACTTTAGCTTACTTTTACTTATACCCGAAAATACATTGGGAACTGCATTTTTCATCTTCAATCTGTTCCTACATTCGGTATAGAATTTACATATAGACAAAACTACATAGATACATATACTTTCACTTTTCATAGTTTGTCCGTTTTCTCCTTCTCATTGCTTTGTACTAACGCACGCCTAAATGCACTCTGTACGTTTTATGGTATGACACAACATAATATAACGTAATTTATTAATGCCGACACACAAACCTGTTCGGCCTCTTTCCACACAGTGCAATTTCATTTCATGGAGATACTACGACCACGAGGACGAGATGAGATCCCACACGTGAAATCGAAAACTTTGCCTCCCTACAAACTATACAGAAGGAGCATATAGTGAAGTGTAGGTTACAGATTCGAAATAGAGAGCTAAGAGAGATAGTCAAGTAGAAAGATAACAGTGGGAGACCAGAATGATGGCTCTATCACACAAATCTTAGACTTTTTTTTTACATATTTGCTCCCAACTATTTTTGGCCCACATCTATATAGCTACACGAGGACTAATATGTGTTTCTTGAGAATGAGATAGGATGAGTAAAATGTGTTTTATTCGCCTGCTTCAATGGCTCCGATCTCTCCACGTCGACGACTACACGACTGCATCTTGGGATAACTAGAAACTGGAACTGGAAGACAGAGCGCTTGACTTTCCCGGCTCGTTAAAAGCATTAACTTATCATTGAATGACCCAAAACGATAGCTTGTGAGATACGTAACGAACCGTGAAAATTGCTTTTACGGAGAAAGGAAAAAGTTGGTCGTTTTTTTTTTATTTGGACATTTAAAATCTTACATGCTATGTATAATGTTACAGCTTTCGCTTCGCTTGTACTTGTACCACAAAGACGACAGTGAATACAATACTATAACTACTTTTTATTTTTATTTTAAAATAAGGCAGAAACAAGTTCATTGTACCAATGCAAGGCTGGTAAAATGCATAGCATTGTCGACTATTTAATTGGTCAACTGACATCGTCTACTTTTATAATTACTGTAATGGTAAACAGTGCAATATGTTACCGTATAAGAAATATTGGTAAGTTCAAATATGATATTGTGCTGCATATACACAGCTAAAAAATTTATTTTTAAACGTGTTTTTTAATTTATAAAAATAAGATGTTCTTTATTTTTGGGTCAAATTAGTACCTTACATACACACAAGCTCTCTGGTAGTATTGGGGTATCTCACTAACTTGTACCATGTACGGATTTTGATGCTAGAATCCTAGATATCAAGACACCCCTATCTCTATGTTCAGCCATTGGACCACGAGACCACCAATAAGCTCCCTTTCTAGTATAGAAAAGTGATGTGGTATGTATTGAAAAAATTAAGAAATCTAGTAGACCGCCATAAATAAACTACCAACCATTATAATATAAAAGTGTTACTGATTTACTACCGACGCTAAGGCTTCTTGATTTGCAAAGACAGATATCTCGCAAGCCCTAGGTTTTACTTTATATATTAGACACAAAGAAAACTGTAAAAATACATTTACGTTCCATTTTTATCTCAATTTGGTTTTGGCATCACTTTATCTCAGGCTCCTTTTCTGGTTTGTGCGGTGTAAAGTCTATTGCATTCTTAAATGGGATGATGTCATGAGTTAAGCTTGACATGGTTAGGTGGCTCATAAGTACTCATAACTATGTGCATGTAAATATCTTATAGACGAACTCCCAAGTCCCAAGCCAATTAGTGGTTCTATTGACTTTCCCAGGAAGAATTTAACGAATGAAAATTTCAACATGTCGCCCAGCAAGTTGCAGTAAGTAAGTTGAAACGAAATCATTTTGACTTTCAAATATTTCAAACTGGAAATTGCCCCACCAGCAGAAATTCCATTATTTAAATTTTAATGAGATGAGGTTTCAATTGCAGTGAGCTTGCATTCTCATAATATATTTGTGTGACATGTCGTGTGAGATAAGAAGACATGTTTGGTGGTTGCGGTACAATAAGCAATAAGCATGATTGCATTATAAAATATTGTACAGGCAATATATGGAATAGTTTTGCCAATTTTAATCTTGAATTTAAGAATTTAGTGAGGAGACAATTTAAACGTAAAAACTTTAGGTAAAATCAACTTCATTCCTAAACCTATCCTATTCGCCACTCCTCATATTATACTATACAATATGTACACCCAAAATTAATTGCCAATAATTCTAATTAATGTCAACTATAAAAAAAACTGGGTTTATTACTCAATAATAATTCCTGAAACATGTAGATGCATAATGATTAGATTTGAAAGGTTTTGGAGAATTCTTATTAGGATAAAAAATGCAATTTTGGAATTCGAAACTAAAAGGATAAAAAAAGAAGAGTGGCATGTTGAAGTCCGTTGAGAATTAGAAATAAGATTAATGGCCACATCCCAACTGTCATATTTACAATGACATCAAAACCAATTTATGATTCTCATAGCTAAATTAGCTACGTCACTGCTGTAGGAATGCTGTATGCAACGTAAATACAAGCTTTTTGTCTTTTGTCGTTTGTAGTATGCTACAATTGTGTATATGTACCTATATAAGCTCCAGTTCTATAATATATCTGTAATATCTGTTATATAAGGTTTTTCTTTGAGAGAAAAAAAATGTGAAAAAATATCGAAAGTTGCTCCAGTTAACTGCAAACTGTGCAAAAACTATTCATTAGATCTTGCCCAAAAACTATACAGCACTGCGCGGGCGCTTTTATAAGCGATTAAAAGTTATTCAAAGAAGATCAAGTCAAAACTGTGACCTGTAGCGCACGACACACAGACATTCGGACAGACGGACCGACAGACAGACGGACGGACAAAACCATTTCAATAGATGCTTATGAACTAAAGCTCAGCATCTAAAAACCATTTCAATAGATGCTTATGAGCTAAAGCTCAGCATCTAAAAAGGGAATGCGAAAGGAAAGGCGAGTGAAAGTGCCCACTCTCTCGTCAGTTTAAGAGCTAAATAACATTTTTCCCATTTCTCAAGTATGTACTTTGACGCCATTCAGTTTCTGTTTTACAGTCTCCAGATAAAACTGATAAAAGGAACTGCAGTTCTTCATAGTAGTCCGTTAACAGTCTATCTCATCGCAATTCCATCAGGGCAGTCATCGTCCTTGAGTTTGAGTTTACTCTCGTTCAATAAAACTTTTTTTATAGTATTTTATGCTTCAGCTTCTCCCACACGTCAGACCAAAGGACCAGACCAGTCGTACAGATTCAGTCCCAGTTTTGGCTTCATTTAGACATCTCCAAGTAAAATGTATTTGTTTACACATCAAATTCAAATTCTTACTTGTGAGTTCGCTAGTGATTTGAGTTGATGGAAGGGAAAGCTGACATTTTACTTTGAAATTGCAGACGTTCGAACATATCCTTTCCATGTTAATTTCGATTTCTGTGTGAATTTTGATCTTTTCTGTGTGTACCTGCGTAGGCATAGAAACTTCTTTTTCATTTTTTCACGAGCCTACATGTAATGTTTTACAGTCGATGAAATTCAAATATCAAATTTCCGAATACACACATTAAACTTTAAGCGAATATTTTACGTTTTTCCCTTTGATGACTAAATTAGTGCATACGCTTATCCCTGAAGCCTCATCCAATAAGTACAATACTACTACAGTACTTTACAGTACTACGGTTAGTAATAATGTAGCACACGCCTAAGGATAATTGTGGAGTTTATATCGTTTTTTATATTGTCCGTTGTCCTTTTCCTGTTGAATACAATTTTTTAATGTTTTGAGCATTAAATTCAATTTCTCCAATGTTAAAGTTACAAATTATAACGCAAAAATAAGCTTAATATCGCATACAGTTAAATACGTACATTCTAGAGGTTAAATGGCATTGCTGTATTATTTTTATTTATGGTTTCATTTGATTATGATGCGCCCAAAATAGTGGTCAGAACACAAGCTATTAAACGGTTCCGTACACGTTTAAATTATACATGTAAGTGGCATTGAAATGCGCATAATTTATCGGCAGTGACGAGTTATTTCAGGCTAATAATAAGTTACATTACATACGTTGGACTTTTGATAACAAGACCATATATCATGATTTTTCATCGAGTAATTTAATAACAAAAACAAAAATTTAACTATGATAATTGCTAAATACTTAATTGCAATTGATATAAATAGTATTTTATGCAAAACAGCAGAACGCGTGAATTTTGACCATCCGTATTATCTAAGCGGTTTAATCGGTTAAAACCATTCACCATCTGGCTAAATTTCGAAAAATGGTTAGATGTAAAGGCTGTTATTGTTAGATTATAATTACATTAGCGTAGATGAACTTGTATTTTGTAAGGCAGATATAGTTTTATTTTATGCAACAAAATCCACAAATAGACCACATAAGTCGATTGCAATAATTACTTTTTCTTTTCAATTTCCACTGCGCTATTTCTTGACAAAAAATCGTGAAGCGTGACCTATAATTGCAGAATTGTACCTCCTGATCTACATTAACTATTTATACCTGAGGCTGTAGTAAGTGCAGTATATCTCTTAACTTTATTATGCCAATATTAATTATTTAGTACTTTATCACCGTGAAATGTTATTACATATTGCATAAGTGTTGGATCCTACATATCCTTACCTTTTACATTTGTAATCAAATATCAGGCGTAACTGACGCCTATACGAAGAAAGTTAAATTTATATTCCAATTAAAGCAATTTGCAGAATAGTGTTGTAAATTTCAATGTCAGCCTGCAGTACGCAGTGATAATGAGTGATGGAGTCCTATGTACTGTAATTAACTTACGATTAGATTAAAGGCAAGGTTCATACGGAATTTAATTACATAGCATGCTATGAAATTTGATCATATATTATGAATTAAATAAATGCAAACATGTAATTAATAATTTGCGCATCAAATGTCATTTTTTACCATGATTCCATATATACCATTATACTTACAATCGTATCTCACATCGTTGTATCTGATGGCAATCTTGTTATTATCAAGCGGCGTATACATGAACGCCTTTTGGGTATTTCTACTCAAAGAATTAATTTACTCTAGTGAAGGAAAAGGACGTATTTATAAAATCCATAGTAACGCATCACTCTAAAATTAAAACATAATAACATAGTCTAATTAAACAAGTGGTAAAGCACGTTAGCTATTTGGAATAGTACTTTCCACTTCTAGCAAATTCTATTGGCTGGCTATGATGTCAATGCAATGGAAGAAACGAAATACGAATTCAAACGCTATTCAACAAGACACAAGATATTTGATTATAATATAGGTTATAAGAACTGCAACACAAGGAGTTGTACATATTAGAAAAGTTTTATTTTATGTGCGTTCGTAGATTTTGCTATTTTAAAATTGTTGTCCTTATGATCAAGACTAATTTTAAAATTTTGACATGAGAGACTCGAAATAAATAAAATGAATGGATTTACATTTTAAAATATTCTGTCCTAATTAAATAAATTATAAAATTTGAGAGACACTCTTGAATAATTAATGTTGCAGATTTTTACATCTAGGGATGCAAAAAATATAATTACTGTAGAACCAGCACCTATGCACCTGTAAATAATTAAATTAATCAACTTAAAAAGATAACTGTGACTTGAGCTTCTTGTCTCTGATTTGTGGCCAACTCTCGTATACCCGTTCAAGAATGCCCCGCTTTCAAAACTAACAAAAACATCTTTAGAATCGCTTGACAAAATTATTCGTAGTTGCGTAAAGGAATTTCTAAGCATTCCAACCAGCACTCCCACTAGCATGCTTTACTCCAGCTCAAAAGTTAAGGGAATATGCCTAATTCGTGCTAAGTGGGAAGCTGGAATTCAAAATTATAATGCCCTTCAAATTTTGTCTGATTCTTCTCATGCGTTAATTCACGAAGTGAAAGATTAACAAATGGAGAAATCTGGATGTCTGGATTTTCTTGATGTGTCGTATGAAGAAAGGCAAATTATGATTGAGTATAAAGGGAAGAAAAGTAAATTCACTCCTGACTACTTAAGAAAGCTCGAATATGATAAATGGTGCCAGTTACCACAAAAACGACAAGGTGTAATTCAATTTCAAGAATGTCCATATGCTAATAAATGGATTCATTCAAAAAATGGACTTTCATCATCTGAATGGATCACTGATATTAAAATGGTAGGAAATGTATTACCAATTAATGCCATCCCTCGACCTGACCAAGGATCCCTTTACTGCCAACATGGTTGTAAAGAGATTGAAACGATAGGACATATCCTTGGTCGTTGTCATCGTGGAGAGTTGATTCGTAATAACATACATCATGCAGTTCGTCGTTTAATTGCTGAAGCCATGCAAAAATTGGGGTAGAAAGTTCTTCAAGAAGTCGAATGTACTGGAGATGGTTTAAGACGTGTTGACATAATAGCGTATAATTCAACAACAAAGGAAGGAATTATACTTGATCCAACCGTTTGAATGGAACAAAATGATATAAATCAATCAGAGACTGTAAATCTTGAAAAAATGAAAATTTATGACCAATGCATCCCCTACTTTAAACAGAAACTTGGCCTGACTGAAATCCAGGTG
Organism: Dicyrtomina minuta; assembly: GCA_949802685.1. Classification (NCBI taxonomy): domain Eukaryota; kingdom Metazoa; phylum Arthropoda; class Collembola; order Symphypleona; family Dicyrtomidae; genus Dicyrtomina; species Dicyrtomina minuta. Next base: position 124,921,864 of record OX461808.1, read on the forward strand.
GTAGGGTTTTACGTTGGGGCACGAGGGACGATTTCAAAATTTTTCCTTGACTTCATGAAAACCCAGCGTTTACCTAGTACGGTTATTGAAGACATAGTGATCTCCGTTTTGAAGAAATCAGTTCAAATATGTGTGCATCATTTGTTTTCGTGTGTGCCTACTGAATAATAATGATGAATAACCTAATATATAATTATACTAAAAAGCACAAACTATATGTAACAGAATTATGTAAACGTATACTGAGTCCTTTGGGCTATCGTCGTTGGACGACAGTGTCAAGTTTATTTTAATAAAGTTGTCTTTCTCGACTTTGCTGTGGTGGATAGTGTTTTTCTGCTAATTTTGAGGCTGCTTTGATGATGAAGTTAGTTTGAAATTGAAAATCTGCAGTAAAATTAAGGTCCAGGTTTGAAAGTTTAAATTTTTATTTCCTAGCCAATTTTCAAAATTATCGTGTTCCTGAATTATCTGCAATGAACTTGTTTTTAATATGAGTTAATACTGCTTAGGTATTTTTGATGTCTAAGGTGTTTATAAGCTGTAGAGAGGGTGACAAGAAACAGGAATTGACCTCGTATTTTCTACACTTTTCTTTACTAAACTATTATTTTCATTTTGAAATTCTTTTATGGGGCCTTTTGTAAATGACGTGTGTCTACTCAAATTTACACGATTGGCCTCAAAATTAAAACCCAAACCCGAATCCGGCCTTTTTATATTTACCTATAAGCTATAGGATTCTTGTGACCAAATTGATAGCGATTATTATGCACTGTTACCCCCCACCCTTCCCTCCAATTTTGTTTGAGTGAGCTTCATGTTGAAAAATAATTAATGGATGTTTCCTCTGCTGTGTAGGTATATAAATAATCAGTATGGCTCATACTCGTGTTTTTGTAAGGGTGATGGCTTTAGTTTTAAATGGGCAGAGGCACATATAAATAATGCATTTAAATTATTCAAAAATGTGAATAGTAAATGTAAATACCCATTCATACCCAATGGGCATGAAATTAAGTCCGCCAGATGGTATGAATTCCGTACTTTGTGTACTGTTCAAAAACAAACGCAGAGTGACATTGACATAACTGTTTGTGAAATGCATGCAAAGTTGGTTACGTAATACAAAAAAACATGTACTATACTAGAATTAAACACTCATGTCAGACAATGGGGAATGGAGTCTCTTTTTTATGAGGAAATTCGTGGGATTTAAGATTTAAATAAGCGTGAAATACATATTGAATAATTTCGTATAATAACAGTTTACTCCATGTGTAATAATATTTATAAAAATCCTTGTCTCGCTTGCTGGTGCTAGGAATACAAGTTACAAGAAAAAGGTCATTCGAAGAAAGTGATTCTGTAATATAGGCGCACAGCCAAGAACAGCACTTAGAATATCCCAAAAAAAAGCCCTTCAACTTTCTGTACATAGAAAACGTTTACTAACAAAGCAGTGCAGCAGGCAGGCTTTCAGCTTTGTTCACTGTAGACGATTTACTTTAAAAAAATTCAATAGGGCTCGAATATTTGCATTTTTAAACGTATTCATAGAATCAGAAATCTTCAACGATTCTATCAAAATCGAAATTTAAGTATTCGCCACTGCAACCTGCTTTCCCTTCAGGACAGTAATAAAAAGCACTTTGTTGCTATTTTTGCTCAAAGAAAACAAATATGATTTCCTCACTTTCCAATCTTCGCCTTCACTATTCTGCTTGCGCATGAAGGAGGATAAAAGTTAGGTCTGAAATTTGAAAACTATCAAAGTTGAAATAAAGATCAAAGTTTCCGGCTCCGGCACTCGGCAGTTGTGTAATGGCCTTAGAAATAAAATCTAAACGTAGAAATACTCACGTTACCGTTGCTACCGATGTCGTCGGCGTCCTTGAGCTTTTGCATAAATTAGATTTGCAAATTCTGTAGAAATCTTTAGTTCTGGAATGACAGATACAAAATAGCGCAGTTGTAACTTAATTTACACTTAACTCAAGAAATCTATTACACTTCAATTTCTAACGTTTAAAATTCTGTTTCCTTCTAAGCACAATAAGCTATAAACAAAAACCTAATGTGCATAAAGATTAGGGCGAATACTGTAAACTGTAATTTAGAATACGGGGCTATATTTAAAAATAAATGTTATCCTTTTTACTTGCTGTTCTTGAATTTAAGTTATTGAATTATTTCCTTCCAAGTTTAAATCCATGGGCTCTTTTAAATTGTTTCTACTAATGTAATTTCCTACAATTTTTACAGGGACAATAGTGTTCAAATAAAAGTTTGATAAACACTATCAGTAGCAGTATAGGGCTTCATTATAGAACATCTTTTGTTTGTTTTGGAAAATAGTAGAAATTCAAAAGTTTGTTAATTTATCCTGTTTTGTCAAAAAACGAGATTTTTACTATTTAACAAAATGATAACATAAGTAAAGATTTGAAATTTTTGCTACATATAATAATAATAATTATAATAATTTATTCATTTTGTCGATTTGGCGTCAGCCCATACAACATTGTTAGGTTTTTACAAAGTGATTATTTACAATATGATCAAAGATCAAATAATCCTTGGTAATTTAATTTAAATGTATTATTAGTAAAGGTTTCTTGTGTTGCTTTCTTGGTTGTGCTGTAAAAATAAATAAATAATAAAAGCTGCGTTTCTTATAGTAATCATGTCATTATAGTGCCCAGTAATATTGAGTTTACAGAGCATATATTTCATTTCTAAGTAATAAAATAATATAAAATAATAGATAGATGGATAAAAAATGTGTTATGTGATAAGTGTTATGGTTGTTAAGTTATGTTCCTTCGATGCAGCTTTGGTAGAATTTTCGGATTCGTAGAGCTTCATCCCAGAAATTAAAGAGTTGCTGAAAGCCCTCTGCGTCAGGGTAGCTTCTGAAGATTGCTGAGATGAGTTTCTCCTTTGTCGGTCTGCTGGTGGCTAGCTTTATAAGAAACTTTGTCCGGGGTGGTTTGTAATGCGGACAGTCGAGCATTATATGGAAAGCATCTTCAAGTTCTTTGCCGCATAGATCACATTCAGTACTTCCTCGTTTCCATATCTTGTTCATGCCGTTCAGGTTAGTAGGTTAGTAGCTTTTCCCCTAAGTACTATTCTAGGAAGCCCCGTTCTCAGGTTTATTACAAACTTTGCCATGTTCCATTTTATGTTCATCTCAAAGTAGTCTGATTTTAATGCATGGGTCTTTATCCGGGCATAGAATTTCATTGCGTTGCTACTCTGCATTTTGAGGACGTCATTGTTAATGCAGCTTAGTCGGTATTTCTCGATGATTTCATTGCTGTGTTTTGTGAGATATTCCCCGTTCAGTTTGTCAAAGTCTTCTTCAAGTGAAGCGTCCGCAAAAAGCTTTTTGATTTGGAGAATCCAGTTATACCGGGTGTCTGAGACTTCAAGCTTTAGCGTTTCTTGATAGCAGCTTTTGATGATGCTGTCTTCCTTAGCATTCAGTACTTTCTGCAGAAACTTGAGCAGCGCCGTGAATAAAAGTAGCTTAATGTTCTGTGCTCCTGTTTCTAGGCGAAGGAAGAAGCCAGGAGTGGCGTTGGTAGTGCCTGTGAGCCGTCGAAGGAATGCGGTCTGGAAACTCTCAAAATCGTCACAGTAGCGGAGATTGCTACATATTAGAATATAAAACTGTTACATTTGTAAATAATTCAGCTAATACTTAATATCTTGATTCACTTAAAAGGTTAAAGTCTGTGCAACCTAAAACTGTTTTGATTTTCATAGCGAACTTTAGCTTGCTTTCATTGATATGTACCTGGACCTGGATCGCCACACCAATGGACCACAACACTGCCAATAAGTTTCCATTCTATCTAGTATAGCATTGGGATTCTTGGGATGTGGTATGTATTTAAATGTTTAAGGGGGAGACATAGGATCTTTGCGCCCTAAGATAAGCCTGAAGAGAAGTGGGACATCTTAAGTTATATTTTTTCTCACATCTTTTCAGCAATACCTAGGGCACCTTGAAGGAAAATTTCAAAATTTTTGTTCCTGTTACGAGTTACAATTATTTAAAGATCGAAATTTTTAGCGTTGTGTCTTATGTGATTTAGAAACGCGTCAACTTTGAGCGCTAAAATAAAATACTTGCGAGGCATAAATCGAACAAAACTCTCCAAGGTGCCCTAGATAAATGGTTAAGGTAGGTGTCTGGACAAAAAAAGTGTTTCAAAATTTTATCGAATTGGCTGGGAAAGGGCTCGAAATTTTATCCTATGACGCACCAGAGGAAGTCTCAAAAGCTGTGTAAACATACTAGAAGTGGATAGCTTTTGGGGGCAATGCGAAGCTACGAAACTTGTGTGAGTGGCGTCGAGCCTCTACGTTAACTTGATAGACGAACGACTAACAAAATTTCTGCCATCACCGTTGTTGCTAAAATTGACAATTTAAGGGTTATGGGAATGAGAGCTTGAAACTAATTGTTGTTGAATAAGAAAAGTTTTGATTTCTTACACATATAGTCAATAATTAATAAATTTTTATTGATTACTATTGTTTGGACAGTTTCGTTTCAACGTCGTCCGAGTTTTATAGCTCATGAAAGGCTTTAGTGGTAACAGTGAAAGTGGTGCCATGTTTCAGTTTTTATTGGAAACATCAAATCAGGTTCCGACTCCCCCTTAAGTAATTTAGTAGAACACTATAAACTGCCTACCAATATAATACAAAAAAGGTACTGACTTACAACTGGCACCATGTCTACTTGACACTCGATTCGCAAATGACAAATACAGATATCTTCTGAGTTCCAGACTTTGATTTATATAAAATAATCAAAGAACACTGGAGAAATACAAATTTTACTAACCTCTTTTATGTCAATTTGGTTTTAGCATCACTTTTTATCACGTTCCGCTTCTGGTTTGAGCGATGCAAAGTCTACTGCATTTTTTAAATGATGTTGTGATTTGTGCTTATAGCCTGGTTGGATGGCTCATAACTATGTGGGTGTAAATATTCTATAGACATAATCCTCAGTCAATTTTCCGTTTTATTGGCTTTCCCAAAAAGAATTTAACGAATGAAAATGTAAACATGTCGCCCAGCCGTACGAGGAAGGTGGCAAAAAACGGAAATATCAGTGTCAAGTATCAACGTCAGTTGTTTTTGCAGTTAAAAAAAATCACAAAAGTTAATGGTCAGCTATTTTAAAATTCTAGTATCCAGCATTAAATTGCCTACATAAAATAGTTTTACTTTTTTGTTTTAGTTGAAGAAGCAATACCAGCAATTCTTTGCACGATAAGTTTAAAATTATATTTATGCAACGTCGCTATTTTTGGATATTGTAACGTCACTAGTGTCACTACTGTGTTACTCATGATAAAGACAGTGAAGATCAAGACAGGTGAAAATAAATTGCAAGACTTCCCTGCAGTAATGCTTGTGGTTAAATTAAGGCTTATGAGCCCCAAAGATGCAGTTGAAATGGGAAACTGCATATTTTGCAATAAAACCGACCATGCATGAAATGCAAGAAAAAATCAGAATATTTTAGTAGCTCCCTTATACCCGTACAGGATAGCTCTAGTGAGTAAGTTGAAACGAAATCATTTTGACTTTCAAATATTTCAAACTGGAAAGTGGCCCACTGGCGGTAATTCCATTATTTTAATTTTTATAATATATGCGGTTTCAGTTGCAGTGAATTTTCATTCATATATTTGCATGACGTGTCGTGTGAGATAAGGAGAAATTTTGGGTGGCTGAGGTACAATTAGCATGATTGCAGTATGAAATATTGTACAAGCAATATGTGGAATGGTTTTGCCAATTTCAATATGGGATGTACGAAATTAGGGGTGAGACAATTTAAAGTAAAAAGCTTTGAGTAAAACAAAAATCATTTTTATTGATGTATTTTTATATATGAAAAGTCAAAACTAGCCATTTGCTTTTTTTGAAGAACAGTTATGCAGCTATTTTTATTTGAAACTATATGCATTTATATGCGAACAATATTTAAAAACCAAAGACAGACAAAAATGGAATAATTTTGTTCTTGAACTCACTCTAATAATTTTAGACAGCGTTTTTTCCTACCTATCTACATAATTTAGCAACCTTTGGCAATTCTTAACCTAATTAGACATGCAATATGTCATTTTGAAGCTCATAAAAAATAGAAAATATAAAATTCTTTGAAAATTGAAAATTATTTAATTTACTATTTTTTTTAATTATAATTAACTTTAAATCTGCAATATTAAATTAAAGCTTTGATAATTTGCGCGTCAATCATAATACATAATATTCTACTTCTAATTGCCGTCATTTTGATCTATCACTTGTCCATAGTTGCAGAGAGTTACCGGTCGAAATTTGACATTTTATGTTTGGCGGGAAATTCAAATTTTCGGTATTCCCCTTTCCTACCTATTCAGAGATGGGAAAAAACTCCCCCCTCAGCCTCACCTCATGAGGGATGCCTATGAAGTAGTATGCACTCACCCTCACGCTCACCCTCACGTCAACTAAAACTTGCCTCTCGCACTCACCCTCATGAGTGCAAATTTTGAAAAGAAGGCACTCACGCTCTCCCTCATGAGGCACCCCTCATCGCGCCTTTATTTGATGTAGTCAGGTATGTCTAGACACATATTTTTTTGAAATTTATTAAAATTGTATTTTTTAGTATTTTTATTCAACCAAACAGTTCTACGCGGTTTGTAGCAGTATAATAAAGCATCGGCACGCAGTATTGTTTCAATTTATAATAGTAATATAAATAAATAAGAGTTCCATCTGCTGCTTGAAGATGAGGGATGAGTGCAACTGTCATGCACTCACGCTCACCCTCATGAGGGGGATGGGAATTCAGCAACACTCGCCCTCACCAAATGAGTGCACACAATTTAAATCTGCACTCGCACTCATCACTCGCACTCACGGCAATGAGGGTGAGCGTGAGCGTGAGGGTTGCGCTCATCCCTCGTGAGTTATGCCCATCTATGTACCTATTTACGTGATTTGATTGACTTTTGAGTTACTCAACGGAATAACATACACAATACATCATTTTGAAGCCCTTGAAAAATAAAAAATAAAAATTCCTTTAAAATTGAAAATTATTTCAACTATTTTTTTAATTGCAATTAACTTTAAATTTGAAATTTTTAAATTAAACTTTGAAAATTTTTGCGTCGATGTTAACAAACGTTTATGTTACCTGAATTTAAAGTATTTTTTGTATTAAGTTTACGTGGGAAAAGTTTATATAAGATTTAATGACAAATTCAACTAAATCAAACTGCCTAATGTTGCTGTTAAGGCTGTCATGAAACAAGGGCTTTAGCCTTTAGCCCTTGTTTTGATTTTAACAATTCTGTTCTGTGTAAGAACTTATTGCCTCAAATACCATACAAGAACATGGAAACTTTAGCTATTTTCACACTATCAGCTACATACAAGGCTTATTCAAATTTTGCAATTTTCAACCTTTTGTCCCTCTCTCACTCCTAAACATATCCACTCCGGATATTCCGCATATTCTACTATGCGTTATGTAGACCCAAAATTAATTGCCAATAATTCTAATAATTGTGAACTTCGGAAAAGTTGTGTTTATTGCTCAATAAGAATTCCTTTAACATGTAGATGCAATGATTGGATTCAAAAGTTTTTGCAGAATTCTGGAATTCGAAACTAAAATGATAAAAAAAGGGTGGCATGTTGAAAATTAGAAATAAGATTAATGACCACATGCCAACTGTCATATGTATTTACAACGACATCAAAACGAATTTATGATTCTCGTAACTGGATGAGCTACGTCGCTGCTGTAGTAATGCTGTATGCAGCGTACGTATACAAGCCTTTTGTCTTTTGTCGTGTGTAGTATGTTATGATTATGTATGTATATTACCTACAGTTCTATAAACTACCAACACAATTTATTTCTGCCATAATTTCGTGACCTAATGTTAGAATCTGATGTTTCTAACTTTTAAATGAGTAGGATGACGTTACGCATCCCATCCCATCCTTCCACACACAGAGATGAGAGAGTAGAGGAGAGTAAATGGGAGAGAGAGTGGACCGTAAGAAGGCACACGCAGTGCCATAGTCTGTCTCCCCTCTCTGTAATTTGATCCGCGCACACATGCTCCTCTCCATTTCTCATTTTCCTTCACACTATACAGTAAACGTATAGTTTCCTCTTTCTTGAGGAAATAAACGATTCTTTGCACACTAGTAGTAGGTAGGTACGGGATTAGCATTGTAAGATGCTACACTACTATTATATGAATCATTTCCTTTCAAATGTCGTTTTCGACATATTATTATGACGTAATCATAATAATCGTATGGGTAAGTACAAGGATAGGCAAACGTTAGTCTTATCCTATACTAATGCTATGTAGGTATGTAGTACAGTAGTGTAGTAGTAAGTATATGCTACTACTACATAAGGCAAACGTTTTCATAACGATTAGGAGACGTTATGGAAACCTTTTAGACAAACACCTGCCAAACGATTTTTTACTTTATAAAATCGAATGAACACCTGCATATATGTACGCAAGGGCAAGAATAGGATTCTTGTGACCATCTGCTACAAATCGTTTTAAGACCAACTAAAAACGATTGTACACGTGCATATATGTACGCAATGGTAGACATAGTAACGAAATACCATCAATCAAAGCTCATGACAGAAACACATTAAAATGAGCTAAAAATAGAATAAAAACACAGGATGTGGAGAACATCTGGTTTTTCCCTAAAACACATTAAATTTAAGTACTTTGAGGGATTCGTTATTTAAACGTTCCTTCGGCTATTACATGGTAATGCATATGTACTTGAATTTCGCTATAAATACTCGGAGGAGCCTCCGAAGGGCAGGCAGTCGGAGTTCGTGAGTTCTTGAGGCGAGACCTGCGTAAGTTGAATCAAGTGAAGTTCCAAGTTAGAGTTGATTCTAAGACTTAGCAGTTTTATAGTTTACTATCTTCGCCAAAGACTTAGACGAAAAGTGTCTAAGATCACGAACTTACTCACGTAGGTAAGTTAGGCTGTGCGCGAAAGACTTAGAATATTTTTGGTCTTGCAAAAGACTTTAAATATTTTAAAGACTTAGTAATATCTTGGTCTCTTTAAGCAAAGGCTGAGGGTACGCAGAGTTATTGCTAAAAAGAGTTAGGAATAAATTAAGCGGTTCGCTAAAGACTTAGAATATTTTGGGTTTGTGCCAAAGACTTGAATATTCTAAAGACTCGGTGATATCTCGGTCTCCTTGACACAGGTTAAGGGTACGCAAAGTTATTGTTGAAAGGAGTTAGGATCACTTTAGCAGGACGCGAAAGACTTAGTAACTTCTTGGTCTCCTTAACATAGGTTGAGGGTACGCAGAGTTGTTATTAATTAGGTGTTAGGCAAAAAGCAGGTTCTGCGCCAACCACATAGAACAATTAAGTCATTACAAAAGACTTAGAAGATTTCTGTCTCCCTCTGGTACGGGAAAGTGAAGACTACAGAAGAGTATCTAATTGCCCCATTGTTGCATCCCAGGGTAATCATCAAAGGTTTGATCAATCTCGAGTTTACTTATTAGTATATGTAGAAGTAGTAACTTGGCAACATTGTAACCCCGCCAAGATAATGTATTCATTCAAAGTTAATCCATGATTATGTATGTAACTTGTGTGGTACATGTGTTTAAATAAAGAGATCTGGGGCGTAAGACCAGCTCACTAGAATTAACTTGTGTTATTGGTGTAAATTATTGAGTTAATCCCTCCCCTTTTCAGAGACACCCCCACATACGTCTCTTACCCATGTGTTTGTCCTGGCTGGAGAATAGCAACAGTTTACTAGCAGGCAACACACTTTTGTTGAAGGTGCGATAGGTAAAAGTTTTTGCACTTGTAAACTGATTTGTGCACAACCGACGATCTATAGTGGTTACCTCATACTTGCCTAGCGAAGTGGCGACCAACTGCGTTACAATCTCCCTCCTTTAAATTAATTCGACCCATGGTATAACTCAATAATTACAATAACTAGGGTATTGCTAGTGATAAAGGTTGACTAGATAAGTCAACTGGTCTGGAGGCAGCATACAAGCAAAGTAAAGAAAAGCCTGAAAATGGGAGAACAAAACGGACAAGCGCCGATGGCAAACAGGCCATGCAAGATAACCATAGTTCCAAAGAAATATGGAGGTACAGCAGACGGCGACCCACTGGATTACATCGAATCGTTTGAGCAAGCAGCTCTTACTAACTACTGGGATGACGCAACCAAGATTCATCAGCTACCTAACTACCTAATCAACACTGCAGCGGATTGGTATAGTACGTACCAACAAGATCGCATTAGAGAAGCCGAAGAAGCAGCTGAAGAAGACGATGACGATGATGCGGAACTTATAGTACCACCACCGACGTGGGCGGATTTAAGAGCAGTATTTCTCAAAGGATTTGTCTGCGTAGCCAGCGATATACTCAACGACATTAAGTTGGACGAGAGGAAGCAGTCACCTACAGAAACGATAGAGAACTACTACTACGGAATGATCAAGTTATGCAACCTCACAGACAAGGGGATGTCTGAAGCAAGACGAGTCAGAAAGATTATCAAAGGATTATTGCCGTATTACATGGACAAGGTAATACCAGCCGATCCAAAGACTTGCAAAGACGTTTTGGGACTTCTTCGCCGTATTTACGAGACGAGGCTACTCTCAGGACGCAACGATGATTTTACTTCGTATGGAATCACTTCCAACATGCCACCAAATCCTCAACTGGACCTTATTGTTGAGACCAATGCAGTACTGCTGAAGAATCAAAAGGAAATAATGCAAATATTGAAGGACCATGATCAGAGACTTACTGAGCTCCGCAACTCTCAAAAGCAAGCAAGGACAACAGGAGTTGTCCAGAACCCACAGAAGCGCAAACAACCAGGAGATGGCTGTTACGTTTGTGGAAATCAAAATCATTTCATGAGAGACTGCCCTCAGAAGAGAAGAAGAGTAGCATTTGCTCCAAGAAACCAAGGACAAAATGCACCATGGAGATCTCCTTTCAATAAAGAAGCAAGCCCTTTGTCCAAGTCGGGAAACCAAGACCGGCGGGACAAGGAGAACATCCCGCCAAACTAAATCCCGTTCCCATCGACCATATAACCCTAACCCAAAACTACCACTCGTCGCTCAAGATTCCCTGTACATACCTAGATAAAGAGATAGAAGCAATAATTGATTCAGGATCAGCAGTTACTTTAGTAGACTCCAAGATAGTGTCCCCTGGCCTAGTTAAAAGACTGACTAGACCGGTAACAGTTAGTGGGCTTGAAGGTAAAAGCCGGAACACTATAGGATCTATTGAGATGCCTATCGAGTTTGGCGGAAATGTCACTATTCCAATCAAAGCTTATGTATTGGTAGACATGAGATTTCCGGTAATTCTGGGCAATGACACCTTGTCGAAGCACAGGCTAGTTATAGACTACGACAAGGAATGTCTAAGAAGACTAGAAGAAGAAATCCCATTTCCAGAAGATTTGTCGAGACCATTTGCAAATATGGATCTGACCACCGATTATGAAAAAAGCGTGTACTTTACAGCCGTAGAAGATTCCACAGTGGAACCATACACAGTATTGAAAATAGAGATAGTTCCCTCTAAACCCGTATGCCATGACGTAATAATTTTAGAAAAAGTCAATCCCAATAACAAGCAGTTATCTTATCAAATACCCAATTCGATTTTTACATCAAAGCAAGAGAAGTATTTCACTTTCATCGTTAATGACTCACCGGAAAAAATCGAGATTCCTAGTAAAATGAAAATTGCTAAAGGAGAACCATGCTTAATGGAAGAACTGGAAAACACCTCAGACTTATTCTCCAAGGCACCCGACCCAACTGAGAAGATATCAAAGAAAGAATTTGAAGATAAAATCAACCCGAATTTGACAAATCATCAAAAGAAAATCATGTTAGAATTATTATGGGAATTCAGAAAAGCCTTTAGTAATGACAACACCGTAGGATGTGTGACCGGAGACCCATGTCGCATAGAATTGATTGAAGGTTCAAAACCTATCAAACAACATCCTTACCGCTACAGTGCATACGAACGCGACATAATCGAGAATCAAGTTCAAGAACTACTGGATCAAGGTATTGTTAAGAACAGCGATGGACCCTGGTCTTCACCAGTTGTTTTAGTTAAGAAGATAACCCCTGAAGGAATCAATTATCGTTTCGCATGCGATTTCAGAAAATTGAATAAATATACAGTATCAGACAGTTTCCCTTTACCACGAATAACTGACTATCTGGATACTTTAGGAGGTAATAAGTATTTTACATCCTTGGACGCAATCAAAGGATTTTGGCAATTACCTCTAGAAGAAGAAAGCATGCTGTTATCTACATTTTGCACGCACAGTGGACTCTACGCTTGGACCAGAGTTCCATTTGGCATGAAGAATGCTAGTGCACTGTATCAAAGGAAGATGAATAACGTACTAGGCCCCCTACTGTTTAAGAAATGTGTTGTATATATTGATGACGTGGTAGCATTTTCCAAGGATTTCCCCACCCATTTAGAAAATTTAAGAGCAGTACTCCATGCAATATCATTGGCAGGATTTAAATTAAAACTCTCTAAGTGTTCCTTTGGAGCTGAAGAGATTAACTGTTTAGGATTTGTAGTAAACAAAGAAGGAATTACCCCATCCTTAGACAAGTTGAAGGCAATATCGCAGATCAAGACCCCAACCACAATCAAACAAGTACAGTCGTTCTTAAGGATTGGAAATTTCTACAGAAAGTTTGTGGATAACTATTCTAACATTTCCAAGCCATTAACGAACATGCTGAAGAATGGTACCAAATTTCACTGGACAGCAAAGGCGCAGAAAGCTTTTGAGACCCTCAAGACAAAGCTAATAACAGCTCCCCTGTTAGTTCACTACGACGAAAAGCTCCCAATTAAGATGCATATTGACGCAAGTAATTTTGGAATCGCGGGAATTCTATTACAAGAACATCAAGGACAATGGGAACCTGTCAGTTACGCCTCAAGACATTTGAATGATGCTGAAACAAGATACTCAGTAACAGAAAAGGAGTATTTAGCACTCATTTGGAGCCTTTCAAAATTTCGTCCCTATCTGCACATGAAGAAATTTGAGGTATATACCGATCATCAACCTCTCACTCAAACGAAGTTTGCCTGCACTACAACCAACGGGCGACTAGCAAGATGGGCTCTACAACTCATGGAATTTCCCGAAATGAAACTTATTTATAAACCTGGAAAGGCGAATCAGGATAGCGACACCTTATCAAGATTTCCGGTAGAACAAGCTCCCGAGAGTGAAGATCAAGCATTGGAATTTCCTATTCTTACATCCGAAAAGGTGGAGAAGATGGATCACTATGCCCTTGGAAGCCTTAGCACAGAAGACCTGTGTCATCTACAGAAGCACGATTTGAAATGCCAAGACATTTTAAATAACTTCCAGGAGCACCATTTAAGCTACAAGATTATAGATGAAGTTCTATACAACACCATGACTGGAGTACCTAGATTGGTAATACCGCGTGTTTTAGTAAGATCAGTCTTGACAAGCGTGCATAAATCAAAAGATTCCGGCGGGCATGTAGGATTCGAGAAAACCTATGACAAGACCCGAAAGAGATTATATTGGAAGAGAATGAAAGCTGATATTCTTCGCTTTGTTCTGGAGTGTCATGAATGTCAAGTACACAAACACTCGACCCAGCATCAGTATGGATTTTTGCAACCGTTGACTTATCCCGAAGCACCCTTTTTGCAATATAAATTAGATCATTGCGGACCTTTGACGACTACTACCAAGGGTAATCGGCATTTGGCAGTTGCAGTTGACTATCATACCAAGCAAATAATTTGTCAACCCGTCAAAGACACTAAAGCAAAGACCACGATCAATTTTCTCAAGAACGAAATAGTATACAGATATGGCGCACCCAAGACCATCATAACTGATCGAGCAGCGATATTTCTCGGACATGAAATGACTGAGTTTTGTCAGACTTTTGGCATAAAGCATAAACTTACTACAGGCTACAAAAGTTCTACTAACGGATTGGTAGAAAGGGCAAATCAATCTATCATGAAATTATTAAAGATCTACACTGCTGAGGATCAGCGAGATTGGGATCTTCACATACCTGCAATAATATTTGCCCTGAACTCTACAATGTCAGCCACCACTGGAAAATCGGCGTTTTACATGATGCACGGCATTGAAACAAGACTCCTCATTGAAAACCATCTGCACACAGTGTCTCATCCACTTCTACGTGAAGACGAACTACGAAGACTCAATCAACTGCGGAGTGACATATCCAATCGAGTGAAAAAAGTACAAGATGCGTATAAGAAAAGATATGACTCTAAGAGAAAGCAGTTCGACCTGACACTAGGGGAAAGAGTAAAACACTTTGTGCCGATAACTAAGCGAAAACTGTCTACAAAACTACTACAAAGAACAAAAGGACCGTACACCATTACCAAGATTATTTCAGACAACAACGTAGAAATAACGGACAATAATGATGAGAAGAAAATTGTTCATATTTCACGTCTACGAAGATACTTGGAAGAAGATGAAGATTCAGATGAATACGAGTTTGACAAAGGACTACGGATTCTTTCAAAGGAACTTCAAGAAATATTATTAGAATGTCACCATCAACCTCGAAGACGCCTCAATTACATGGACAGTTTGAGAATTGTACTCGAAGCAACAAAAGACATTGCTTTTGACACCACTGAAAATTTGGAGTACAAATTCTGGAATACTATTTGGCAACTAAAGGCCAACACAGTATTATTTTATGATCATCCAAGCGCTCTTAAAGAGTATGATCATAAATTAGCAAGTTGTTTATGCGAAGCTTATAGTCCTACAGACTATAATGTAAGCCGTGAAAGTACATTGACTTCGGAAAATCTACGAGTTGACACATGGAATATACTAAGAAGAACAAGGAATATTCTGCAACTAGGAAAGTATTGGTTTATTACTTGCCTTATTCCGCCATGTGGGAAGAAGAACCGAAGCTCAACAGAACCTGGATTCGATACTTCTTACGTTGTCTTATGAGCCAAGAAGAAATAACACCTACAATTACCTATGGACAACCACGAGTAGTATTGGAATTTATACTATATCTGTGCCAAAAGGCATTGGATGGAACAATCACCCAAGGTGAAATATCTGAAGCGACCACCGGCTTTATTCAAGAAGGACGTGTAACTAACGAAAACGTCGCAACAGTATCCATGGAGATGTTAGAACTACTCGAGCTGAAAGAATCTACTCCGATATGTCGACTATCTCGGAGACGGACGAATAACTATCCTCAACAAGAGTTAGATCTAATCAAGTACACGGACACGTCTGACTCAGAAGAAGAACATGAGTTAGAAGAAAACTTGCAAGTGCTGCCTCAACAACCAGAAGGCAGATTCTCGAGAAGTGGAAGGCGCTTAAGAGCCCCTGATTGGTTTGGCTTGAGGGTTGGACAAAACCAACCACCAAATCAAGTAGTTTGATCAGTAAAGTGGTCAAAAGGATTCCTTAAAAGGCAGATGAGTAACCAACCCAACCTTGTGTTGCTTTTAGGAGTAGATACAAGTGCAAAACCTAGGCCTAGGACGAAGAACATCATACAAGACTCTGACCTAAAGGAATAAGAGAAACCACGGATTCATTCATCAAGATGGCGTCAACTCTTTGGATGTTAGTAGCATTGTTCTGCTATGCTACTGCAAATGATCTGGACATGGTTCACGTGGACGTAGGAGTCTCAGTAGAACAGATACCTAAAGTATATTTGTACGAAGGCTCAGTCCCGGTATTCTTTCGAATCCCCATAATACCGCAAATGAAAGGCGAATTCCTTAATTCAACTTTCAAGTGCGACGACATTAGCCTCTGCGATATGATCCAATGGATACGACAGATGCAGAATTCGACGTACAATCTTCTCGGAAGATTGCAACGAGGCCTTGAACATACAAAACCAACAAACCACCCCCACTACCCTAACAAAGAAGGATGGATAGATGATTTGATCGTCTCAAGAAAGAGAAGGTCTGCAGTCTTCCCTTTCGTTGGCGAGATCAATCACAGCTTATTCGGATTAGCGTTGGATTCTACTACGCAAGACATAATACAACGACAGCAGGGACTCAAGAACTTTGTCAAAGGACTAAAGAAAAACTTGGACGTAGAACATCAAGGACTAATACAAGTAGCTACACGCGTTGGAGAAATACAGGATGTAATTCACAAATTCACCGAAAAACAACAGGACACCCTCAAGAATATTTTTCTGAAATTTCAAGAAATAAATGAGCGTTATGACGGAGATGCTGCCGGCATTCTACGCAACACCATGTTATTAGCAGAACAAGAAATGCTTGAACATCAACACCTAGTAACCACAACATATTTGAGTTTGAAAACCGCTTGCAATAACAAATTAATCCCGGAAACTTTCATAACCTGGAACGTACTTAGGAATGTGACTCAGATGTTAGATAAAGAATTAGAGAAGCACAACAAAGAAATTGTTATTCCTGGAAACTCATATGACTCCTATTACAAGTACGAATTAGCCGAATGCCTTTATGATGAAAAGGATATAGTAGTCAAAGTCCAAATTCCATTTCGGACCATCAATGAAAATTGGAAACTCGTAAAACTTACACCGATAGACTACACTCATCAGAACCATACTTGTAAACTCAATCTACCCACTAAACTCATTGCCAGAAACAGAGATATGTTCAAGATCTACGACGACATTGAATTACAAGGATGCAACGACAGACATGGAGGTCTCTGCATTTTACCAAAGTCCAACAACATCAAGTACAGCTACTTACCCTGTATAAAAGAAATCATCAGAGGAAGTCAAGTCTCTGATTTGCGAAAAGTCTGTATGTTTGATTGTATTGAAGATCAAACTACGAGAGTGACTAGAATCAGCCAGAAACGCGTCTCAGTGGCTCATCTGAAGTACTTGAATACAAAAGTAGTGTGCCCAAATACTACTTATGATGTCATTGAAAATCCCACCAAAATTGGAAACATAGAATTCAATCTAAATTGTCACTGCAAACTAGTTGTCAATGGAACAGTCATTGGTCAACCCAGCTTCCCGTGCACGACGGACTTTGACTCAAATTGGCCGATTATATCTCGAGTCATCCCGTCCAATTGGTTTAACGTACGAAATTTAGTAATAACCCACCCAGAAGTCGCAGCGAAACGGCCGCGATTCACCAACTTTACTCGATACTACGACAGTAACTGGAAACACCCATTTGACTGGGAGGATAAGATTTCTGTGGACAAGTTAGATGAACTAAACATCGACAATCTAACTACACCTGACGACGTGCACTGGCTAAGAACGGAAGCACAAGAAACTCATGGATTTGTATGGGCCTGGATCGTATTGTCAGCCGTAATACTAGCCTATCTACTGTACGAGAACAACCGTAAAGGAGCAGTATTGACCTTGCTGATGACCCAGATGACCAACGTAGAAGCAAGAACAGTAAAGTGTATTCTACCTACATACATGGAAATTCTCTTGATCCTGGTTTGCACCGTATTACTGTTGGTACTATTGAAGAAGATATTCAGCTACCTGAAGGACAAGATTCAATGGTGGCATTTCTCCTACACCTACGACCGTGAACAACGTGAGAAAGCAGAACAAGATGAAAGGCGTTACAATGAGATCATGAACGAGACACCAAGAGGACACCCGGAGTTGACGACAATCAGCGAGGAACCATCTTTCGACTTGATGAAGAAGAAGAAGACGCCAGGGCATCAGCGTACTGAGAGCATTTCAGTACACTAAGAAGTGGAATGCAGCCAAAACGAAAAAGGATGCCAAGTAGTAAGTGTAATTAGGTAGCCAAAAGAGACCGTAGAATCAGTAAACAGAAGAATTTACCACAAAAAATACAAAAAAATAGAAAAACGTGAAAACAAACAAGAAAATACATATAAAATTGGTAAATTGCTTCTAATAGAATTGTTACTGTATTACCACAAGGTATACAGAGTAATGTAGAAGGCTCTTTTGGAAAAATACAAATTACAGGATCTTAGCAAAATCCTGAAAACAAAGTATGTAGACAACCCTATTCTAAGTAGTACAAACTGAAGTTTGTAAAACGAATTGTAAGCAATCGAATTGCCGAAGACACTTGTGTAGAATAGAAAGGGTTAATAGAACTAATTAAGTGACTACGATTGATCATTCCCCACGAAGGTTATCATGGCATGTAGAACTCACTGGAAGCCAACCTCGATGTAGTTTTACTGACTTGCAGAACAGAAGTTGCTGTAAGCATGCATGGTGTATTGACAAAACATGTCACGCTAAATTGCCTGTGAGAATAGCAGAAATTAGCCAGTCTGCATTCTTGCATCATGTATCTATAAATTACTATAGCGTAAATCATTTCGTCGACCAGTTAGAAGTGGAAAGTGAGGATTCATTCAGCTTAGCCAACTGTAGGAATCATTTATATGTTTACAACAAACCAGAACCCAACTTTAACCAATAAACCTTAATTTAAGTAGCAAATCCATTCTGAGAAATTAAACGTTGAAATGCACTATTCCCAAATTAAGGACCATAAACTAGAAATTGAATCGGAACAAATACGAGGAGCCGTAAAATTGCATTGGAATAACAACTATTCGGACTAGACAGAGTGATCGAGACAGCTTCAAGACGTTAGCATTTCAGACTGATAATCTCTAGTGACTTTCTGAGGAGTGGACAAAAGGCTATAAATGCTCGTCCAGTCTCACACTGTATTTGACTATCCCAGACCAACGGGTTCTCTTTCTATGGATTATACGCTTTGTGCCGTGCTATTATATTGAGCGGTTGTCCGGAAGCACCTAAGACCCAATAAATGAGACAGCCTCAAAAACGTTAGTTTTTCGGACTGATAATCCTTAGATCTATCTGAGGGGTGAACAAAATTGTGCTATAAACGCTCGTTCTGTCTCATACTACGATAACACGATTGTCAGCTAACAAGACAAAGTTAGGCCATAAACGCCAGTCTTGTTTACGCTGAAACAAGTGAGGTTTCCCGGGCAAACTTAGTTGGTAGTTACATAAGCAGAGTAGTCGTTCTGGAAGGAGAGTAGTTTTTGAAAGGATTTAAATTGCAAAAGGAGTCTAAATTGTGGTTAGTAGAAAAGCTTATTGGTATTTGCTATTAGTTAATGTTTCGATAAGATGTTTCAGTTTAAAGTGTCAGTGATTGGAGTCCAATCAAGAATTCGGTGGGAGTTGTGTTAGAATCTGATATTTCTAACTTTTAAATGAGTAGGATGACGTTACGCATCCCATCCCATCCTTCCACACACAGAGATGAGAGAGTAGAGGAGAGTAAATGGGAGAGAGAGTGGACCGTAAGAAGGCACACGCAGTGCCATAGTCTGTCTCCCCTCTCTGTAATTTGATCCGCGCACACATGCTCCTCTCCATTTCTCATTTTCCTTCACACTATACAGTAAACGTATAGTTTCCTCTTTCTTGAGGAAATAAACGATTCTTTGCACACTAGTAGTAGGTAGGTACGGGATTAGCATTGTAAGATGCTACACTACTATTATATGAATCATTTCCTTTCAAATGTCGTTTTCGACATATTATTATGACGTAATCATAATAATCGTATGGGTAAGTACAAGGATAGGCAAACGTTAGTCTTATCCTATACTAATGCTATGTAGGTATGTAGTTCAGTAGTGTAGTAGTAAGTATATGCTACTACTACATAAGGCAAACGTTTTCATAACGATTAGGAGACGTTATGGAAACCTTTTAGACAAACACCTGCCAAACGATTTTTTACTTTATAAAATCGAATGAACACCTGCATATATGTACGCAAGGGCAAGAATAGGATTCTTGTGACCATCTGCTACAAATCGTTTTAAGACCAACTAAAAACGATTGTACACGTGCATATATGTACGCAATGGTAGACATAGTAACGAAATACCATCAATCAAAGCTCATGACAGAAACACATTAAAATGAGCTAAAAATAGAATAAAAACACAGGATGTGGAGAACATCTGGTTTTTCCCTAAAACACATTAAATTTAAGTACTTTGAGGGATTCGTTATTTAAACGTTCCTTCGGCTATTACATGGTAATGCATATGTACTTGAATTTTGCTATAAATACTCGGAGGAGCCTCCGAAGGGCAGGCAGTCGGAGTTCGTGAGTTCTTGAGGCGAGACCTGCGTAAGTTGAATCAAGTGAAGTTCCAAGTTAGAGTTGATTCTAAGACTTAGCAGTTTTATAGTTTACCATCTTCGCCAAAGACTTAGACGAAAAGTGTCTAAGATCACGAACTTACTCACGTAGGTAAGTTAGGCTGTGCGCGAAAGACTTAGAATATTTTTGGTCTTGCAAAAGACTTTAAATATTTTAAAGACTTAGTAATATCTTGGTCTCTTTAAGCAAAGGCTGAGGGTACGCAGAGTTATTGCTAAAAGGAGTTAGGAATAAATTAAGCGGTTCGCTAAAGACTTAGAATATTTTGGGTTTGTGCCAAAGACTTGAATATTCTAAAGACTCGGTGATATCTCGGTCTCCTTGACACAGGTTGAGGGTACGCAAAGTTATTGTTGAAAGGAGTTAGGATCACTTTAGCAGGACGCGAAAGACTTAGTAACTTCTTGGTCTCCTTAACATAGGTTGAGGGTACGCAGAGTTGTTATTAATTAGGTGTTAGGCAAAAAGCAGGTTCTGCGCCAACCACATAGAAGAATTAAGTCATTACAAAAGACTTAGAAGATTTCTGTCTCCCTCTGGTACGGGAAAGTGAAGACTACAGAAGAGTATCTAATTGCCCCATTGTTGCATCCCAGGGTAATCATCAAAGGTTTGATCAATCTCGAGTTTACTTATTAGTATATGTAGAAGTAGTAACTTGGCAACATTGTAACCCCGCCAAGATAATGTATTCATTCAAAGTTAATCCATGATTATGTATGTAACTTGTGTGGTACATGTGTTTGAATAAAGAGATCTGGGGCGTAAGACCAGCTCACTAGAATTAACTTGTGTTATTGGTGTAAATTATTGAGTTGATCCCTCCCCTTTTCAGAGACACCCCCACATACGTCTCTTACCCATGTGTTTGTCCTGGCTGGAGAATAGCAACAGTTTACTAGCAGGCAACACTAATAATTATTGCTCTGAGTGAGCGGCTGATTTTTACACAATTTTCCAAACATTAGGCATTGCTAATTTTCAAATTCACTGATAACAAAACCGGAAATGGACCGCAATCTCAAAAAAGACAAAAAATCAGAACTTCAAAAATAACAGTACATTAAATCAATCCAGATAAAGTGCTAACATAAGTTGAATAAAGATTTATTTTTTCTCTTGACGTGACCTTGATGGCCCTTCATATGACGATGGAATAATATAACGCATTCGTGCTTGGAATAAAATTTTATACAGTTTAAATTGGCAATAAATTAACAGACTAAAAGTAAAATTTCGTTTGTTTTTATTGAATTCATTTTTTGATACATTCTGAATTCTGATACTACACCACCATTTTTAATTTTATTTCCTTTCCACTGCATTTTAATTCATATGACTGTGTTTAAATTAAAATTTTGTCATCACATGAGGGCTAATTTTCTTGTTCAAACAGTAAACAATAGCATTCTAAATCAAAAACGAATTAAAATAGTTTCAGTGCAAAATATTGTTTTATAATACAAAGAGCAACACTATTAAACTATTTTGCAACAACTAACTTTTAAAATTTCCAATAAATACTCTATCATCATCAATACAACGAAGTTGTTCCATCTGTAGGTATCCCTTGTACAACCCACTGTAAATATTTTAAACGGCAGTTTGACTTTACAATAAAATAAAATAATTACACATGTAGGTACATAATTTAGTCAACTTTTGAAATACTCCATGTAACCTAACTTTTGTGATACATCATTTTAATGGTATTGACAACTACATTTCGAATACGGCCTCAAGAATGAAAACGTAAACTAACTGTGACCTTATTTTTCGGTTTTCTAAAAAAAATGTTTTTTTGAAAGTGTTTTGAAAATCGTTATACATAGAGCTAAACGGTTTCTAAATATGAGCTCCACTACTAGGCATTACCATTAAAATGATGTACATATACTATGTTGTAGTTGTAGTGAATAAACATAGAATATTTCAAAGTTTATGTTTTCCCCAAAATTCAAATGCACCAATTTTCAATAAAAAGCCACCTTAACATTTCTTTTTTATGGATATAAGAATTTTTTTCGGGGTAGGCAAATGTAAAAAATACACCACATTATTGTGCTTTTTTTAGTTTTCCATTTACGTTTACCATTACTGACATTACTGTTGTGGTTTGCGACTAAGATTCCATAATGGGAGAAATGAGTGGTGTGATGAGTTAATAAAGTAATAAAGTTACACAGCTTTTAATGGATCAATATACATACATAGATATGGTGAGTGAACTGTGTTTGGTTTGGTGTGACTGAATTACTAATTATTCGATTTGACGATCAGTATATAATATATGTTTCAACAAGTTCAAACTTCAACCACCTGTACTGTGTACTTGGCAAACGTTGCTGTTTTTTTCTAAAGTGGCGTTGAAGTGCAACAATAAACAAAACAAGTTTAAAAACAAAAACCAATACGAAAAGAGATACACAATATAAAATAGGTTTTCAATGAGCGCCTTTGTAATACGATCTTTTTACTAAGAAGATCTGCTGCTAACAATAGGTAAAATTATTAAAAAAATAAAATCAATAATTTGTATTTTGCCAATTATAAAAGATTTAGCAAATTTTAAAATTCAAAATGAAATTAAAATTAAATGTAAGGGTTCTAATCCTTACTGTCTCGGTGTAAAGATTTTATGTTGTTCAAAATGTTAAAATGAGTAGAGTTCAAATATTAACATTACGAGATTACGTTATTGTATAATACGAGATATTAATTTTAGATGAATCGGCTTGATGTGAATTTGGGCGTCGAATTCATAAAATACTATTTAAATTAAACACTTGATATCTGAACTTATTGGAAATTAGACCGTGCATCAACGAAAATTTAGTTTTAAGTCTAGACCAAAAGCTCTTCTTTTCTGACTTCTTCTCTGCTTTTCAAAGAGTCAAACAAAAATTTTAATAGTTGCTGCTAGAAAATTAATTAAAATACAATCTTACAAATATTTTTAAAATAATGTTACACACAGAACATAGAAAACAGTACTAAAAAATACAGGGCTCAAAACATTTTACATTTTATATATGAAATAAATTAAAGTGAATTGGCCGGCTACTGTGGCCTGGAAGTTTTGTTAGGCTACTACTATTGCAGTTTTAGTTTTTACTGCAATTAAAATTATTCGGTTGCAGACAGTACAAAATACAAGAAGCCGCAAATGTAATAATAAATATATTCTCCAATGAAGAATAAAGAGGTTCCAATGATAAAAAACATACTTGTCTTTAACATGGCCGTATTTTTGTGAAAATTTAATAATAAATGAAGACCAAAGGAAATGAAAAGAAATGCGATATTAAAAGAAAATGCAGACAATAGGTTTTATATTTCAAACCCAGTGCATCTTGTATTCACTCACTCACTGATTGTGAGTTGTCAAAAACGGCATTGAAAAATGAAGTAATCAATTTGAGAGCAGAATATATGTCTATAATCCCATTTCAATTTAATAGAGCGACTGCTGATATTCAATGAAAGCAAGCGTCCACTTTCCTACACATCCAATGCAATTAGTTCTAATTGGATAGTTTGAATGGAATTCAAGTAGGTATGTATTAATGCACGAATAGTAGATTAGTTTCCAGTCTCACCGGTGCACATAATGTATAAACCACGATTTACTGATTATTAACCTTTGGGGGCCAGATTTTCAAAACCAAGCCACAACTTTAGTATATTTTTTTTATGAAACGTAACGACCTTAACCGGAAGTTGACAAAAAAAAATTGAATTTTGAAAACTGGTTTGGCGGCAAAACGTTTTTGAATTTAAGGAAGTTAGCATTGCGTAAATGGGGAAACTCACTGTTTTCAGACCCCCAGCCGGATGTCAGTTTTTATTCAAATTTCAAGTAGTAATGCTTGTTACGTAGAGAAAACGATGCTCTTTTTGAAAGTGCTTCCGAAATTTTTTTAAAACAACATTTACGCTTCCCACGCATTTTTAAAGTTTAGAATATTTTTATTTATTTTTACTCGTCATATGCAGGAATACGTTTGAAAGTTTTTGTCGCGCCAAGCTTGTACCATTGTTTACTAGTTAGTCTATGCCTGTATCGTTTTAGTTCTTTCCTCTGCTGTTTAACAGTAACATCATCATCCAATAAGTCTTCATTTTCATCTATTGGTTTGCAATATACGTGCACTAGTGCAGTTTTTTTTATTCTACAGTATTTCGCTACAGTGGGGCAACCTGGTATACAGTGTGTCTCATAACTTTAAACTCCTTCCTGCACTGCAGAGCAATACTGTAAAATAAAAAAAACTGCACTGGTGCACGTATATTGCAAAACAATAGATGAAAATGAAGACTTAATTGGATGATGATGTTACTGTTAAACAGCAGAGGAAAGAACTGAAACGATACAGGCATAGACTAACTAGTAAACAATGGTACAAGCTTGGCGCGACAAAAACTTTCAAACGTATTCCTGCATATGACGAGTAAAAATAAATAAAAATATTCTAAACTTTAAAAATGCGTGGGAAGCGTAAATGTTGTTTTAAAAAAATTTCGGAAGCACTTTCAAAAAGAGCATCGTTTTCTCTACGTAACAAGCATTACTACTTGAAATTTGAATAAAAACTGACATCCGGCTGGGGGTCTGAAAACAGTGAGTTTCCCCATTTACGCAATGCTAACTTCCTTAAATTCAAAAACGTTTTGCCGCCAAACCAGTTTTCAAAATTCAATTTTATTTTGTCAACTTCCGGTTAAGGTCGTTACGTTTCATAAAAAAAATATACTAAAGTTGTGGCTTGGTTTTGAAAATCTGGCCCCCAAAGGTTAATAATCAGTATATCGTGGTTTATACATTATGTGCGGTGCGACAGAAATTAGAAAACGTAGCACTAGAAAAGTAAATTCATTGACATTTGAATTCTTCTACAAATAATTGGCAAGGTAAGAAGTAAATAAGTGGTATGGAATTATAGCATGCAAAAACAAGCAAAACCTCATATGGTGCTGGTAAGACATTTGCAAGAGGCTGAAGTATAAAAATAAGCTCTGCTTTTTCAAGGAGAAACCTGCATTACAAATACGCTTTGATTTCAATTCCAAAACAAATTTGAAGGACGATAAAGTTGCTACATGAATTAATGTTTTCTACATCAACTCGACACTTGACTTGGAGTCAATATCGCAAATATCGCCCTGCTAACTATATACTGTATATCATCGAATAGTATACCCCGTGTACTATTCAAACCAAAAATGATGACCCTGGCGTGAAATTAGAGACCCGCGTACTATTGCAACTAAGACGCTCACCCCCGCGTACATTTAATGATCTATTTTTAATGGCTATTAGGGACCCGCGTACTATTAGAAGATAATACGGTACCTACATACAACTCATATGAAGGCTATGCTCTGGCGCTGCGGATCTAAAATTGGTCGGAGCCCGGCACCGTAAAATTTCTCGAATGGTTGTAAATGGTGAACATTTTAAAAAAACTTTCTGAACTAAAAACTCGAATGCGAAAGCAAAGGCGAGTGAAATTGCGTACGCTCTCGTCAGTTTAAGAGCTCAATAACATTTTTCCTATTTCTGAAGTATGTACTTTGGCCCCCTTCAGTTTCTGTGTTGCAGTCTCCAGATAAAACTGATAAAAGGAACTGTAGTTCTTCATAGGAGTCTCGTCAACAGCCTATCTCATCGCGAGTCTATCGGGGCAGTCATCGTTCTTGAGTTTCAGTTTACTCTCGTTCAATAAAACTTTTCGATAATTTTTTTTTGCTCCAGCTTCTCCCACACGTCAGACCAGAGCCAGACCAGTCCAACAGTTTCAGTCCCAGTTTTAGCTCCACTCAGGCATCTCCAAGTGAAATGTATTTGGTTACACATCATATTCACATTCTTAGGTATATATTCGCTATTGATTTAAGTTGATGGAACCGAAAGCTGACATTTTACTTTGCAATTAAAGAGGTTCAAACACATCCTTTCCATGGTAATTTCGATTTCCATGTGGATTTAAATTTTTTCTGTTTGTGTCCGCGTAGGTAGGAACATCTTTTGCATGTACATTTAGTGTTTTACAGTCGATGAATTTCAAAAATCCAATTTCCGAATTTGCACTATATAAACTTCAAAAGAATAGCTTTGTTTCCCTTTGTCCTTTGATGACTAAATTCTTGCATCACCTACGAACGCAAACGTTCGCAAACGTGTTGCCTTGAAACCATCAAAAGTAGAACCATAATATGTATGGTTGCCAACGTTACATACATATTGTTACTAAAGGAGCAAAATGGCTTTTAAGCTAATCATGAACATTGCAGTTTCAATTTGTTTCTCCTGCATTCTGCATAGTAACATTAATATTACATTTTTAGGTAGAATCTAAACGCAGAAAAATATGACCTATTAACAAGAAAAAATTGCCCATAACAACATGTACAAGGAATAAACGCGGCTTACCAAATATACATAACTAAAATTTTATTTGATTTGATAGAATTACGCTTTTCTATTATTTTTATTTTAATCCGATTTGTAAACATCTCTACACGACTTGAAGAATTTACAATTGAGTGATCAAAAATGTAATTTTAAAAGAAATGGATCATTGCACCTCCTGAAGGTTCGCGAGCTTCTTTGTTTGACTCGTACTTTATGTATTTTACTCACTCAGTATTTATTGTACCTATAGATATTCACCTATGTAATGTTTCTTTTATAATTCCGTTACACATGGTTCACATATTTATATAATGCCTAATATAGGCAGCTTGAGAAAAATAGGTTTAAAGCAGGATAAGTGATTGATTAATTGTTGTTTTATTGTGCCTAACGGCTATATCACCAACTACACAAAGTTAAAAAACGTCCTTCACAAAAAGTAATACATACTTGAAACATTCAAGAACATTAGCAACATATAGATGACTAAATTTAATGATGTACTAATATAAACATATATTCAATACAATAAAATTAATTTTTAATTTAAAGAAGCCCTAAAATTAATATTATTGCAGTGTAATTTGTTTTTTAATATTATCAATTTTCTTTTTCCTATTGTCTAGATTTGTTTTTTATCAAATGTTTTAATCATTAAATACAATATCTTTAAATTTAACGATACACATTATAACGCAGGAATAACGGTAACAATGAATTCAGTTTTATTATATTATGTTACGACATTGATGTGGCAGAGCATACAGGATCTGCCATGCGAATACGCTAAAGCAATAATTATATATTTATAGGTGGCATTGAAATAAGGAAACGTTACCGTCAGTGACAAGCTTAAGGAGAAGTTACTCGACATACGTTAGACTTTTTTACGTAGAAAATTTTATATTATGGTTTTTTATTGATGCTGATTCGATTGAACTGCTCATTATTTGAAACCATGTTCGATTATAGAAATATGATTTGCGACAATCAAAAGCAAAAAAAAATCAACTTCATCATAGTTGATTAATTATGGTTGTTATGAATATGTAGGTACCTATTTAAATCTCGTGAATTTTAACCATCTGTGTTATTTAAATCTAATTGATTTAATCGGTTAAAACCAGATACCAACTTCCTAAATTTCTAAAAATGGTAAGGTGAATGTATAGGCTTTGATGGTACGACTAAATTAACGTAAACAAACGTATATTTTTTTTAAGTTCGATGCAGCTCTATTTTGTGCAACAAAATCCATAAATAGCTAGATCATACATATGTGGAATGACAATAACTTAGACTTTGCGTGACTTAGAATTGCTTCTAATATACACTAATTATTTACACCTTGACTTATGGTAAGTGCAGCATATCTCTCAGCTATAATTTGCTAGTATTAATTATTTAGAACGTTTTTGCTGGAAAATGTTATTACAAATTGTATCATTTATGGGTTGGATCCTAGCCATCGCCATGAATAAACTTTGACAATGAAATGCGACTAGGAACTCTATATAGTCACGTTTGTCAACGGTTGGTCAACACATCGAGAGAAAATTTGATTTTTTGTATGAACCTCATATTATGTACATGGACCCTTATCAAAGTAACCTGTAGTGTGTATGGATTTTGGATGTAATTAAAAATACAAACATGAATTACATACAAAACCTCTGTACAGTATTCGTTTGATTTTACAAACGTGCTTGTAATTTGTTTACTCACTTTAGAATGTAGTACATATAGTTTCTAGTACTTAAGATGAACAGCGTTAAGATCCACAAATTTACAAAATTATGCTTTAGTTTTGTGCTCTTGTAGATTGTGCTCTCTTAAAAAAATTTATTGTATGATCAAGGCTGATTTTTGAATTTAGAAAATATTATATCGAAACAATTGAAATAAAATTTGTTTAATTTTAAAATATTATTTCGTACGTAAATTAATGATAAAATCTAAAAGATACTCTTGATTTATTGTTGCTAGTTGTTATCTCTGTCTAGTGATTTAAGAAGTACCAGAAATATATAACAACAGTATTGCTCAACGACCTGTGAATAATTATTTGAATCAGCAGCAAAATGACTGTGACTTTAGCTTTTTGTCTCTAATTTGTATTTTGACTTGGTTTTAAAGGTTAATGTTTTTTTGCTAATGTTCAGGACAATATGATAGTAATAATATCCAATGAGAAAGCAAGAACCTTCTCCCATGGAACTGGAGACAGAGTGACTCGCGATCTATTTCAATTCTCCTTCTTTACCTGCCTGACTTGCACTCGGGTCTCCACTGTACTTTTACCACGAACGCAGGTCTTCGTCCACGAGCAAACTTTCTCCGACTTTCCCCGACATCAGAACTAAACCAGCACAAAGAACTGCTGGCCAGCCAGCACGGCACGAGTACAACAAAACAGCCAGCTACGTACTTATAGGGAGACTAAATGTGCCACGGCGACGGCGCACGTGTCTCTCTGTGTGTTGTAAATTCCGCAAAAGATATAGGCAAAAAAATCTCCCTAAAATATTTGAATAGTGAAAGTTGTAGAAGTGGAAATAGTTGAGCAAGATATAAAGAAAAATAGATATATATGTACATTACTAACTTTTAATGTGGGGATCTTTGATACAAACGCAATGATGTAAAAATTTCCTGTGTGGTGTATATTTGGGTATGTATTTGGACCTGTCTCGCTGTCTCTCGTGACTCAGCTGCCTCAGAAGCATCAGCTGTTTCCATAGTATGCATATAGTAATGCTATATATATAGAAGAAAAAGAAATTCGGTCTTGGGTTCATTCGACTCTCTGAAATGTATACCGATGGTTCTTGCTTAGGTCCGGGTTCTCCTTCCATTTCTTCTGTTTCTGTTCCCCTCACATTTTCCGTGGTATTTACGGAGTTGTAATATCATGGCCTCGCATGACCCAGTTTCCTCTATACCTACATACATGCCACTATGTTCGAACTGTGTTGAAGTTGGCTTTGGCGCTGGCGTTGGACATGAGTTTCGGTGGGCTTAGGGAAAGTAGAAGAAAGCAAAGTGAAGACGATTCCCAGAACCTTCACCACAGTTTTGGTCCTGCCCGGTCTTTTGGTCTTGCTTTTTACGCTAATCATCCCATGCCTGTTTGCCGTTTACTATGTGCAAGTTAAGGATCATCTCTCTTAGGATCTTAAGGATCTTTTAGTCGTTGGCGTAGTCGCTGCCGTAGCATTTATAGTGGTAGTGGATTAATTGTACTGCAATATCGTAAGCGTTGTAAGTTGGCAGTTTATGCAAGCAGGATTGTCTTTTCTTTTCCATGAAATTTCAAACAGCTTAGCTTAGAATATCATTTCTTATGTATGTAACTTCATTTTTATATATGTGATTTTTGTACATAGTAAACTGTAAAAAAAAGGAGCAGAAAATTCTCTATTTGTATTATAGCTTTTGAAAATTGTGTACTACGAGCGTTTTTTGCACAATTTTTGAAATGCCTCATGTGACAATAGGATTAGAAAGTCTTGTATAAAGGCTTGTTTTAAAACGAATTACTTCGATATTTAAAAAGAGACGTTTTAAAAGATTACGAAAACATATTTCATTTGAAGAGAATCAGCAGTTCGATTAAAAAAAAGCTAAGGGTTTATGCATAAAAATGAATAAATTAGAACCAAGAATATTAAACTTTACAGTTAAATTCCTACAACTCCCAATTCAGGTGTACTATCACACTGCTAATTAGTCTTGACTGAATTTTTGAGCTAAGCTTCAGTTTTGGAGCTTTAAAAAATATGATGTCATAAAAAAACATTTTAAGAACTACGTAACTACAAACAACATGCCAGAGCTACTCTCACGTCAGTCTCTCGCAAACTTTACACAATACACTTTTGATGCTACAAAGCTATATACGCAACTTTATACGAGTTACTTACAATCTACATAAAAGATGCTTATATGTGGTTCATACCACAGAGTAACTAGTAACTTTTCAAAAGAAACGGAAAAATAAACCATGCGAGTTCTGGTCTGGCTTCTGGCTTGAGTCATGATTCGTACTTTTTTTTCTCTGATTGAATATGTACTTAATTTTAGTTTAGGTAGGAGATGAGAATAAACAGCCCCTGCCAACCAGAATTCTTTAATATAAGTTGCTTTCCTTCTTCTTTTCTTTCACTTACACGCTTTTACTTTCGTTTTTTGCATCTATTCACTTTCTACTGTTTTTTGTAGTCGGCAGTTTCTACTAGCTTGTAAATAGCACTTTGTACTTTCTTGGGAGAAAGCAGAAGAAAGCAGAAGAAAGTAGAAAGCCTAAAGTAAAAAAGAGAATTACATTAGAGATACATGTGAAATAAGACTGATGATTCATTTCTTTGCTTTTACATACTACATGCCTACTTGTATTTTTGTCTGTTTTCTGCTCTGTGCTTAAATCTAAGACGATGTGGTGTACTGTAGCAATCACACAAGATGCGAGTGAATGAAACGGCGAGTTTAGATTCTTTGTTTCAGTCAGTATTTATGATGTGCTTTATATTTTCATGTTTAGACGGTTTGTTGCAGCTAAGCAGTCAGTAAGCACTGTAAGCAGATTATAAAAATAATAATAATAGGCAGAAGGAGCGAGAAATATTTATGACGTCATATCTGATCACTACTAAACCCATGCTGCCCTTATGCAGAAAAATAATTTAATAATGAAAACAAAATGTAGTTTTAGCTTAAATGATTTTATTTATGATTACCTCTGACATCCACTTGAAAGTTGAAATGAAGTACAACAAGAGGAGAACTAGAAATTGAGTAGTAGAAAAGAAAATATTTATTTGCAACACAGCAGTGAAATAATAGGAACGCTGTCATTTTTATATGTGACATTCAGCTAACGTGTGCTTAGGAAACATACCAAAAATAGATACACGGTCCGGGTAAGAATCCAGCTCAGCTCCCGGACTTAAGATTCAAAGATAACTATGTTAAAAAGGTAAACAATACTACCCACACAATGACAGGCACCGGTTTTGGTTATGTTTACATCTCAGGCACTGGGACTGTTGATGACAGTTTGAGATATATGTACATATATCGTCAGTAGTGAATAACTAAAATTAACCATTTTAAATATAATTTTAAACTAGAATTAAAATCAGCTATGTTAAAAAAAACCATAGGTAAGATAGGTGCGGAAAATTCTAGTTTCGTGTTTTTAAAAATTGCACAATGTTCCATATCAAGGTTTTTGAAGAGTGCAAATGTTCGAAATGCACATTTTTAAAAATTGCAAAATGTCCCAAATCCATTTTTTCGAAAATTGTAGAATGTTTTATATCGAGGTTTTTTAAAAAAGCAAAATGTTACGAATCCAGGTTTTTGAATAGTCCAAAATGTTCCAAATGCAGGTTTTTGAAAATTGCAAAATGTTCCAAATCCAGGTTTTTGAAAATTGCAAAATGTTCCGAATCCATGTTTTTGAAAAGTGCAAAATTTTTAAATGCAGATTTTTTAAAAGTGCAAAATGTTCCAAATCCATGTTTTTGAAAATTGCAAAATTTTCCAAATATATGTTTTTGAAAAGTGCAAAATTTTTAAATGCAGATTTTTTAAAAGTGCAAATTGTGCAAAATCGTAATTAAAATATGGGCCTCAAAAGTATGACATTTTAATTATTTTTCGAAAAAAAAAATCGAATTTCAAAATTTCCAGAAATTACTTTTTAGATAACAGTCTAAACATCACAAAACTGCAAGTTTCATTGAAATCAGACAAAAACTGTAGAAGCTACAGCGTGCCAAACTTTGAAAACTTCCGTTTTTTTGAACTTTGGCGGGCTGCTGCTAAAGCACCGCGCAAAATGCACTCGAGTTATCACACTATTCGTTCATTCTGAGGTCCAAGGAAACGTTTCTGGCTATGCTTTTCCAGATCCCGAGGAATCATGGTAAGTGGTTTGCTTGTCAGTACTCCCGCTACCGCTGAAACATTATAGTTTGACAAAAATAATTACAGATTGTCATTCGAGATGTAAATCCTTTTATCTACAAAGTTTTGAAAGAGAAACTTGAGTAAACAATGTGAGTATATTTATTTATAGATTTATTTTGGCGTAAAAAATTACTTAAAAAAAATACCTAAATTAAATTGCTTTGAAATGAGTTTAATTTCTCTGCTTAAATATTGCGAGACCCTACGTAAATATATAAAGTGATTATCTCTCTCTTTCTCTTGGTCTGTTTGTGAGAAAATTGAGTGCGTCAGTGCGTGTGTCTTTTTGTGTGTGTGGAAGACGTGGAAGCCGAGTTCAAATGTGAAGGGAAATGGATGAAATTATACGGGGCTGAAAAGGGGAATGAATACACGAGGAGCGACCATTGATTTTTGAAACTCTCCAGCTTCCACGGAAAATTTCTGTATAATGAAGACTTTCTCCTCGGACACGCACGTTCAACAAGAGTTGGAGCTGGAGAATGAGATAGATGCGTGGAGCGTAGAGTGTAAATGGAGATGCTGTATTTAGTTAGGGGAAGATAGGACCAAACAAGGAACGTCATAAGAAAAACGCTACTGCAGAATAGAAAATCATACCATATTATAAAGCAGCCCAGTTTCCATTCCATTTCCAACTTCCAGCTTCAACGAACTTAAAACTTTTTTTTAAACAATCAAATATGTTTGCTTTTAGATTTGCCTTTATCTTGAAATCGAGAAAGTCAGATTCGACCTTCCCCCGGCGATATGATATCCTTTCCTTCTTTTTATCCTATGTATAAGTGCAGTCGTAATCCTAATGTCAGCACTCGAATGTTACAGATTTTCAAAGCCAGATTTTGATTGGCGTCTTCATTGATTTCCCCTTGCACTTTTTTTGTGGGGACGAAGACGAGATCTAGACTAACAAAATAAAACTAGTCTATTGGTAGCATTCCTTATTCGCTGGATTCTCTGTACTCTGGTTCTGCTGTTAAGTAATTTTGTAAGTGGAGTGTAGGGTCAGGCGAGGGGAGGGCGAGAGACGGGTAGGAGCATCCTATGAACTGGGTTTTTTCAGGATGACAATAAGCATTTTGAAGATTGCGAACAAGTTTTTTATATTGTTATTAGAGTGAGTGTTCCAGATCGGTTCGAGTCTGTAAGTTTGTTGAAAGCAAAATTCCAAGTGAAGATGCGGGCGCTGCAATTTGTTGTTATCTGTTTTGTGTCTGTATAGATGTACATACGTACCAGAATTTTTTTGTCAGATGCATTCCGACTGATGAAATTGAAATGAAAAGATTCTGTCTTCCTTTTTCATGTCATCGGTGGCACTGGTTTTGATTCTGCTTCTGTAAATATGGCGCCGTATACACTTTGTATATACCTACATATCTATAGTCCATACTATGTCAAATGCAGAAGCAGTTGTGGGGGGTATACTGTGCTATATAAAAGGCCACACGATCACGATCATGGTGATGCTCATGCATGACAATGAGATGCCCTAATGTCATGTTATGATACAGGATCTAGATACTTGATGGAGGGAACACTCAACCAAGACATTAATAGATAAGATCAGGGTCTAAAAATAGAAAAATACTAGAAGTCTTTTGAAACGTTAACTATCTGTATACTGTGTGCATAGTGTCCACAGTATACATGTGTATGATATGACCAAATACGAGTACGAGTAGACAGTAGATTGTAGACGTCACAACTATAATATGCACGTGCATTTACGTATGTATGTTAGTATGTTTGTAGCATAGTATACTAAATGTAGACGTCATGCGTTGTATATTACTATGGAAACTCATCGCATCTCATCTGATCGAAAATAAAATAAAATGGATCCAGATAAAAAGGGCATCATTTATTCCGTTTAGGGCTCTTGGTTTGAACTTTGAGCACTTTCAAACTTTCAATGGCGGGCTGCGTGTTAAGACGCCATGGGCTATTTTGCTTGTAAGCACATTTTAAAATATGTGAATAGCTGCTTGATAAAATAGAAAATGTCCATGACATTATTTATGTTAAGTGCGCACTATTTAACTACATAAGGGATTTTGTTGCATAGTAAAAAAAATTCGACCGAAGAAATTTTTTTAAATATTCAAAAATTTTGATTTTTGGCAAAATGAGATATGGTCACCGAAAAGACAATACAAATAAAAAGATAAATTTAATATATTATGCTCGATAGAAGTATAAAATTTAAAAACAAGTTAGGTTTACTCAATACGATTAACATTTTATCTCATGGACATTACTACCTATAAAGAGTGTGTTTTAGAGAGATTATTGGAGAGGAGAAGGAGTGGATGGATTAATTTAATTAGTGGGAAGATGAGAAAGAAAGATTTAGGGTACTGGGAATCTGTAGGCTGGAGATGGGATGCTGGAGAGGCTGGGACCCGGGCAATGGAGAGAGGGAGGGAAAGAGAATAGGAAGAGATACATAGGGAGTAATGTAGATTAGTAGGTAGGTAGAGCGAGGAGATGAGTGAAGAGCGAGATATATAATTCAATTAGGTACAGTGTAATGGGACAGAGACAGACAGAGAGCGAGGGAGAGAGAGAGAGAGAGAGAGAGGTATTATTATTATTATTATTATTATATGACAGGGGTTCGGTCCCAAATGGACCAACGCCGCCGAGGCCTTTATGTAGGTAGGTGCGTAATAAATAAATCCGTAATGTATAGTCCGATTTGAAGTAATAAGATGCAATTCAATGGGACCGAGAGAGAGAGAGATATGTTGACAGGTATGCAAATGCAAATAATACCTTATTAAATTCTGCATAGAGACGGTAAACAGAGAGAGATGCGATTGATATGGTACGTACGTAGTTGTAGTATCGATTAAAACAATCAATAATTCCAACCTGGGCCTGGATGGACAGAGAGTGCCGGGGAAAGGAGACAGTGGCGAGAGATGACTAATTCAATTAAGTGGCACAAGAGAGAGAGAGAGAGAGAGAGAGAGAGGAAGGGAGAGAAATGTATGTATATAGGAAGATACACGTTACGCATAATTCAATTAAGGGCAATGCAAATGGTATGGTACGCACGAACGTAGTAGCATGTACACAGTGCCCGGACCTGACGGGACGGAGTATGAGAAATGTAGAGCTATGATGCGCGCATGTTCTTCACAGCACTAAAATGTAATATATGATTATTTCATTTCTTGACTGGTGCCAGTCCCATGGCCAGGATGGACGATACTGAATGTTCCAAATTCTCTCTCTGCTTTCACCACTACTACTACCTACCTGGATCCTTTTAGCTTTTTAATTTGACTGCACTTTGTTCCTTCTTTTTATTTCCCAACTTTTACATTCTACCTTTGCGCTTTAGTTTTCTTGTTTGCATTTTGTCGTGTTGAAGTTTAGCTTTTGGTTTGACTTTATTCTTTCTCCACTTCTACAACCAACCTGGATTCTGTTTGCTCCCTCACCTTATATTTTGCTTTGTTTTGTTCCTTCTTTTCATTTCCCAACTTTGACATTCTACCTTTGTGCTTTATTTTTTTGGTTGAATTCTGTCGTGTTGAAGTTTAGCTTTTGGTTCTACTTTATTCTTTCTCCACTTTCTTTTACTTTCACCTTTACTTTCTGCTTCTTTTGTAGTTTTAAAAGTTCCGTTGTAATATTTCTTTTGTAAAAATAATATTTTGGTCTAAGTAAAGTTGGTATATAATTAAATATGTTGTGTTCAAAAATATTTTGCTGTAAGTTACCCGACACAAGATTTTATGCATTTGTAGCAACATGTATAGTGTAGACATGTTAACACTAGCGTAAATGGAGCTTTCTATGTATACGTATGTAAATGTCATGTCATGTTATGTAAAAGTTGTAAAAATAAAAACTCGAGCGTTTTGGCACTTTACCTACCAGGGGCAATGTGAATAGGGGTGCAAAACGTCCTTCCAAAAGTTTCAAAATTTTCTCTGTTCCGAAACAAAATTTTATATTTGAACTTGATATTTTGATGTTAAAAAATATGGCGGATTTTATGGACGACATAGAATGTTTGTTTGCGCGCTAGAAAAATATTACTATTTTGTTTGCGGGGAAATTTGAAAATAATTAAAGCTATTGTGTGCTCCTGATTTTTAGAACCCATAATATCAAAAAACATTAGGCTTTTACGCGCAACCAAGCAAGCAGCATAACATCGTAGAAATGTCTTTGCCCATGTAGCAATATGTATTGGTTCAATGTGTGTCCTTTTAATTAATAGTTGTAGGAACTTCTTGTTTACATGGTATACTCGTTGTTGCTAGTGTATATGTTCACACATGTAACCATCTCAGTGTACCCCTATACAACTCTTATTTTTCAGGAATGGCTACTGTTCTCACTGTTTCTTATATGAGTTGTATTACAAAAGGCAAAATGTAAAGGTTTGAAATAGGCGGTCTCTGCAGTAGTTCTCCTTTGCATGTTTACTAAATAACATGATTGGAAATGCAATGTGAGTCCTCACTTTCAACGTTGCAAATAAATAGAAACTTACAATTATTTTTCTTTGCTTTGTTTTGTGCCATCGAAATAAATGTTTTACAAGAAATAGAATTCGCTGTTGCAACTGAACTACAACTGCAGTATATTTATGCCACTATTATTAAATCTTATTTATAAACGTTCGAGTCTAGAACCCAAGGTTTACATTTTATACATTTTATTTTACTTTTTAAACTTTCACTTATACAAATTCAGAGTATAAAATATTTCACACGTTGGTAATAAACTATTGATAAAGTATTATTATATTTTACACACACGACTTGCTACTGCTTTTTAAAATTGAACAAAACTTTAAATTTATAACAAGGACTTGGCAACATTTTTACGAGACATGACTAGTACACACACATTATTATTGCCGTTGGACACACTACAAATAAAACACACACTACAAAATTTAAAATACTACAAATGTTTTATATTATTATGCTTTTAAAATTGCAAGTTGTAGTTTGAAACTTATATGGCGCCATTGCTGTTTTCGTCGTCTGCATTGCAGTCTTCGTCAGAATTGTCAGAGTCGTCAATGTCTGAATCAGTGACGGCAGCAACATCAGAATAGTCAATTGGTTGTTCCGGTGACGGTTGAAACCCTGACACTGCAGTAGAAATAACTCCATCCCAATCGATTTCCACATGTTGTGGTGCCGGCTGGACTTTGACGGCTGGTTCTTTAAAATGTTTTCCTGTATAGCTTCTTGGGCATTCAACTTGGACACACACTCACACACACACATTGAAAAATATAAAAAATGTATGAAACGTTGATGCTTTTAAAAACGTTCTACACTGCGTGAACAACTTATACTTCTGTAATTAATACGCATCAAAATGTCAACAAATACGAATGTTGTGCGTTTAATACATACGCGTTGCCACATTTATCAATACGAATTGAGACGTTAAATTGTACGCATATTGTTTTTTTAATTATCACACAATGCAACTATAATCAATATGCATGTTGTGCCGTTAATAAGAACGCACTCTGATTTTAATCAATACGCATAAAGACACACAATTATACGCGCTTAGGGTCTTATGCTTTGTTATTTATACTTACAATATATTATTATTTATATTTACAGTAATACATTTCATTTATAGCATTTATAACATCAAGCATTATTCTGTTGCTCATTCAAATGTTGCTACAGCTGCCCAGTATTAAACTAACCGTCAAATATTTAACATAAACATGACACATGTAATATTACTGAGTGAGCTAGTATGGGCATGTACTGTTGTCACGTTTGGTATTGAGCGTTTTGTACATGCGCAATGAGATTGGTGTTTGAATATCACATTCAGCACTAATTCTATCCTTCGTGTGTCATAAGATATACTCAACACCGTAGAGTTTGATGTGTCATATCTTTTTAATATAGCTACTAGCTACTCGCACCTTAAATTATTAAAACGTTTTAACACAAGGAAAGGAAAAATTATTAGTAGTTCATACGTCTTGGATCATCAGACCTCGTTTTACTTTATTTGAGCTGAAACTTAAATCAATGGCAATGTTGTCTTTATTAATAATTACTTATCGATGACTCTACTCAATACGCATTGAGAAATTTATTGTTGCGTGTATTATGCTTGTCCTAATAACAAAATTCAAATTCTAACAATAAGCACTGATACACTATTTAATAAATATGTTGTGTCTCCAATAATTTTGCATTGCGACTCAATGAAATACGCATTTGGACACTATTTCATAGGCATGTAATATTAATAATTATTTATCGATGACTCTACTCAATACGCATTGAGACGTAAATCAATACCCATGCTGTGTCGCTATAATTACACACTGCAAAATGTATCAATACGCTTAGAGGCGGTAATCAATACGCATGTTTTGTCTCCAATATTTACGCATAACTACTTGATGTTGTACCCATTCAGACTTAAATTCCAAAGGATTCTTGTTTTCTTATTACTAAAACATAGCAATATAATTTATTGCAAACTAACAAGTTAATAAATAGCATGTTGTGAATGTAATAATTACGCATTGTAAATTTATACAAAACGCACTGACACGCTAACTAATACGAATGTTGCACTTCTAATATTTACGCATTGCTACTTTAACTAATATGCACTGTGACGTAAATCAATACGAATATTGTGACATAAATATTTACACATAGCAGCCCACATCAATACGCATTGATACACAACTTAACACGCATTAGAATGTTAAACAAAAATCATTGAGACGCCAATCAGTACGCACGTTGTGTGTATAATTGGTAAGCTTTGCAAGTTTAATCAATACGAATTAAGACGTTATATAGGCCTTATGCTTTGAGTTTTTGAATTTCTGTTCAACCCAAATCACAATATAATATATTTTACCTACCATTTATATCAGACTGACTGCTCTAAATAACGTAAACTACATAAAACAGAAAATGTTATGGAACAAAATTGACTAGAACAGCTATATACTGCAAATACCGCTCAACAAACTGCAACACGCACATTTAAAACATTACAAATGCATTATATGTTTATGCTTGCAAAAACGCACAGTGCCTAGAAAAATTAAAGTTTTCTTAAACTACGCTTTCAAACGTTAGGTAATACGCATATTTTCTTAATTACTTTACTAAACATTAAGCCTTTTTTATTACGCATTGAGACGTTATAAATTACGAATGACAGGTCTTATGATTTCAATTTGTTTGCTTAGACCCACTCACAATTTTAAATATTTTGTAAAGCATTTGTAAAAAGAACAAAACAATATTCTGTCTTACACAAACAGGTTGCTACAGGTTCTTTGAATTAAATTGACGTCTGTTTATACAATTATTAACCTAAGCATGAAACATGTTATATAACTAGGTAGACTAGTATTGACCTATAGTGGTGCCGCGTTAAGTATTAAGTGTTTTGTCCATGCACAATGAGATAAGTATTCCTATATCACATTTAGCATTTTTTAAATCCTTGGTATGTCACTCAATGTACTTCACACCATAGAGTTTGATGTGTCATATCTTTTTAATATATCTGCTAGCTACTCGCGCCCTAAATTATTAAAACGTTTTAAGACAAGGACAGCAAAAGTTATTGTAAGGTTATACGCATTGAAGCAACAGACCTCCTTTTGACTTTATTGAAGCTCAACTCTAAACGCAAGGATAATACTTTAATTATTGCTGAACACACATTCAACTTAAATCATTGCCAATGTTGTCTTTATTAATAATTACTTATTGATGACTCTACTCAATACGCATTGAGACGTGAATCAATACCCATGCTGTGTCGGTATAATTACACACTGCAAAATGTATCAATACGCACTGAGACACGAGCCACTATGAATGTTAAGCCTTTTAACGATACGCATTAGGACGTTAATCAAAACGCATATTTTGCTTCTAATAATTACGCATTGAGACACTTATCAATACAGATGTTGTGAATTTAATAATAACGCATTGCAAATTTAAATAATACGAACTAGGAAATTAATCTATACGCATGTTGTGCCTTTATAAATAACACATTGCAACTTCAATTGTCACGCATAATGACGTTATATATTACGCAATTGTAGCATAAGGCGTTGGTATTGGAAGTGTTTTGTTCAGGCGGAATCACGATAATAATCATTTTACATACCACTTTTAAAACTAACAGAGCATCAATCTATACACACAAGTTCAGTACAGATTCTTGGAATTGAAATGACGACTCTATATATAATCAACAACATCAATATAATAATCGTTTTTTAACAAGGTTGACTAGTACAGCTATATACTTTAATTACTGCTGCGCAACGCACTCGTTGAAAAATAAAACATAAGTATTATATATTATGCTTTTGAAGAAGCACACTGCAAGATAAGGTTTATATTTATGTAATCAATACTTACTGAGACATTGATCGTATGTTGTGTGTTTGTAAATTACACATTGCAACTTTAATAAAAACCCAATGAGACGCTTATGTACACAGATGATGTGAATTACGCACTGCAAACCTAACTAATGCCAAGTAAGACGTTTATCAATTTGCATGTTGTGCAAATATAAATTATGCATAGGAAATACGCATTTATACGCTAGTCAGTGCGCATGTTGAGTATTTAAAAACTGCACATTGCAACTATAATCAATAGGCATTTAGACGCTAATGCCTACTTATGTTGTGCCTTTATTATTACAGCGTTGCGAATATACTTTATATGCATTGACAATTTAATAAATATATATGCTGTAGCTGTAAAATTATGCGTGGCAAATTAAACCAACACGCATTGAAAATTAAATTAATACGATTGTTTTGCCTTTATTAAATACGCATTACGATTGAACAATACTGATACATTTAATTATAATAATTACAACAATATTCACTGCACATATTAAAACAGTTTTCTTTACACTTTAAAAAACACTGTACACTACACAATTGATTTTGACAGTTTGCACCACACATCTTGAACTATTATTTAATACACATAAAAACATTGTATAATATACATAAGGCGTAAATCAATACGCATGATGTTCCCTAAATATGTACGTATCGCGACATTTATTGATGCTTCGATATTATTTATAACTACTAACAACAATATACACAACACGTTTAAATAATTGTTGAATACACTTTAAGATTTCTCACACTAAGCATTCTGAGATATTTAATAATAGTTACATAACATATATATTTATTATTGCAAGAAATATACACTACACATTTTAAAACAATAATTAATACACATAAGGAAATATTATACAATATTGTTTCAGAAACAATTACATTACACGTTTTAAATTATTATTTACTACGCATTTGAAAACGTTGTACAGTACGCAATAAGATGTTTCACATTACATAAACTGAGAGAGGTATTGACACTAAGACAACTTATTAAATTAGGTAATACAATATACACTACACATTGAAAACCATTATTATTCAATACACGTTAAGTATAATTCAAAAGTACGCATCTACATTCGGGACACTAGGAATTCTAATACATTTATTCTTAAGTGCACATTATAAATCAATAGTAAGCATACTATATACACTAAAAGTTTTAAAATATTAATCAATACATATTGAGTAACGATGTACAATACGCATCATGACATGTCACAATACAAAGCATAAAACATCAATCAATACTAAGACGTTGTATAATATAAATTCAGACAATATACATCACACATTTTAAAGCATTATTGAACACACAATAGAATACGATGTACAATTCCACATTACAAGTTTTCACAATACACATTTAGAAATATTAGTCAGTACTAATGCATTGAATTAAATTAATTTTGACAACATACACTGCACATTATAAAACAGTATTTAATACATATTGAGAAACTATGTACAATACGAAATGAGACGCTCAATAATACGCATATTATGCCCCAGACATATACGTACCGCGACATGTATCAATACTGCCACATTGTTTATAACTAACTACAACAAAATACACCACACATTAAAACTAATTGCAGCACACGCACATATATTCGTCACACTGAACACTTTGATGCATTTATTATCAGCTACACATTAAATATAAATGACAGCAGTCAATATGCATTACACATTTTAAAACATTAATCAATTCACATTGCCAAAAATGTACATAGCGCCTTCAAACGTTTATTAATACACAATGTTTCAGACAATTATCAATACTAAAATATGCACTGCAGTAGATTTAGCTTTGTTCAAGTAGGTATGTACATGTCGTGATACTGGCTCGACTTAAGTTGCTGGTTGTCATGTTATGTTGTTATGATGTGACTTGGTTTGCATTTAACTGGCAAGACTGTGGTGTACAATCGTGGGGTTTGATAATTCTGCACGACTTAGAACAATTAACTACTTGACTGCACGTACAACTAACATTTACGCTACTGATATTATTACTTCTACCACCGCAAGATCCCTTTTAATATGTTCTGTGTTGTATCAGTATTATTTTCATGAAAGGACAGGACACAGATTCAGAAAAGTCTTGTTTTGTAGTGTGTTTGTAGTACACTTAAGGTTTTAGGATACTGACCTTGAGTTTGTACTATGCTGTTCTGATGAGCTTAGCTTTGCATATTTCTACACATTATACGTTTTGTCCCTGAATAAACAAAGAAAGGTAAGGTGAAGCTTCTCATGTTGCTACTTTATAAGCTAAAAACACTCTTGTCACTGTTTTTCACTTTAATAAGTTCACAATTACCACAAAGTACCAATCATATTACTTTCTATGACCTAATGACAAGTTAACTATTCATAATTAACTGCATTACTGTAGCTTCACACCCAAAATAAGTATGTACGTTTAGTAAAACTATGTTTCTAGCAAAGTAAATCTTAAATTCAATATAGAAATTGGTTCTGTTTGGAAATTTTGCAAAATCTTATCGTGTTTACTCTTAATGCTCATTTCAAAGTTAAAGATGTAATATCGGCTAACTTCTATATTCAACTTGCTAAACAGGAAAAGAGACTTGTAGTTAGCTTGTATCGACATCACTAGAGTAAATAACTATTTCTCTTGCAGAATTATATGCTGGTCATATTTAATTGCACTTTGCGCTCTTTTAAGAAGTATGGCAAGCATTCTAACTCGTAAATACAGTTTCAAAGAGTCTTAAATACTCTCAAAGGTTTAAAATGCTATATTATTTTAAAATATAACTGTCTTCTCAATTCAAAAGTAATACGTGTGCTTTGACACTGCATATGTTATATCCGAAATCAATAACTACAAATTTAAAATGACTGGTGTTGAACCTTTCATATTCATGATTTTATCCATAGCACGATATAAGTAATAACACTTTACATTTATTACAGTTATTTAACAGTGATTACGGTCTGATCAATCTAATAAAAGCAGTTACTACCCTCATAGTGTCTCTACATTGTCCGCAGATAAAAAAGTAACAAAGCTTTCAATGTATAAATTATACGCTGATTGTACAAGCTTGACTCATTTAACTATACAAGCTAGTAATAATTGCGTTACTTAATTCATAAAAATAATAAATTAAAACGTTTTTATACAATTTCTTTAATAGTTTATTATTAACATATTCTCATTTGTGAGAAGCAATTTGTTGAAAAATCTACTTACTACAGTCCTGGAAAATGTAAATCAATACTTTTAGCAATTACAGTGTCATAATATTATATTTGCCTTCAGTACCTGTTGTATTGATTAATACTTTTACAGTTGTGTTTCATCGTAGCAACATAATAAACCGAAAGTGTTGACATGCAACCAAACAGTCATATTTGCAGACCTATCGGAACGTACAATTCCTAGACGTGTGTAAAATTACTCAAAGTGTCCTTAGTTCATATCACTTGAGTATACTCACATTTATTTGCTGTGGAAACTTATTTCTGACTGCAAA
The DNA here is from genome assembly GCA_949802685.1 of Dicyrtomina minuta. NCBI lineage: Eukaryota > Metazoa > Arthropoda > Collembola > Symphypleona > Dicyrtomidae > Dicyrtomina > Dicyrtomina minuta. The sequence continues at coordinate 124,966,615 of OX461808.1, forward strand.
ACAACAAAAAGTGAAAAGTCGTGCTATAAACATGTGTTGAACTGTATTCAAACTATTACATTGCATCACAATTTGGCTT